>JAUNZO010004377.1:0-569129 GCA_031894775.1 Chloris gayana
GGTGGGATCATCAAACTCCAAGTGACTAATGCGGTGATTTATGCAATTAATTATCCCATGATTTAATCCTTTTTTATCTTTAGAAATTCATAAGAAATGCAATATATGGCTCTTCATTGTGTCCAAGACAACAACTAAACAGTGTGTGTGTGTGTGTGTGTGTGTGTGTGTGTGTGTGTGTGTGTGTGTGTGTGTAGAGAGAGAGAGAGAGAGGTAATATGTGCATGTGTGGTTTAGTCTGTGAGTTCTAGCACTCATGCCTTCTCCATGATGTTACATAAATTGTCAAAAGGAAAGGCCACTCTAGCCTTTGAGCTCACAAAATGCTTGGATGGTGTAGTTTCGGTGTGGTCAACGGTATAAACTGAAACAACTTGATGATATTTTTCTTCAATTATTAACATAAACTGATAATTTTATGCTCCAATGTGATCAGGCGGGTGGAAGATTGTGTGGACAGATTGATGATTATCAGTGGCTAGCAAAGTTCAAGAAGGTGCCAACCGCTAACGCCGAATCTTCATGTAATAGTTAAAAATATTTCAACGTGGAAGAAAAGAAATAGAAATTAACGCATGTTAGGGGTTGCACTTTTAACAGTTATGTAGATAAATTAAGCACAAGATATAAATTATTTTTTAGGTTATGCAAGCTTTGAAAAGATGGCAACCACACCAACCTTACTTGTAACTTACCGTTAGTCCGTTACCCTATGGGACTACTACGCAAGTTACTGGCAAATCCTCTGTAGCAATACTCTCGTGTTTTTTTTTGTTCGATTCTTGATTGCCCACTTGTAGTTTACAGAAGTAGATGTCGACCGTAAAACAAACTCTAGTGATCATGGCTAATGAGACTTTTGAATGCAGAACAAAAACCATGAGTAGAAACCTAGAGCGGATTGCACGAAAGCCAGTAGGGGAAAGAGGGAAAGTTGGAGAGGCGGGCGGCAGTTCATTCAGGTTCCAACCCAAGCCATTCCTGGCTGACAGGGATGCAAGCGGCGCAGGCCTGCACACAACACTATCGGGCTGACCCACACCACAATCCTGCATAAAGAAGCTGCCCACGGAGACGCAACACCCTCGAAGAGACGAGAGCCAACCCTGGGCGCCACCACACTTTCCTACATCATGACGACGATGGCGAACCAAGCTACTGCACTGTTAATGGTTAACCATATGTAACCTAGATGTTTAACGTTTGGAATAACAACTTTGATAGACAAATAATTATTGTGATCACTTTAGGTAAAATTGAGGGTTAGAAAGGTTTAACATGCTCATGTCACGCCATGTGGAGAAACAATGTCTATTGGACTGTTGGGACGAGCTCTTGTGTGGGTTAACTGAGTTTTTTTATTTTTTTTGCTGGACTAAGAAAGAAACTATTCTCAATAAGAGGCCTGTCGAGTATTAGTAGACTAGACCAGAGGAAGTCATCATATAGTAAAGGAACAAAGTTGAAATGGATGCACGGACTCTTTCCGTGCGTGTCATTGAGTGACTGAGTGAGTAGCCAACGTAGTTGGAGAAAGACGTTGATTGGCAAAGAGGGTACCAGGCAACATTGGACACTAATAGCTAAGGCCCTGATTGGCAATCATTTATGCTATGGCTACACAGATACGAACAATTACTTACGAGGCGTATCTACCATTTTAAAGAATATGAATAAAGATGTACATGACTGATATGGATATGGTAACATAATTTCTTTGAACACTACCTTCAAAATATTAAGCGGCTACCATATTTTTTCACTTGGAGCTAGGCTATTATTTATCTCACAGATTACACTTTGGGTCAACATTGTTTGGTAATAAAGTTTGTCAAGATCATCCTAGAGAAAAACTTGGTCGCTTGATTCGTAGACGAAAGCATTTTTCTATTTAAATATCACCAAGTTTGCTCATAATTAAACACTAAAGGATATCAAGTTTCAGTGACACGGAAATTATGTCACAAAATGCTCTATATACGTCAGAAGAAAGGATCTGTGACACCACGTTGACGAAATATCAATTGTTACAAAAAGTGTGTTACTACTTGATTTCTGTGACATTCATTAACAAGATCGTCATAATGTTTTCATGATGACATAGCTAAATCGTCAAAAAACAATGACGAATGCAAAGCATCACAAAAGTACAGAAAACATCATAGACTAATGATTCGGCCTGCAAATGTAGCAAACCCATTTCTACCATTGGGCTTCCATATTTGCACCCATGTTTTGATAGAACATGAAACTTGGGCTATGTTGGAAAGTTCAATGGGCCAAATTTCAATCGGCCAGTCATATTTTGACCCACATTTTGCCCGTGTCTTTTGATATTGTTATGGGCTGAAGCCCATTTCTAGTTGCTATTTTTGTCGGCTCTCTTTAAAACTTGGGCTAAATTGAAAAGGATCTTTTGAGTTTCTTTATGATTTTATCATGGTAACTGGGTCCATGAAAAGTAAGCCAAACTAAACTTAACTTTCGTATTCATTTTTATTCAGTAACAATATAACCTACACGACGACTTAATGGCCCATGTGGCCCAATTTCTGCTGGGCCCACACATATTATTCCTTACATATATTTAGCAACCGCCTAAAATTATTAATTTATAACCTACCAAAAAAATTTGAATTATAAATCTTGTACAAAACTATCCAGTACATTCCACTAGCAAAATAAATTACATGAAATATCAAAATAAAGTAATTCAACAATTCAACATACAGATAAAGTTAAATGCAACTTAAACAAGTTGTCACATACAGAAGTAGTAGATGGATAACCTACGATTGGGCGCTATATGTTACTGAAGGATTAATTTAACGCTGATTTTCAAATACATGACAAAAGAACCGGTCTAAATCTTCTTGAGCCTTCTTAAGACGTTCAATCACGTCTGCCTGTTCTCAATAAATGTTGATGTCGGTAGAACTTTAGCAACTGCTGCAGTACGAGACACGGGTTCTTCTCCCAGATTCGGCCATGATAGCTTCCATTTCACCCTACAATAGTGTAATAATAAGAAATCAACAATAATGTTTTTGCAAACAGCAATTGCCAGTTAAAAAGGAATGCAAAAGGTAACGGTGTGAAAACTTGCCACTAAACTGTGTTTCCAAAATGACAAACATAAATGAGAAGACATTAATGACCACTAAACCATGTTTCTAAAGAGACAGATTGTTTCTTGTCGCCAAATCATCCCTTCATCGACTAAGGCTTAAGTAGTTGAATGCTCTACACATATGGTCACTAACTGATAATATTTGAAAAGGTGAAAGGTCTGTTTTTTCAGAGCAGACTTAACATCCCCATCGTAAGTGAGACAGCAGTACTGCCAGCTGATTACTCTAATATATAATTTTTGGAGGGAGTGGCAGTCTTCTGCTGGTATTTTCCGGAGAAGGTTAATTATCTCTTTCGGTGTACAACTAATTTTCCCTTCTGATTTTGTTCCACTGGTGGGTCATATGTACTAGGCCACTTTCGCAACCGGGTCATGTCATTTTTATGTTTATTGGGCTTTCGTGCTTTACCAGGCTAAGAATAAACTAGGCCATATAGTATGGCCTAGATGTATCTGTGACAAATCTGTTTCGTCATTGCCAACGATAGTGCTCCATACTATCTTATAGTGCTCCATACTATCTTATGACGATTTATATCATCACTGAAAAGCACCTCGCATCTATCATAAAACTAGTTTTTCGTGAAGCCTCCTTTAACCAGCGTCACAAACCGGCCAATGAATCTATAAACGTCACAAAATGTGCTGAACAATGATGTTTCCTATTATTGTCACCCAAGTGTCGTCACAAAAGGCCGGATTTCTTGTAGTGAAAAATAGTAACAAATCCCTAAATATTCCTCAAAAGTTAATGCCAACAAGGTATGTGAATAGTTAGGGTGCACATCAAAATCAATTGGATACTAACAAGTTTGTACAATGAATTTTTTCTGAGATTTTGTAGCACATATTCTGTTACCGAAAGATAAATAAATATAGTACATCATTATTTATAAAAAGGATGGTTCACATAACCATGAATTTCATATTCTTAATATATTTCCAGTAAACAAGGTATTGTAAATTAATCACATGATATAAATCATTTTTATTTATGTCATGCAAACTTTAAAAAGCTGGCAAGCACGCGATCCTTGCTTGTTACTTACCGTTAGTCCAAAGCACCATGTGACTACTATGCGAGTCACCGGCAAAGCCTATGTAGCAATCCTGTCATGTTCTTTTTGTCTAATTGTTCATTGTCTATTTGTACTTTTACAGAAGTAGATGATGACTGTAAAACAAACTCTAGTGATTGTGGCTAATGTGACTTGTGAATGCAGAAGAAAAACCATGAGTACAAACCAGGAGCGCATTTCAGTAGGGGAAAGAAGGAAAGCTGGAGAAGTGGGTGGTGGTTCATTATAGTTCCATCCCAAACCGTGTCTGGCTGGTCGCCCCTGATTCTTCAATTTTTGTGTCTCGCTCTCTGTGTCACTGTTCTCTTTTCTTTGTTTTGTCTTTAAAGCCCGAGCCCCTCTCCCCATCTCCGCCTCCTCTTTACACTCCAACCCACCACTGCCATGAGGACCACGCCCTTGCCATGCTCCCTTCCCGCCCTCTCCGCCTGCATTGTTCTCCGTGCTCCTTCTTCCCGCTAATCACCTCGGAATCTCATCGTGTATCAGATCTGGTTCAGATTCTCTGGTTTCAAGAGGGAACAACGGCCATTTCTCATCCGGGAGGCGAGACGGCTCCATGTGGAAGTCGTCCCACGTCCTGCCGGCTCGAAGACTACTAAGGCTTTCCCTGCTCCCTCTAATATTGTGTTCATTCGTTCTCTAATCTTGCGATCCCGTGGTTTATGATGGGGTATATAGTTGTGGTGGGGGTTTGGCTATGGTGATTTAGTCCACGCGGGTCATCGCAAGGCTCGTATGTGTGTTCTTGGGTGTCGATTTGATCGGTGCGGCCGTGTTTCTAGGCATTGTGCCTTTGCTTGATAGTTTCGTTCTGGGATCGCTCCTATGTTGCCTTCCTTTCCACGTAGTCTAATCTATTGTGTGGTAACCGGATGGATTCAGATTTGGTAGTAGGACGCTGGTTGGTGTCCAATATAGGTCTGAGGCAGAGAGGCTGGGGTTCAAAAATTGGACAGCTTGTTGGGTGATTGGTTTTAGTCATGATAATGTAGTGCTTGATGCCAATAAGTAATTGTACATTGACTGTGGAACTGTTCAGTCTATCAAGATATGTTTTTTTTGTTTCCATGGGCATTTTTTACTTGTAAATTATGTTCGTCAATAGTACCTCTTTGAAGAAGCTTGTACATCATAGACGTTTCCTTCATTTATCGCCTGCAATTGTTAGTGGTGTGCATGCTTTGTTTTGATGACAGTTACTGCTTTGTTTTTCGTCCTTCTACTTACATTGTTTGCATGGTAACAAACCTTATGAAGTTTGCTTTTTATGGTAACAACAAGTTTGCAACTAATTTCACCTAACCAGGAAAGTCTCATTTCCCCCTGATCTTACATTTGAGATAATATCATTCATGCTGCTAGGGCTTGGATAGGGTTGTAGGATACACTAAGGCGTAGTTGCATCAGTCATCCCGTGTGGTAATGTTAGTATCTTTCCTTCTATTTAGTTTCGGGATAGAACAATGTAGTGAATTGCTGGTGAGATATGTATATACAATATGTATAGATGGATGTATAGGTAGTTAGTATCCTAACCAATCCATGTAACCCTATGTAACCCTAACCAGCCAATAGCGGAGTATATTAACGGCGCCCCGACACCATGGTATGCATGGACTTTGCCCCCATCTCTCTCTCTCTCTCTCTCTCTCTCTCTCTCTCTCTCTCTCTCTCTCTCTCTCTCTCTGCACGCGCAACCCTAGTCCTAGAGCTTCCGCTGCCTCCGCAAGCCGCTACCGCAAATCCCGTCCCACCGCCGCCGCTCTTACCTTTTTCCCTCCCACCTCCCATGTACCTCCATGTCTTTGTTGTTCAACAACGACTTGGCCGCCTCCAGCGCATGCCCGACTAGCGCCACTGCCGTCATCATCAACCCCTTCTCTACGGTCGTTGTGCGCTCCCACGTTCCCATCGTCCTCGACATGCAAGAGTCCAACTATGGCAAGTGGTCGTCCTTCTTCAAGACCATGTGCAGCAAGTTCGGCCTCATCCACCACATCGACGACACCGATCCCGACCTCGACGACCCCCTCTAGTTGTAGGCTGACTGCACCGTCCTCAGTTGGATCCAGTGCTCCGTCGCCGACAACGTCTTCAGCCTCGCCTCCGCTGACGACCAGACGGCTCATGAACTTTGGACTGCCGTCCAAGACCTGTTCTAGGACAACAAGGAGTCACGTGCCATCGTACTCCACAATGAGTTTCATACTTGGTCCACGGTGATCTCACCATCACGGAGTATGGCACTCATATCGAGAAGCTCGTCATGTCTCTCCACAACGTCGGCCACCCAGTTCAAAACTCGCAGCTCATGCTAAACCTGCTCCGTGGCCTCAACATGTGCTTCTCGAACACCTCCAACAACATCGCCAACACGACGCCGTTGCCCAATTCTTGGTTACTTTCCTGTTGCATGTAACACGTTTGGACGCTACAGTGCTTATGCATCAAAGGAAATTAAGAATTCATGTAAGTTCATGATTAAGAATTCTAAAAAAGGAAAGGATGTTCTTATGTGCACCGTTGTGGTTCATGCTTCCAAAATGCATGGGCAACTTTATTGTTTATTCTGATAAGGTAGAAATTGGACTATATATTGTAGTGTGGCTTTTGACAAATTGCTTTTATTTGTTCTAATCGTGACAGATGGAGCCACTCCATCCTAAAGACTATGGTGACCAACCTTCTTCAGAAGCTTCTCCAGCTTCAGATGTGCCATATGATGACTTTCCAGTATGTCCAGTTGGAAGTGAGCACCAGGTGCAAATCCCTAACCTAGCCACAGAGGATGAGTGTTGTGAGCACATGGCCAGTTTACACCATGGTTATAGTTACCTCAATGTGGTTGGGTTACCTTTACCAATTAGGTGGACATCTCCACGTGAGGTTGACAAAATGGAAAAGGAATCAGAAAAAATGTCGGAATCCCAAGCGAGGTACTGAAGCAGACATAAGCAAAGTCAGGTGACCTCACTTTGTCCAGCCAGCAATGAAATGATCAAATGTAATCCAACTTCTCAGGTTCCACTCACAGTTGATCCACCACTCGAGAGTCTAGATTGAATCAAGCAGTAACCGAGTAAACAGTGAAAAATTAGCTCCTTCCCCCACTCAAGAAGGCCTAAACTTCATCATGAATCCTATGATGCACCAAAGAGAAACCAAACCATTAAATCCACTGCCTGCGAGGCCTAACACCCTCAAAGAGGTGAGAGCCAACCCTTGCAGAAGAAAAACAGTGATCGTGGCTAATGAGACTTGCGAATGCAAAAGAAAACCCATGAGTAGAAACCAGGAGCACATCATGAAAGCCAGGTAGGGGAAGAGGAAAAGCCAGGGAGGTGGGCGGAAGTTCATTCCAGTTCCTGCCCAAGCCGGGCTCTAGTAGGGATGCGAGCGGTGCGGGCCTGCCCGCAATACCGCCAACCCAAACCGTGCCTAGCTGGTAGGGATGCAAGCGGTGCGGGCCTGCCCGCAACACCGCCGGTCCGACCTGCACCGCAATCCCGCATAAATAACCTACCCACTGCGCCGCAACACCCTCGAAAAGACGAGAGCCGCAACACCCTCGAAAAGACGAGAGCCATCCCAGGCCACCACTGGCCGTTCCTACACCATGACGGTGGCGAACCAACCTGTTAGCCGACGTGCAAGCAAGGAGGGGTGTCTTCGGTGAACCTTCCACCATCAATGAGGCGCCCTCTAATGCCACGCTCGACGCCCTCAACCTATTTCGGCTACAGGCAATCTTAACTATGAATTGTTTTTTTTTTTGGAACAATCATTTTTTTTAACAATGAACAATTAAATGCTACGACTATAATTGTTGCAGCACATCAGGTTTTTGCACTACTACTTCCTCCTCTATTTTTGTAGAGTGATTGATATTATATATGTCATACTATATGGTGCTAACTAGAATGAATTGTTATATACTTAGTGATCATAAAACTTCCTTTCCTCGATGTCCCTCCCCCAACCCCAACCCAACAGGGATTTGTCCGTTAATGGTTAACCATATGTAACCTAGTTGTTTAGCATATGGAAATAACAACTTTGATAGCTAAATAATTATTGTGATAACTTTAGGTAAAATTGGGGGTTAGAAAGGTTTAACATGCTCATGTGCCCATGAGGAAAAACAATGTCTATTGGACTGTTGGGACATGCTATTGTGTGGGCTAATAAAGTGGTTTTTTGTTACTGGACTAAGAACGGAACTATTCTCAATAAGAGGCCCATCGATTATGCAGCAGAAACATAGACTGGACCAAAAGACGTCATCATAGATAAAACGAAAAATGTTGATATGGATGCAGGAGCTCTTGTTGTGTGTGTCATTGACAGAGTGGCCAACATAGTTGGAGAAAGGTGTTGAATGGCAAAGAGACCACGAGGCAATGTTGGACGCCGGTAGCTAAAGCGCGGAAAATGTTCTATAGACATATTAGCTATCATTTATGCTATGGCTGCACAAATGCCAACAATTAGTCATGAGGGTATCTACCATTTTAATGAAGATGAATAAAGTTATGCAACATTGATATGAATATAGTAACAGAATTTCTTAAACACTACTTTATTGCATAAAGACTTGCAGTTAAACAAAAAGAACATTCAAGAACTTGAAGAACCTCTGAGACTGAAATAAAGAAGATATTAAATAGAAACGTCAAGAAATATAAAACCCCTTATCCAAATCAATTATTTTAAGCATGTGCGATTTTAAAAGACATATAATCAAGATTATTAGAGAGTATTTAATGAGAGAAACTAAGATGGTAGGATGCAATAGTAGTCATGTCTAGGAGGCTCCAAATATTTTTTTTGGGCAATACTTGGCTCTTCATTTTGTACAACACAACACATAAACTTGATCAGAATATTCATTGTATTCAGTATCAATTGGATCCCTATAAGACCAATTAAGTACACTCCAAAGGTGCTGGCAAGAAATTGAACAAAACTCTGTGTGTGTGTGTGTGTGTGTGTGTGTGTGTGTGTGTGTGTGTGTATGTGTGTGTGCGTAGGGGAGATAGAGAGAGATAGGGAGAGAGAAGAAAGAGTAAATTATTTTTTTTTGCGTCATGCAAGCTTTAAAATGCTGGCAACCACGTCATCCGTCATCCTTACGTGTAACTTACCGTTGGTCCATTACACTACGGACTACCACGTGAGTCACTGGCAAAGCCTTTGAAGCAATACTTTCGTGTTCTTTTTGTTCGATTCTTGATTGTCCATTTGTAGTTTACAGAAGTAGATGACGATCGTAAAACAAACTCTAGTGGTCACGGTTATTGAGACTTGTGGATGCAGAAGAAAAAACATGAGTATGTTAATACTCTCTGGACCTTGGCATCGCACTAACTAATAGAAGAACAAGCATCTAGTCGGGGAGATCTGAGACACAGACTGGTTGAGTGCACATTACGCGAGGGTGTGTAGATCAGAGCCTAGGAAGAAGATGGCGCCATAGTGGTGGCGATGGCCAAGGCGGTGGTGAAGGCCGCCGTTGTCGAAGTCGCTGGCGCGGTGGCAGATCTTGGGGCAGAACTGGATCCCGACATGTCGAGCGCGAGGATGGCCTCGAACCAATCGGAGAGTCCTTCCGTGGCGGCGGTAGAGGGCGTCGTCATCGTGTGGCTCCCCGACATCAGTTAGGGTTATGTCTGTCAGGTGTTACTGTAGCGGCGGCGAATCTCGTATGTGGTGCCCCGGCTACACCCCTTCTTTTTCTAGCGTAGTGAGACAGGGGCCCACCAACCATATTGGGTTGGGCGCCCCTGATCAGGGCGTGTTTTGGGTTGTTCGGTCATTGGGCCCAACAGGAGATCAATCTAATAGAGTATATACCAGGAGATCATTGCACGAAACCCGGGTAAGGGAAAGAGGTAAACCCGGAGAGGTGGGCGGCAGTTTGTTCCGGTTCCAACCCAAGCCGTGCCAGGTTGGTAGGGATGCAAGTGGCGTGGGCCTGCCCGCAACGCTACTTGCCCGACCCGCACCGCAATTCTGCATAAAGAAGCTGCCCGTGGCGCCATAACACCCTCGAAGGGGCGAGAGCCAACCCTAGCCACCACCGGACGTTCCTACACCATTACGATGGCGAAACAAGATACTGCGTTGTTAGCCACCGTGCAAGCAAGGAGGGATGCACCATCGGCGAGCCTTCAACCGCACTTTGACACCGAGCACGACGCCCTCAACCTGTTTCGGCTGCAAACGATCTTAACAATCAATTATTTTTTCAGGAACAATTGATTTTTTCGAACAATGAACAGCTGATTGATATGACTATGATTGTTGTAGGGGATCAGGTTTTCGCAGTGGAACTTCCTCCTCTATTTTTGTAACGTCATTGATATTATATATGTCATACTTTATGGTGCTAACTAGAATGAATTGCTGTACTTAGTGATAAAAAAATTTCCTTTCCTCGATGCCCATCCCCCAACCCAACCCAACAGGATTTGTCGGTTAATTCTTAACCGTAACCAAGATGTTTAACATCTGGAAATAACAACTTTCATAGATAAATAATTATTATGATTACTTTAGGTAAAATTGAGGGTTACAAATATTTAACATGCTCATGTCGCCCCATGAAGAAAAACAATGTCTATTGGATGGTTGGGACGTGCTCTTGTGTAGGCTAACTGAGTTCTTTTTTTTACTTGACTAAGAACGAAACTATTCTCAATAAGAGTCCTGCCGATTATGCAGCAGACTAGTAAACTGGACAAGAGGACGTCATCATCATAGAGTAAATGAATAAAGTTGAAATGGATGCACGGGCTCTTTTCGTGTTTGCCATTGAATGAGTGGCCAACGTAGATGGAGAAAGACGTTGATTGGCAAACAGGCCACCAGGCAACGTTGGACACCAGTAGCTAAAGCCAGGATTGGCAATCATTTATGCTATGGCTATACAGATGCCAACAATTACTTATAAGGTGTATCAACCATTTTAAAGATGAATAAAGATGTACAAGATTGATCTGATATGAATTTGGTAGCTGAATTTTTTAAACACTACCTTTAAAATATTAAGCGACTACTCTGTCTGGATCTTGGCTATTATTTATCTCGCAGCTTACATTTTTGAGTCAACATTGTTGTTCGATGGAAATTTGTAGATCTTGAACATCAGTTTGAAAGAAGAAGAAGAAGAGGGCGTTGACATATTGTTGCCCTTAGGTACACGTACGTGCAGCTAGTTAGGTAATTTAAAGCCCGGGTGTATGTGGCTTCAATACACACGACATTGCCTCCCGTTTGGATGTTTTTCTTTATTATTCTTGCAACAGTCGTGTACTCAGGCAGTATCTCCAATGTTGTCTGTTTGGAAAGATCAAATAAGAATGGAAAGAAAACATCACTTATTGTATTTATCCATTCGAAAACGTTGCGGCAAGAAACACAAAGGGCCACCTGACAACGGCAATGTGTAGATGCAACATGCGACGTGGTTCGCCTGGGCCTAGCTATGATCTGAGGAAAGGAAGGGTAATCACTAAATGTGACACCCATATGCATCTAAGATCAGACACAAAATGACCTGTATACATGGGGGTGGTCATTTGGTGCCACGCTTAGTTACATATTGCATCAAATCAAAGAGACCAACATAGAAGCCTAGTTGGTTTAATACCGCCAATATTTAATTAAATGTTTACCTGATAATGAAAGTGTAAACACGTGGATGTGGAATCCATCTAACATGTGAGTAGTCTTAGCTAGTTTATGATGTTACAAATTAAGGTTATCAAAACCAACTCTTGCAGTATATGGCCGTGTGAAACTTGAAGACCAATGGACGGATGACTAGTATGCCTTTGAAAAATCACCTTGAACAATCAATTGATTAAAGTTTCTTTATTTTGAAAAAATGAAAATCATTGTTTTTGCTTACATGGCATGTCATTTAATGAAAATGAAAGTCATATGAAAGGTGCATTGAGAATGGTCTAAGGCAGTTCCCTATTTTTCTTTCTGAAAAAAGACCTCTCGTGTCTGCTTTTGAGTTATTATTTCCTTGACTATCTTAATTAACCTACATGACCTACCATTTTGCCCTTGAATTTACATTTGTAGACATTGGATGACCCAGCCTTGATAACAGAACTAATCAACGACAACACTATTAGCATCAGGTGTACTATTTCAAATGTGTTACGCAAGTTATAACACCTGATAGGTGCTGACGATCAATGTGGTTGCTATCGAAATAATAAAAAGATGTACTGTCACGACCCTTGATTGGTTGGTAAGTTCAAAACGTCATGCTACTGCCTGGAAATATCCTCACACCATGAGCAGAACTACAACACTAATAGCATCAGTTGTACTATTTCAAATGTGTTCCGCAAGTTATAACACCTGATAGGTACTGATCAATACGGTTGCTGATCGAAATAATAAAAGATTTACTGTCACGGACCTTGATTAGTTGGTAAGTTCAAAACGTCATGCTAGTATCTGGAAATATCCTCAAACCATGAACTGAACCACAACACTATTAGCTTCAGCTGTACTATTTCAAATGGGTTACGCAAGTTATAACACCTGATAGGTGCTGATCAATGCGGTTGCTTGTTGAAATAACAAAAATATTTACTATCATGCATGACCCTTGATTGGCTGGTAAGTTCAAACAGTCTTGCTGGTATGAAATATCCTCGAACCGTGACCTGAACAATTATGATCAATATCAATAGCAACTTTTTTCTATGTGATGAAACGTTATTAAGCTCAATCTAGATCTAAACCATAAACTAGATCACCGAGAACGGTCTCTCAGCCTAGTGGTTGTTGAGCCGTGACCTAGTAACACCCAAGATTCCGAGTTCAACTCCCAAACTTGCTAGTGTCTGGGAGTAGAAAAATTTGCATATCTATAACCCTAACACCTCCACGTGCCGTGTCCCACTCCCACTATGTCGACAAGACATCCTCTTGTTCTCCCTTTTCCTTATACCACGATTTTGTCTCAATGGTGTCAAAGAACAAAAGAAGGATTCGTGTGCTGCGAAAATGCTTCCAAAGATAAACGCGCCGGATTAAAAAATGCATTATTGTCCTGAAACGATAGAAAAAAACAAGTCAAGTCCAACTATATATAACCAGTGCATGGTTCATATTCTGTACAGTACTACACGACAAAAAGGTCAAATGCATTAAAGGGGTCACGGAGTTAGCAATGGACATAACTACCGAGCAGGGAAGATAAGAGCGTCACCAATGGTAGAGACAGTTAAGAGATAATAGCTAGGTTTTATAAAAAAATTAAAGAGGAGTGGGGTCCATATTTAAGTCTCTAATTTTTTTTAAAGGCTACCTCTTGAAGAAGAGTTACCTGTCTTCTTTTCTTTCTATAATAAATAATTCTAAGAGTTAGCTGAGAGACAACCTCAATCACGTCAGTATTTTAAACCGGAGCAGATATCTTAAATGCAGCATTCTATGCAACTCTCTCATCACAACGGGACAAGAAGCCAAAATGGCAGCCCTCTTCTCGAAGGCCGTTGACGCGGCATCGGTGCTCTTCTCTCTGACCATCGCCGTGGCGGCGCCGCTGTTCGACTCCCAGGTCGTCCTCCCACGCAGCCTGTACCCAGCGCCGCTCGTGCGCGTCCACCGGTGGTTCGCCGCCGAGTTCGACCACTACCTCGTGGCTGACCCGCCCCCTTTCTTCCGGGGCCTCGTCTGGCTCGCTCTCGCCTTCCTCTGGCCGGTCTGCATCGCCAACCTCTACGCCACTGTCACACGCCGCCGCCGCTGGGTCACCACCACCTCCCTCATGGCCGGCGTTTACCTGCTCACCTACTTGGTACAAAGATCTAGCTAGCTGCTGATCTCTTTGTTCCGTTTTTCTCATACCAAAAAAAAAAAGAATCTCTAGCTTGCCTTGTATTATTCTTGACAAAAATTGTAATTTTTTTTCTGTGCTCGTTGCAGTCTGCCTTGTTTGGGGAGATGTTGGGTTCCGGGAGAGCAACGCCGAAGCTGGTGCGATTCTACATCCCATTCGCTTTGCTTGCTGTAAGTCTAGTTTTCCGTGGCATGTGCTTATGCATAAAGATTCCGGATACTGCCGGGTCCGTTGCATCTTCTGCTCACAAGAAGAAGGTCTAGATTGATTTCACCATTGGTAATAACAAAGGGATCAGTTTTCTTGAAAATCTGTTCAGCACCACCGATGTTACTGCAGTTGTAAAAGTGATCGTATTCTTCAACAAAACATTGCGAGCATAATAAGCAATTTGACTAACACTTTCGGACTGTTCTGATTGTGATTGGGAAATATTCTTGCCAACATGTTGGCAAAGGTATTTTTTATTTGGAGAATTAAAGAATGAGCAATACGCATCTACATGGGAATGGAGGTGACATCATTCATGTGCAAAAGCCTTTGGGCACCTAACGCATGAGCCCAAAAGATATAATTTCTCTTGGAGTTTAGAATGCTGCATAAATCACTCATATATATGTCACTTGGAGTTTGAGATTCTCACGCAATAATTTCTTTGTTGCAAATTCTCACCTCTCCTGCAATATTTTGTTGCAAAAACCATATCCATGTTTACACATATGTAATCCATTTCAAATGTTTTCACAAATATAAATCTAACAGAAACTAAGATAACTTTATTAGCATTCTTAAAGTGTTTAAATGAGTCTAATTTATCTTACTTTCACTAAACATGGATCCAAATCTGAAACTGTGAGACACGGTACAAAATTGAATTTGCATGTTTTGTTGCATATTCACTTTAAAATATGATAACTATACTCTCAAAATTTCATAAATTGGATAAGAACACCACCATTGATTGCACCAAATCCATTGAAAAAATATTTTAAAAATGAAGCATGTGTAAACTATTTGCAACAAAATGATTTATGAACGGGTCAAACACGATGTTACATATAGAGTGGTTAATGAAATTATCCCATTAGTATATAGAGACTAGAGAGAATGGTAGGCATGTCACCGTTTGGAAAGAAATGTTTGACACTCACGTTCTTCATGTGACCTTCGTCATTATGTGACAACTTCGGTCAGAGACATATATATTCCACAATCACAGTGTGATCTTTTGTGATCTTTCCGGCGAGGTAGCAAGAGTGCACGATGAGTCCCACAGCTGACGTATATGGTGGCAAGAACCGAGAGAATGTGCCCCCTGGTCTTTGCTGCCTGCACGCAGCTCCGCATTCCGTCGAAGGAGCCGGTACCGTCGATTCCAAGACCACTCTCCACTTTGTGTCACTCCTAGGCCACCTACAAGAAGCATCAGTGCAGGCATGTGGTCTTGTTACTAGTACACATTTCAGTGTAGGGACAAAAGTCATACACAAAAATAAATTTTAGTGCCAGCTTAAAATGGACCCTAGTGGCAGATGCTAAATCTGTCACTAAAAATGTTTATCGACACTAAACTGTTTATTGCTACCGGCAATGAAAATAAAGTAAAAAAATTAAAAAAAAGAGAAAGTGATTGACTAGACATCAATAAAAAATAAACAAAAAATCGATTAGTAGGGAGCCACCGCCGTGCCTCGAGGCTGTGCACGGTGGGGACCACCACCTTGAGGCCACTGGGTTAGTGGATCTACTGCCGCTAGGACTCCTCCAAGTGCAGACCGCCCGTAGGAGGGGCACCATATGGAGGGCATCGGAGGAGCAGGGTCAGGACAAAGGACGAAGAAGACTTGCCGCCCCTTACTTGGGTCAGGACCTGTAAACTAATTACACGATCAGTTGAGAACTCTACCGTCATTGTGCCGAGGTATTCAGCAGGGAAGGAACCGTGGAAGATAACAACTGTGAAAAGCGAGTATTTCACACCCTTGCCGTCAGCATTCCTATTTTTGAATCCGGCCAAAACACTCTCACTGCTCAATCTCAATGCCCTCAACTCAGTCCTTCCATCTTCTTTTCATTTTTTAAGTTAATGACTATTTTTTGGTAATTTATTTGACACAACTTTATTTCAAACACAATAAGACTTTTGTATCTTCAACTTAAAAAATTCTCCTCATTCTGTCTTCTAGACCTATGAAGTACTTCTCAACTCTTTTATTATAAATATTTGAGAAATCTTTAAGAATTGAAACTTGTAACAAATGTATACAATTAGCTGAAAGCTTCACTTTATTATATGAGTTTACAAATTTTGGGGTCCCATTATGCATTTTGCACTGGGGCACCAAATTCCTAGAGACGGCCCACTATAAATTGATTTCTAGTGTCGGGTTACGTCCCATGCGATCCAAATTAGTAGTGGTTTCTTGGAGATCCGTTAATAATGCCATTAAAAATCACTATTTTAATAA
The DNA here is from genome assembly GCA_031894775.1 of Chloris gayana. Taxonomy (NCBI): domain Eukaryota; kingdom Viridiplantae; phylum Streptophyta; class Magnoliopsida; order Poales; family Poaceae; genus Chloris; species Chloris gayana. The sequence goes on from JAUNZO010004377.1 coordinate 16,555, forward strand.
TGAAAGTGGTGCCAATGTGGTACCACTCTTATTGTGTACTCCCTATAATTTACGGAGAGAATGTAATTTTGAAGTTCATGGTTAACTAAACGACCATATGTAGCTTGAGGACCTTGGGTGTAAATAAGAGCAGGTTGGCGAGGTTGATCCCATCAAAAAATAGTGTGTGTTAAGTTTTGGTGTATGTACTGAGCTCAGTTAGTTAGCAATTAGTCTTTTGATCTGAACTTTGATGTAAGCTGGTAACCCAAACCAAACAAAAATAAAATGCATTCTAGTCAAATCACCAGGAGTTTAGAATCATTTCTCGAGAAAAAAATCATGCATTATTTGAATTTTCACATAACAACATTGTTATATCATTTTTCCAATCAAATTATATAAATTAGTCAAGCTAACTACAATGTTTCATAAGGGTCCAAGTTTGATGCACTTGTACTATTGACCGTGATTCCTTTGAGTGTGTTTGGATGTTGTCAAATAGAAAATACAACAAACACATGAAAAATTACAAAGTACAATGACTTCTACAAAAGTCATTTCCTAGGCAATAACCCACTTCTCCCAGCTTTCCGAATGTAGAAGAGTTGGATCTAGTCACATTGTGCATCTTAGCCGCCTTCGGGGGCACGGTGACAAAGAAGGGGGACATGGCGATGAGAGGAGGCGGCTAATGCCATAGCCAAGGAGGGGAGTGCATTGGTCTTGACTGAGGCAAAGAAGAACAGGTGGCGAGGGGGAGAAATCCTAAGGGGGAGGAGGAAGGAGCGATAGAGTATAGACGATGGAGCTGAAAATTCTAAAATGTGCAGGAGTGGCACCCAAGTCTAATAGACCACCTCTCCCTAGAAGTAGTCGCCTCTTAACCGGCCTACTACTATTAATGCTCCTCTACTACAACAACGGTCATATGGGCAACTTGTCACTCTAGTGGCATTTTCAATTCCAGTCTTAGTAATATGAACAAAGCATTTGCATTCACGAGCCACAAGGGTCCACTATTGAATTATTTTGGGTCTTCCTATTACAAATCACATTTGCAGTAGTGCAATCTAAATTCTTTCAATTTGGATAGGAAAAACCAACCCTTTTTAAGATTCATAACTCATTTCCATGAAGTATATATATCCTAAAGTTTTAAGTAGTATATATATCCTAAGGTTTTAAGTGTATTGGGGTGTCAAATTTGCATCTAATAAGAAATAGTTGTCTTCAATACTTAGATTTTCTAAGAAACTATGATTAGAAACCAACTACAAAAGTTAACAATCTCATACAATTAAAAAAATAAAAAATTTTATTTTTTATTTCTAACTTATGACCACATGGTGGATGACACATGGACATCTTTTGCTTTGCAGTCCATGGACATTAAATATCATGGTAGTTGTTGCGATTAACTTGGTAGTTGAGGACCCACAAGAAAATTTTGAATTTGTTCTGGCGACGGCCGATTTTTTCACAGCCGTTGGTTGGTTGTTGACTTGTTATGTGTCGCCTGCACCGAGCCAAAGCAAATTCCTCACGCACTCTTTTTGTCTTTTACCAATGGAATCGTGGTACCTAACATTCATATTTTCTACTTAAGTATATTTTATCCTAGTACACAACGTAGCTATAAAGATATATAACAACGTGAGACTTATTTTTTATAATCAACAAGTTCACTTCTCTCCTTTTTTTAGAAATAACAAGTTCACTTCTCATATTTTGCATTTAAACTAAAAAAAATTAGAATACATTGAGATTTAGACCAATCCTCCCAATATAAAATTTGTTTCTTAAATAGCCATGGTACAAAAAAAACAATTGATAGTGTTGTCATGTAGGCTAGGTAGGTTGGTTTTAAAAACTCTTCTCGAGAAATATCATGGAACTTCTCAAGAAATATCATGGAACGAAGTTTTATATATTATTTTCTAATAATATGAAAATTTTACTTTTTGGATAGGATTACAGAATCAGAAATTATAACTGTACCATAAATTATATTTATAAAAGAATAAAACTATATGCATAAAATTGTATCAATGGATTACAAAATTGTAACATGATGGGGTGCTTTTATAAGTTTCGTGTGTACATATGCATTACTATCCTGCATCTTAAGGTTGTGAGTACAGGGTAGCATATAATTGAAGTCGATTTTTTAGGTACAGGGAGAGAAAAATTGTCCCGGACAATTTTTTGGCTGGTCCTAAAAATAATTTTTGAAGTCGGTTTTTTAAGGATCTTTCGGAGAGCTCTAACTACAAAATTACCCATTTCATTGGACGGTTGGATTAGAATCATGATACCTTTCTGCAACCCATATTATGGTCTTAATAATTCAACAGCTATGTGGCTTTGGGCCTGTGGAGCCTTACAGGTTGCAAGCAATCTATGCTTATAGGCTGGCTGGGCCGGCGCTGGAGCAAACAGTGTTTACATTTTACAGAGCCAGCTTTCCGGCGAGGTACCACGTGTGGGCGGCGAGCCCGGCGGCTGACGCGAGGGTGGCCGTTCCGGAGAAGACATGCGCCACCCGGAACCTCTGGTTAGCCGTGGCCAGTGCGGCGCTGCTCCTCGCCGCCTTGGCGTTACTCTGCCATCCGTCTAGGAAGCTCTGGCTCCCGATGCTGAGGTTCCTCTCCACCTTGTGCCTCTCCTGCACCATCTGATGCACCTCACAAAACAAAAAAATCAAATTCCTTCGCTTGCATTACATGTGTACTCCTCCCGTTCTTGCCGTTGACTTTTTCGTTACGTTTGACCATTCGTCTTACTAAAAAAATTAAAAATTATCAAATATTTTGTTATCATTTGTTTAATTATTAAAGAAAATTGAAACATGACTTATAATTTTATATATTTGAAAAAAATATTTTAAATAAGAGGAACAGTTAAACATAAAAAAAGTCAACAGCGTCAACAAGCATATCATCAATGCACCAAAATTTGCAAGCCTTGACAACTCCAAATGCAGGATATGCGGTTGTATGTGTACCTTGAGGGTCCGAGGCGTGAAAATGAGCAAGTTGGCGAGGTCAATTCCGGCAGCGGCAACAAGGACCATGAACTGCCGCTGCTCGGTGGCTGGTGCTTCCTGCAATGGGAGGTGAAGCCACGCGAACGCCGCCGCAGACATAGCTGTGGATGCCGCTGTCAGCTGGAAGCACGCCGGGAAGACTTTCCCGCGCAAGCTGCCCATCATGTGCCTCGGCAAGTTCCTGCAAGATCAGTCTCCGCACATATAATACCACCTCAAAATAAAAGGTACGTGAAGAACAAGAAGGCAACAACACATAGGCATGTATGCATGATATTGCTATGTGCCGCCTACCACGCCACTATGTCGGTACATTTCACCGGTGTTTCTCGACCTAGAAGAACATTATTGTGAAGAAGCATCAACAGAGACATTACATGAACATAACGAGGCCACCAACGAAAATGGCCCAGACGGTGGCGCCCCATGAGGTGGCCAAGCACAGGAGGTGGATCACCTTCACCGCCGTCATGGTGAGGCACCGATCATCATCGAAGATTTGCTTAGGGGCCAAGACCATGCCGGCTGTGAGGAAGATGGCTACCGCAACTAGCAGGAGCCGCACCATTTCGACCAGTGATCGTCGATCACTGGCCACAAGGGCGACTCTGCAGGCCATGACATTCGTGCTCATATGTGTTACACAAGACATATATATAACTAATTGCATGGGTTTCAGACCATACTTTTGCACAAGACTTTAATTTATTTGATAGCGTCCGCACTCCATACATTTTTTGTACTGTACATTACAGGCTAGCAGTTATATGGCACCATACATTTACATGTCACTTTTGTTCGTGGCCATGCTCTGATGGATCTCAAGTATTGTGTTGTAGGGACATCTGTGGACAAGGGTTTTGATTGACATAATAATTAGCGTATACACTACGGTTGATTGGTGTATACACTTTGCAAACTTAAGTCAATTGGTTTGGTTTCTCGTGGTAGAATATTATCATTTGGATTTGAATCTTAGCATAAATGTCGCGTTATGGTTAAATATTCTTCCGATGTGATGAGGTGTGTATGTATGTTATTACAGAATGAGTATTCATATACTCCCTCTGTTTTTAGATTGTATTAGAACAATAATTCTACTTTTAAAATGAACTGAAGTTGTTGTCCTGTCAACAAAAGGGAATATATGAATTTTGCAATTTTACTATATTTCTTATTTTTGTTAAAAAATACATCAACGTGTACTACCTCCGTTCCAAAATGTAAGAATTTATTGACTTTTCAAAATTGTGTTGTGACCATTCGTCTTATTCAAAAAACTTATAAGAATATTAATTATCTTTTTGTATTTTTATTTATTTTAAGATATATGTTTAATGTAATGTATTTGTTTTTATATTTTTACAATTTATTTAAATAAGACAGGCAGTCCAACACGATTCGGAAAAGTACAACAAATGCTTACATTTTTTGAACAGATGAAGTATACTTAGAAAGTATATCTATACATGTACATGTCATCCTGTAAAAATGAAACCTGGCCTATTTTTCACTAAGCACGAATTTACATACTTTTCGTAGCATAGTTTTACATAATTTTGTACAAACCGTTGATTTCCTACAAGATTTGTTAGTTTTCTTGGAGTAGTAATTGCTTCTATATATGTGAACTGTCCAAGAATTATCAAAACAAAATGTTTACCACCATCTGTTTCTGTTCCTATATTTGTCACTGCTAGGTAGACCCCACAATCATAGCTAGACACACTAATAATACAAACTAGTTGATTACCCCGCGCATTGTAGCGGGACTAAAAGATATTAATTTTAGAATTATAATCTTGAACTAATAAGTAGTTAAGTGACTAATAAAAACATAATCATATGCGTCAGAGAAAGAATTCACGTTTATGTCTCACTTAGTGTTGAATCTTCTATATATAATTGTTCATTAGAAAATAAAAGGCAATGGAATATCAAATATTTGTAATATATACACATAAGGAAATGATAGAGGAAAAACAATTTTGTATTAATGATAGAACACAAAAACTTTGTATAAAAGTGAATCAGATCAAGAACCTAAAAACACCTGTGATAGCGTTTTATTAAGCTATTTTAAGTTGCAACATAACCCAAATAAATTTGATGGATAATAGAATGATGCGTATAGTCTAGACAGACCTTGAGATAGAGTCAAATTGGTTCATTGTCCTATGACCTTAAAGAGATTTGAGAGGAAGCGCATTAATAAAACATTATAAAGACCAAGCACTGTGTAAGGCAACATGTTGTGTTATGTGCTCCAACACAACAGCTATAGCGATAAAAAAATATAATTGCTTCTGCTAAGTAAGAAGATGATCGTATGGTTACAAATAGCCAAGAAAATCATATAAATGGTATTAATCTTTAAGACCCATTCTTTATCTAATGGTTGAAATTAATTGGGATGATGTGGCGCAACGTGGATTGAGAGAAATAGTCATTAAAGCCTCCTAGTGTTGCGTCTTTTATATATAAGTAAATATAGAACTAGCACTTTTTTCCATAGTCGATGTCTACTCAGAGTGGACGTGTGTGGCTCAGCCGCTAAGGTTAATCCGGTTTGAAACAAGATTACTCACGTTCTACTGTTGTTTCGTACCAAGAAAACAGCAAAGGAAGCGACTATATTGTGAATATTATATTATATTAACCTGTGGCTCGTGATAATGCGCAATATAAGGTGGCTTTACCCCTTTTATTTAACATTTCTGAGAGGCAAGGTTTGAGCCAGCTCGGCTTAAACTACCTACCGTGTGTTTCGCCGTTCTCAGCGAATCGCATCGTCTTGTTTTGGGGATGAAAACAATATAATTTCATATGAACCGCCATACCAATCGCTACCGACAAAAATATAATATAGTAACAGTACATCACATTTTGGCAGCACAAGCATCGTTGGTTCAATTAAAGGGCAACGTGGTTCAACATCTTTCTCAAATGAGCAATACATGTGCAAAATGGGAGTGGGGATTGGCCAGTGGGCGCCCATGTATGCAGAGCCCAGGGAAGACATAGGGATTGGCTTGATGGATAAAATGAGAATAGCCCGTCGGATGTAAAGCATTTACGAAATGAGAATGGTGGACGTGTAGGTTCTGTTAATTTTTCCCTAAGAGTCTAGCAAAGATCCTTTTTTTAGACTATAATAAAGGTGTATATGACGCTGAGAGTCTATACCACCTCAAAATAAAAGGTAAAAAAAGATTAAGAAATAAACAACACATATAGTAAGTGAACTTATAGGTTGTTTGTACAGCTTATTTACATAAGTGTAGCATTGCTCGCCAGTGTATGCATGTTATGTACTCCCTCCGTTCACATTTACATGTCATTCTAGTATTCCTCATTTTTCTTCAATTACATGCCATTCTCGCTTTCCAACACACATTTTCCTATTCCCAATGCAATATTCCCTCTTTTTCACTACACCTCTATCTCTATATCTCTCCTCCTCATTTTCAGTGCACCCACATTTTCTACTTCTCCTTAATTCATGTGTCCAACTCCAAAATGACATGTAATAATGAACGGAGGGAGTACCAAATACCACGTCACTACTTCTGTGCATTTCACTGATGGTTCTCAAAAGAAGAGCATATTATTGAGAAGAAGCACAAGAAGATACATTACATGAACATAACGAGGCCACCAACGAAGATGGCCCATACTGTAGCGCCCCATGAGGTGGCCAAGCACAAGAGGTGGATCACCTTCACAGCCATCATGGTGAGGCACTGATCACCGACGATATCCTTAGGGGCTAAGACCATGCCTGTTGTCAGGATGACAGCCGCCGAAAGGAGCAGGAGTAGCAACATCTCAAACACTAATCGTCGATCACTGGTCATTGGGATGACTGTATAGGACTACATTCGTGCATCTATGCGTTATATAGGACAACATTCGTGCTCCTATGCCTTATACAAGACGTAACTATTTATGTGGGTTTCAGACCATACGTTTGCATGACACTTTGATTTATTTGAGATGGTGGTCCCCCGGCCTGGCCCATAGAACTTTGGTATTGTACATGTTTATGGCATATCTCTTTTGTCTGTGCCCACGCTCATATTGACATGTTTGGACAGGGGTTTTATTCACTTATTAATAGAATAGAGGTAAACTAGGGTCGACTTAATTATATTTAAAATATCATGATTTATAAAAAGAATTGATCGACATCCATATCTAGTAAGTGTGGTATCACCCCTATTATCTAACTTTCTTCTTTTGCTCTATTGCAAAAATAATAATATTGAAAAGGATAGACGATAATGGATCCCTTGCCATAAACCATTTAATCTTTGAAAATTCCATCCCACCTGATCATTAATTTTGATACCGACACGGATTATCCCTATAGATACTTCCATACTTTTTAGAATTCCAATGCATTATAGAAAACTTGGCAATGTTGATTGAGGAAATAGAGAAAAATAATTTGAAAAGAATCAAAGCACCTAGAAAAGTAAACATACGTTAATTACGGTGGATTAGTTTTAAATAATACTTTGGTAACGTTTATGATTAATTTCTTTCTTCAGATCCTAAGGGAGTCCTGAAAAAGTTTCACTGCTGTAGAACCAGGATCTTCAGGTTCTTTTGACAATCTGATGAACATAAGAAAAAAACGACTTGCTAATTGGAGCATCCTATACCAACCAAAAGAAATTGGGGGTTGCATTAAGAACATAGACATTCAAAATAAGTGTGTATTGAGCAAGTTGTTGTTTAACCTCATCAATGAAGATGGCTTATAGCAAAACCTGAAAAGAAATAAATATCTAAAGAATAAAACTCTCACTCAGGTAGAAAGGAAAGCAAGAGATCAGTTGGTTGTTTATTCTAAAACTATGTTGGTGTTTATTTTCTGTCGTGGGTAGTTGCATGTTATTGCGGACCAAAGTGTTACACTTTTACAATAACTGGGTGTAGCCCTTTGCTGCCAAAGCTGGATTTTTTTCCCAGTAGTTAAAAAAAAGGTAAAACACATGAATAGCCATTATGCTTGCTCCGTGTTTTCTATTTGGCCGTTATACTCATGAAATTGCAAATTAGGACAGTATTAATAAGCAAAGGGTAACGCAATTTGATAGCAGTGGACAGTATTAATAAGCAGGGCAGGCAGGTAACAGTCACGTAAGTGTTTCAAACCAACCACAGCGACTCCGCACCCTCTGCATAAATCCCAGTGGTTCGCCGCCGAGTTTGAGCACTACCTCATGGCCGACCTGCCGCCTTTCTTCCGGGGGCCTCATGTGGCTCCCTCTCGCCTTAATCTGGCCAGTTAATGGCCTCGGCACACGCCACCACCGCTGGGCCCCGTCAATAATGACCGGCGTCTAGTTGCTCACCTGGTGGGTTTTGACATAAAAGGGCGAAATCTGATGAGTTTATTTAGCCCAATAGTTTTATATATATTTATCCATTTATAATATACTTGATGTCTGAGTAAACCTCTAGTAAAATTGATTTGATGTTGTATAGATTGCAACGATGCATAGGATCCCAGGAAGAGAAATTATAATTTAAATTCACAAGAGTAAGTTAACACTACTAGTGTTTGACAAATTTATGAAGTAGAATTTGTGGATGATGATAACAATTAATTTGGATGATCTACCAACTCTGAATAACTACCGTATATGTTTTAAGAGAAATACTTTAGTGAACATAGGGACATGTACCCACTCTAGCTTTTTTATTAATTATAGTTAAATATAAATATTGAATTTTTTATTGTACTATTAAACATGTCAGACTAGCTGTAAGTATGTTATCAAATCATAAATTAAAATACAGAAACATCAAATTCTGACAAATTCATGAAATTCTATTAAATTTGACGAATTTATCAAATTGGATATCAGTCTTTTGGTGACCTGGTAGAAATCTCTTTTATTTGACATCACAGCTCCACATTTCATTTATAGTACATTTTTCATTAGTGTCATTTCCATAAATTTTGGGATACGTGACACTGATTCCACCGATGAGATATACTTTTATCTAATAGGAGACCGATTAAGAGAAGGCATATTATTTTCTTAGATAGACTAGTTTGGATCCTATTGGAACTTGTGCAAGAGGTAACATCCTAATGGGAGAGGGATGCATAATTGGCGACACGGAAAATCTTGCCTATTTGGTAATAAACAATAAAATTATCCATCGGAAGGTCTAAACTAGTATAAATCTGGTGTCTCTTTCTTAATTTATCTTCTATTATTACGCAAAGCATCCCGAGCAAATCTAAACATATCTTCCGACCACAAACTATATGTGCTGATAGAGGTGCGCGAGATAGGGGTGTATTGCTGAAAAACCATTAAATTCGTCATGGGAAGATCCATAAATGAGTTTACATCTTTACTGACTGTTCTATTCGAAGAATCTATTCTCTATCACTGAGAACGGTGATAATTACTAGTTCCTAGTCGGTGTCAACCAAATGTCGAGATTCAGCATGTGAAGTTCTCACCATCGTGAAAGTTTGCAGGCACCACATCAGCCACATTGGGGAAATCATGAGTTGATATCGTCATGAGTCCACTTCCAACCCTCGTGCGTGTTGATTGTCGGACTACATGGACTACAACTACATATGGGCATGGCTAATTCGCACGTGTGCGTTAGTACTAGAAGTTGCGTCCCCACCAGACAACATACCAATAAATTTTATTTAAAGTACATTGTGCTATTTTATTTACTACGATCCATATGTTATTGCACCATTTTATTAGTGACTAGTGATAAGTCTATGGCTCAAACATATATAGGTCTATTTGTTCCACCACAAGTAGCGTAAATGACCGAATCATGCCCATTCCTATTTCCAGCCATGAAAATATGAAAAACGAACACAACTAAATATATACATGCCGAATGGAGAAATGGCGTCAGTAATATACTTAGTTGATACAGTAGTTCTTAACGGTTATCCTCTCCTTACTTAAGGTTTGGGTATCTCCTATTTAATTTACAGATTAGATCTGGAAGCGCACGGAGTATGCGGTTGTAGAATTTCACCATTGGATTTCTCCAATAGCTTTTACTCTAGTGTATTCCAGGGGTTGATTCATAAGGAAGGCAATTGTCAAGTAGATGTTACTTTAGGATGCTCATAGTTCATATATGACTTGATCAAAATGAACCAAAGCATAAAACAGGGGTAAAGATAGATATTGATAATATGGATAGTGGCACACATATGTATACGACTTCACCTCAAAGAATAAAAAAGTAGCAAGACTTTGAAAAAAATGACTAAGAGAAGCTAGTTCCTTCAAAAGGTACATCACATTAAATCACAAGCATCGTTGATTGAATTGAAGGGCAACCATCACGTTGATAATATATGTTGCTTTTCTGCTAATAATACTCTAATAAATTCTTTATTCCTGTAAATTACTAGTGGTAGGATGGTGAGATGATAACTAATCTGTGTTACGAACGATGACGAAACGACGATGAAGAACAGAAGATCAAACCACAAGGGACACAATGATTTAACGTGGAAAACCCTTCCAATGTGGGAGGGAAAACCACAGACGTCAGCCAGTAAATACTTCACTATCAAGAGTCGGAATTACAACGCTTGACTGCGGCTTACAAGAATATGACTGTGTTGTTTTGGTGAAAACCCTAAAACGAGTATATGTACCGTACCGCGGGGGCAAGCACCCCGCACCCCCAACCGAGTCGGGTTCGGGCTTCATGGGCCTCCGCTTCGCTCCGTCAGAAGTCGGCATCCCATTATACATAATTTGGATACAACTCAACAATCTGGACCATCGAAATTTAAGTATGTGCAATCAGTAATTATTTGTGGCAACACTATTAGTTACTCTAGTCATATGTAGCTCATTTTTGTTAAAAAAGTTTATATAGTGTTATATAGGTGATTAGGGACGCCTGATAACTGTGACGTACACTGTTTAGTCCAAAGTAGATCACCTGGTCGTTGGACAAAAGCCGTGGTATCTCACTCGGTCGGACAACCTCTACAGGTTTCCATAACTTCTCAAGCAACTCCATTCTCTCCCCATAGCAAGCATCCAGACTCCCGGTAGGCACAAGCCAATGGCCACCATCTTGAAGGCGATCGATGCAGTGTGGGCGCTCTCCTCGCTGACCTTCACCGTTGTGGCGCCACTGCTGGACGCACAGGTCGTCCTCCCCGCGCTCTCTACCCGGCGCCGCTCGTGAGCATCCACCGGTGGTTCGCCGCCGAGCTCGACCACTACCTCGTGGCCGCTCCGCCGCCTTTCTTCCGGGGCCTCGTCTGGCTCGCCCTCACCTTCCTCTGGCCAGTCTGCGTCGCCAACCTCTACGCCGTCGTCACGCGCCGCAGATGCTGGGTCGCCGTCACCTCCCTCATGGCCGGCGTCTACATGCTCACCTACTTGGTTGGTAACTGCTAGTTCACCTTCTCGGTCGGTCCTATGCTTTTTCCCTTACAAAAGAAAATCCACGCCTTGTGTGGACAGAATTTGTAATATTAGTTGTGATTGATGCAGTCTGCAATGTTAGGGGAGATGCTGGGTTCCGGAAGAGCGACGCCGAAGCTGGTCCGATTCTACGTGTCATTCGTTCTGCTTGCTGTAATTCTAGTCCTGCGTGGCCTCTGCTCGTGCTCGGAGCTGCCGGACGCCGCAGACTCGGTTGCATCCTCTGCTCAGAAGAAGAGGGTCTAGATTCATTTCGTGTGGTAATAAGTCAGGGATCTCCTTTCTTGGACATTAATCTGCTCATGTACCGCCGGATGAAGATGACACTGTGGGTCAGAAGTCATTGTGCTCTTGTACCAACTCATTTGCAATATGCCTTCCATTTTGGACTGTTGCTAAAATTAGACATGTCTTTAGTTGAGCAAGATTTCTTGCAACTTCTTGGCAATAAATTCCTTGGGCAACAAACTTATTTGGTAAAATAGGCCCAGGACTTGATTGACACAGCCATCCTCCTTGCTTCCAGTTGTGGATTCTGCGCACGAACAAAACCACCACAACCATGGACGTCACCCTGGGCCTGCCAAGCCTCCCCTGCTTTCCTCTGTCCCAAGGCACGAAGTGTCCTCAGGAGGCACAACGGGGACGTCACCTACGGTGGAGAACTCGAGGTCGACAACAATTAGACGGGCTTGAGGAAAACAAAAAACACGCTCATCATGCCTCCCACTCAACTGAGGCCCTGTTTGGACCTAAACATTAGTTGACTAAAGTTGAGCTACTTTTTCTCCAAACATGACGTCTTAAACTTTAGGCAAGTCACTTTCTAAATTTTAGACCACTAGTTATCTCAATCTTACTAAACTCTCCTAAACTTTGGATAAAGGCAAATAAAGTAAAAAATACCCCTCATCACATGTTAGGGATAGAAAAAGTAAAGGTGGAGAAACATTTATTAAGGGTTAGATATGTCCACTTTTTATTTAATCATGAACTTTAGCCCTGGATCCAAACATGCATCCCCTAAATTTTAGTTGGCTAAACTTTAGGTGACTAAACTTTAGGCCTAGTTTGGATCCACCTCCTAAACATTAGTTGACTAAAGTTTAGCTACTTTTTCTCCAAACATGACCTCCTAAACTTTAGCCAAGTCACCTTCTAAACTTTAGACTACTAGTCATCTCAACCTTGCTAAACTCTCCTAAACTTTGGATAAAGGCAAATAAAGTCAAAAGTACCCTCATCACATGTTAGGGATAGAAAAAGTAAAGGTGGAGAAACATTTATTGAGGGTTAGATATGTCCATTTTTTGTTTAGTCATGAACTTTAGTCATGGATCCAAACATCATCTCCCAAACTTTAGTTGACTAAACTTTAGGTGATTAAACTTTAGTTGACTAAACTTTAGCCAACTAGAGGATCAAACACCCTCTTAGTTAGCTAAACTTTAGCCAACTAGAGAATCCAAACACCCCGTGACTCGCGGCGGCGGCCAGCACGCCATGTTCCACGGTGGCAGGGCACAGCACAAGGCCAGCCCTTGTGTGCCCAGCCATCACCTTCTTGTGCAACACCACATCCCACCAAGCACTAACTAATTAACTTAAAGCTGAAGAACAGGGGAGAAAGGACAATGGGGTAGCTTATGGAAACATGAATGATTATGCCACATTCTTTTCCAAACGAATTAGTGTTTTATTTCATCCTAAGATATTCATAAAATTACAGCATGCCTTATCTTTTATTCCGTTTTCTAAAATATTCATAAACAATATACTACTTTATATTCTTACTTCATCCTACTTGAGGTATTAAAGCAGTATAAGTGTATCAAAACGGTTAGAATAAAGAAAAGGTTATGTCAAGATTTCAGGTGATTCAAATTTTGCTAATGTTTCGATCACTTTTTTCAGCCATTGATATTGATCCAACCGCATAGAATTTTTATTACTTGTGGCAAAAAAATGTTCTATGGAAAAACAAAAATGTTCCACGCAAAAACTAATTGTTGTAGTAGTACAGTTTCATTGTTCTAGTGGTATACTTTCATTGTTCCGAAAATCTGACTGAACCAAATGCAAAATTTCAATTAATCGAAAACTAGCAAATCTGAAAGATTGTTTTTTTTTCTTGAAACGAATGCGCACCCCCACTTCCATTCACAGGAAAACGAAGTCTACATAGTTCGTGACAGCGTGGTGTCAAACCAGAAACGTAACAAAAGACTGAGAACGTCTCCTCTACCCCCAAGTGGTTGTCCGATCTCCAGATACCCTCGTGGCAGGCGTAAGAGACAAAAGTCTAGGTACTCTACTTCTATTACATCAGATCAAGCTAAGTAAACTTGTGCTTCAGTGTTTCGGTCTTGCAGGCCCTTCATTCTGTTTTCCTCGTTCATCATCTTGCCTGGTTGCGCTTGTTTCTTCCACATCCTCTGTGGTACGCATCATCAGACGTCTACCTTGTCAGTTCAAAAGTTGTATCGTAGCTTGTAGCATTGCAGAAGCACCTGACTCCATGATCTGTCCCATGCCACCTTGTATGCAGACCTGCCCAATATTTCATAAAAGCACAAGCTTGTAAAATTATATCACAAGGATGTTTAATGAGAATATCCTCAAAACATGCTTTGTTCCTGCACTTCCAGATAGCCGAGCATATTGCTGCCACCCCAGTTAGATAAAAAAATCTGAAAGAAAAATGATAAACCATATTCATTTCAGCCATTGTAAAAGTTCTCAAAAAAGTATCTCACTCATTTTGGCTATTGTTTGGTTCTTGGCCAATCGAAATTTGGTATGCAGAAATGGGGCAAGATCCATCTCTTGTTTTATCGAAGATTTTGGGTAAATATTTGTGCTTTCAAGAAACTGTGAACTCATAGAGAGTGGTAAGAATTTGTTGATATTTCTGTCTTTCATGCATGAAATTGGGTGCTTGCTTCTTACACACATACACACATTGAGAGAGATGGCTAGTCACACGACAACTTGTTGATTTTTGTTGCATTAATATAATGCCCATTAAATTAGGTACTTGCTTCTTTTATATACATGGGACACTAGTCCAAATTACTTATCTCAAGGACTCCAACGAGGGGCAAAGCTTCCATATGACTAGGGGGCTATGGCCCCTTAGATCACAAAAATGCACTAAATGAATACTCTCTCCATATTAGAAATACAATTCAATTTGAACAACGTTTAGCATACCAAGACATGATTAATACCCTCATTAAATATACTACTGATTCCAGTTCTTTCACTCGTCTCTCCCAATTTGACTAGTTGACGTCACAGGTTCCAAGACAATTGGGTATAGGTTCGATACCTGACTCCGCCTTTTAGATTCGTTTTTTCCTCGCTCCGTGCTTTGCTGCTGCTTGTGCTAGTTTTTTTTTCTCTGTGTGTGGGAGCATGCGGCCGCTCGTCACCTTGGGTACAATTCCTCATTTATGTAGGGGCAAAGGAGTCCCATTTAGGTGCAAAATTGCAAAACCAGTTGCTTTCTAGGTAACTGCAAAGAAGTTTAAAACGGATTGTATTGGTAGCATGGAAGAAGTACTAATTTAGCACTTTTCATGAAATTTTATGGTTGATTAGTAATACTAACCTCCTCGCTAAGATGCGTGCATGTTGCCTTTAATATTTGTTTGCTACATGTATTTCTAAGGACTTTTTGTGAGATTTTTCCCCTCATCTTTATTTCAGCACAAATAACTCAAGATTATATAGGAAGATTAGATAAATAGCTATTCTTGGTAACAAAATATGATTATAGTAAAAAAGAAAAGCCAAAACAATTAATTACAAAAAGTTATTTCTATAACATATGTATGTTTTGGACGAAACTTTAATGTATATAAATCATTATATGTTAGTTCAGTGAGTTCAATTAAGTTTGCAATTGCTACCCATACCTACTACTCCCTCTGGCCATGTCTATGCTCTTTGTTAGTCCAGGTATGCCATCAATTTGGCAACCAATATCTATATAATTCAGGAAGGCACAAATCTATGTGCAGAATAAGATGTGTTCTGTCATCATTTCCTAAAAGTGTGGCAACAAAGTTATCTTTTAAGAAGGGATTTGGTGTAAGAGTGTTTTGTGTGTACCCAACGCTTGGTATGACTCATAGCAGCGATCGGGTGGTTGTGATTTTGACGATGATGTGGCCTGGCTTATCTGTAAGAAAACCCACACATTTTAGAAATATATTCAGAACATAATTTCATTCTTTTTAAAATATTACTCCCTCCGTTCCATTAAAAGTGTCGTTTTAGACTTTTAGACATCGTCCTTTGACTCGTTTGTCTTATTCACAAAATTTTTATAAATGCTATATATTTTTCTCTAACTTAATTTAGTGATACTTTAATAATAATGTATTTATTTTTGTATTTTTATAAAAATTTTGAATAAGACAAGCGGTCAAACATAAAATCCGAAAAGTCAAAAACGACACTTTCAATGGGACAGTAGGTAGTACTATCATATTTCTTGCATTTACTACATGGAATATTTTATGTGAGTTATTTTTTTCTTCATCGAAATACTTGAGATATTTTATAACTCATAGGGACATTTTTTTTCCTTCTAAATGTCAAGTTGGGTCATGCAGGAAGTGCTGGACTAATTTCACTTTTCATGAAGGATCTAGGTGCAAGAACTAAGGAATGGTGGAAGGACTGAAAACCAGATTATGGTTTGCCAAGAGTTTGCTTGCAAAGATTCAGAAGAGGATGGAAGGACCAGGAAGCAAACATAGGGTGTGTTCATTTCCTGGCGTCTAAACTTTATAACTATCACATAAAAAAAATCTTACTATTTATGAGTATTAAATAAAGTTTAATTATAAAATAAATTACAGGCCCCTAGACTAATTTACGAGACAAATTTAATAAGGTTAATTAAATCGTGATTAGAAGATGGTTACTGTAGCATCACTTTAGCAAAACATAGATTAATTAAGCCTCTTAGATTCATCTCAAAAATTACCACCAATCTGTCAAAAGGGTTTTGTTATTAAATTGATCGAATATTCATAAATAATAAGATTCTTTTTGATGTGACAAGTGCTAAATTTTAGAGGGCATGAAATGAACAAGGCCATATTTATTTAACTCTTTTTAGAAAGGGTTTGGTGTAAGAGTGTTTTGTGTGTATCCAACGCTTGGTATGACTCCAAGCAGCGATCGGACGACTGTAATTTCGATGATGTGGCCTGGTTTATTTGCAAGAAAATACACTTGTTTTAGAAGTAGAGAGATATTTCAGGAACATAGTGATATGTGTCCACACTAACTTTTTTTATTATTTATGATTAAATTTAAATATTGAATCTTTATTTATATTATTAAACAAAGAAACTATAAACCAAACGATTTTCTATAATTCACAATTGTAGAAAAAAGTATGAATATGTGACCACGAATAAAAGATTTTCGTTTATATGTGTAAAAATAATAAATTGAGGCACGACACATCCCGATGCTCTTCTGTGTCGTGTCAGGCCTTGTGTCGCGGCCTTCACGATTTTGATCGGTCCAAGTTTCAGGAAATCACACCATAGGAGATTGGATAACCGGAGCATATAAAAATGAAAATGATTCATCCTGTTGGGTAAGCCATTGTTTTTCATGAACTTGATTGCACACTAATATTATTTTTAACTAATAAATCAGTCGCCACTTTGATTAACATTATCTTCATGAAGCACATGCCACACCTTCAAACGCTACGAAAAGAAAATGACAAAAGCCTGACATGTTCTGGAGGTTGTGACAATGCAGATATTAGGCAACAATTCATGTTTGTTTAGTCACAAGTTCGTGTTCAATTTCTATTTTGTTTTGAAGACTTCGTATCACGTAATTCCAGCCATGTCGCATTGGTACGCCACAACCAATTGCTACATTTCTAAGAATTTTGTCGGAATAACCAAAAATTAAAATACCAACATGCAATGATTTTAATTCAAAGTGTTATTAAACCATGTTTTTATTTTTCTGAAGGACTTTCAAATTTCAAAGCACGAGTACGAGTCCATCTTCCATCGGCGTCATCAAAGACATTAGCTAACCACCTACTAAACCAACCTTTGTCTCAATTTCTAGTTCTCTTTCTTCACGAGACCTCCCCGACTCAGTCTCAAAAAAGAGACCTCCCCGACTCCCCGATCCGAAACCTTCCTAGCGCCGCCGTCGTCCTCTTTCTGCTCCGGCAACCGGCGGCGAGCGATGGGGTGGGCGACGCGATTCTCGGTGGCCGTGTGCTTCTTCGCCGCGGGCGTGCTCTTCGCCCCCGAGGCCCTACTCGGCGCCCGCTCCGGCAGCGCCGCCGCCACCGCCGCTAAATTGGCCCATCTCATCTCCTTCGCCACCTCCTGGGGCGCGGCGCTCTGGGCCACCTTTATCGGCGGAATCATCATGTTCAAGTAAGCTTTTCCCCTTTCCTCCCAAAATCTAATCTTTTCCCCTGTCTGCTCTCTTATCCAAATCCAAGAACCATGAATCTTGGGCAAACGAACAATTGTATCTAAAATTGACTGGTCTATCGATCGATTGGACTGACGCTGTGCTGTGTTATGGTGAAATCGTTGGTTTTTTACAGGAATCTGCCCAGGCATCAGTTCGGGAACTTGCAGAGCAAGATGTTCCCGGCCTACTTCACGCTCATCTCCGCCTGCGCCGCCATCTCCGTTGCAGCTTTTGCGTACCTCCACCCGTGGAAGACAGCATCGGCCGTCGAGCGCTACCAGCTCGGGTTCCTGCTCTCGGCGCTTGGCTGCGACCTTTCCAATCTTCTGGTCTTCACTCCCATGACCATTGAGGTGAGCAATCCTCTCGATCTTTCCTGACCCCCTGGAAGAACTGTGTTAACTAGCTAAAGAAGGAACAGAGGCTAAGGTAATATAGGATTTGAGATGGTTTAGTCTTTCACCACAGAACTGTGACTGAATTAATACAAATCACTCATCACTAATTATCTGCTGCTAGCTTTAGGAAATTGAGTAAGGCTTAACCTGATTCAGTTATAATTGTGTAAATCTTACTATCACGGTGATATAATTGTCTGCTTAATGAGCATCTAGTCAACTGAATTGTTACGGCATCTTGTTACTTGTTATATTGGTTGGTTCCTTGTTATTTCTTAGCTCATACTAGGAAGCTAGTAGAAGCAAATCAATGGTATCATGCAACTTGCTGATTTATCTTGTTTTAGAAAGATATATATTTCTTTTGACATGTTTTGGCTTGGTGTTTGACATATGAGGTAGTAATGCCCAGTAAGCATGACAGCTTACTATAAACAGAAGATGTAAAGCTCACGATACAGCCTAGCCAATTTTTCATGCAAACGAACCCTATGTAATCATATGTTATACTTGGATGCAGCTGAAGACCTTTATCTTATAACTCTGATTTGTTTACTATACACACTTTTGTTCACTAAAATATTCAAATATATTTCTTCGATAAATTCTGAGGCTGCAATGGTGTACAATATATACGTATAAATGTATATCCAATATTCCAATATGATATTCATTTATTTTCATTATTCTTGAGAAGCCTACATCAATTGTGGTGAAATATCATAGAATTGTATAGTTTGGACCAATCATACTCTGATGTTTGTTGGGAGTAAAATTATACTTCAATTTTGAACGAAGCAGTTAGGTTTCTCCATGATTGAAACTATAATGAAAGCTAAGTGATGGACATTGGTAGAACAATGCCTTGCACAAAATAACAGAGAGTGTATGCAAGTTAATTCATTACCAACTAGAAAAGAGTTGTATGGCCTATAGCCAATCTATGCTTTTTTTATGTGATTGAAACCATAGTAAAAGCTAAGTGACATTGGCAGAACACACAAAATACAGAGAGTGCATGCAAGTTAACTCATTACCCACCAGAAAAGAGATGTATGGGCTATAGTGAATCCATACTTTCTTGATGTTATTGAAAAATGTATTTGTCCATACTGTAGTTTACAAGTTGCTCATCAGTCATCACAAATAATTTTGGCACTATAGGAAATCTACTTTATTACTGTGTACATTATTAGACACTAGGAATAATTGCAGTATAGTGCTATGTTCCAACTCTCAAATAAGTGCAACATCATGCAGTCATCTAATGAGCATGTTTTGTTGCGAAGCACACTATGTATTGATCTTATTTTCTTGCTGGTACTGGTGACTTAGCCTTTGGAACGTGATAACATCAGAGGTGTAGGGTTCTTAGCTAGTATTTGGTGGTCCTGGTTTTGCTGGTGGCCATTTTGGGTGATACATTTAAAATAAAACAATGTTACTTGATTCCTTTTATTTGTTTGCAATTGGCATTACTTCTATCAAACAGAAGGCATAGGATTATAGCCAGGATCGAGTTCTTTTTTGTGCAGTTTTACCTTGTGTAATATTGTGTTAATTGCTGCATCCTAGCGTTGGTTTTCTTCATGAAAAATGAGTTGTGTAATATGCTGTTTATTTCACTTGTCTGAAAAATGAAGGTTTGTGCTGTTTTACCTTGTGTAATGTTGTGTTAATTGCGGCATCCTAGCGCTGGTTTTCTTCATGAAAAATGAGTTGTATATTATGCTGCTTATTTCTGTATTGCACTTGTCCGAAAAATGAAGGTTTGGCATTGGAGTTTTTTGTTTTAACTATTCTTAGATTCTTAGGAGTGCTAGGATAACAGAAAGATTGTAACTAGTCTAGTGACCTTTCAAGAAAACACCTAGTTGACTCAATGCCTGAATTAAGATCCAAGTTTTGACTGAATGCACAATATCTAACATGAAACACAAAGTAAACTTTATTTGCTTATGAACTAATAAATAGCTAATAATATATTTATAGTTTGGTCAAAAATAAATTGGGATGTTGTTTCGGTAATACCCTTTGCCAGGCAAATAAATGTTGTTACCAACATCTTATTAAACAGTGGTGGAGGGCCCACTATTGCAAGCTATGGTACATGCCACACATCTTGAATTGGCCACGGGAATCCCTTTCATTCCTTTGCCAGTTCTCCATCCACCATGAATCGAAGAGCAAGTAATACATGGGCGCTGTGACATGTGAGTGGATGGAAGCTGAATGCCCGATCTGCTGTGAATTGTTACATCCACATTGTTCTGGGCTGGGGGTGATTTGTTTACTGGCCATGTTGCTCCCTGGCGAAGTGGCTGGGCATGTTGTGGCTTGTGGGGTGCTGGGGTAGTCTAGTCTAGCAGCTGTGTGCTGACTGCTGAGGTGGTTATCTGCTGCTACCATGGCAGTTTCTTTTTTGCCCTCCACTATAGTTGAGCCTGATTGCATATGAGTAGATTTGTACGGTTCATTGGGGAAAGTTCTGCCAGTCTACTTTTACTGGCAGGGAAGCAATAGCATATGAGTAGTCCTGTTTGAAGCTGACAATAGCTATTCTTAATATGAAAGTGCAAGGGAAATTGGAGCTATTTTCAAGACTAATTCGAACATGCACCTTCTTCCCATACATGTGTATTCATGGATCTGTCTTACATGGTCGGTTGATTGCGCACTGCAGATGATGAAGAAGAGGCACAAGATTGAAAGAGATCTAAGCATCGGTGAGGAGGTCGGGTGGTCGAAGAACCAAGAGGTGGCAAAGACCAACCCCACCCTTGCTTCAATGAACAAGAAGTTTGGGATGATCCACGGCCTCTCCTCGCTGGCCAACATCATGTCATTCGGCAGCCTGGCCATGCACTCCTGGTACCTCGCTAGCAAGCTTGAGCTATGAGGTGAAGCAGCGAGCACTCCCCTTGCAATGGATCCATCCGTGACATACCGCTCAAGTGTTTGTGAGATCTAAGACAGATTAAATTGTCTTATATAGGTGTCTGGTTGTAGTTCGCAGAAGTCATGTGGAATGTGTACTGTTCTCAACTCATTAATAGTGATCAATAATTCAGCCGCATCATCTGACTGACGTTTCTTGTTGACTGGAGCTTTGGGGTCAGTTCTATGGCCGGCTATCTGTTAAGTGTCTGGGGACACGATAACTGCGAGCAAATGATTTATTAGAAAAGATGTGAAAACTCATGAGCAAGAATACTAATGATCTAATCAAAGTTGAAAACATGAACTAAATAAAAGGGGGTTTAGGAAACAGGCCTTTGCAAGTAAGTGAAAGCCCCTGCTACTGTTTCTTCCACGTGCGTGTGCGTGTGTCCGTGTGTGATGGGAAGAACTACTACCAGTCTGAAAGTTGTTTACTCACACATCAGGTTATATATGTGCAGTCCTTCTGGACGACGGCCTCCTCCACCATGAGACAAGATCATGGCGGAATTCTCCTGTTCATCAATCATCATATATGCATATTATTTTCTGTTATGTTGATACTTATCATGATCCATGGTTTATATATTCAACGGTATAAAGCACGGGTCTCGTAATATGGATGATGATCACCTTATTTGTACAGTCACATGATTGTTGCCGCATTTGTGTTCTCCCTCTTCATTTGGGCATTTTAATTTAGTCTCTCAAAATTTATTGAGCATGTGTTTCAAGCTTGCTGTCATGATAGAAAGCGTACAATTCAATGACCGGCAGCAACTATCTTCTTTCTCAGTCCAAAGAGGCCGCCGGTCTTCAGGTGAAAATTCCAAACTTGAGAAGTATAATCATCAGCCAGACATTGGATAATATAATCGTAGAGGTGCCATCATTTGGTTTGCCATTCCGCATGCCTCTGGATTAACTAAATTAACATTTTCTTCCTACCATTTTTAATGTATATATAGCAACAAAAGATATGGCATGTTGGGAACGTGAGGATTTTCTATAAAATACTAGTTTGTTATTAGAAAATCGTAGTGTTAAGTTTCGATTCATTCTTAGTAATGTCAATTGTGACTTTTTTTTTCTTGTATAAGAGAATAATATGTTTGTTGGAACAAATTAAAAAAATCCTTGTGCTCCAAATTAAAAGTCCGTATATATATGAACACAAATTTAGAACTGAAGTTTTTTTGTGTGCTTCTCTATTTCTCATCTGCACATGCAATTCTTTCATAAAATTTCTAAAACTGTATTTCCATATGTGTTGCTGAATTACTCTAGAGAGTACTTATATGATGCAACAACACAATTAGACGAGGCTTCATTGACCAATGCCCTGGTTGCCCATTCAGTGATCCAGCCACAGAAGCCAAACAACGCTATCAAACCATGCTGTGAAAACTATGAATACTGGGAAGCAAAGACCATTATAGCCTGCCGCCTTGATTTACTCACCCGGTGCATGATTCTGTCTTGGAAGTTTCTGAACCCAAGAAGCAGCAAGATGAAAAGGAAGTATCATGTCAGCTGCCTGTGTCCCCTTAATGCTGGAGCTGCTACCAAAACTTTAAATTACTAAATTACTAATTTAAAGTTTTATTACCCGGTGCATGATTACTAATTTATTATTAATTACTAATTTATAGTACTATATATTTGATTGTGTGTTGCTGGAACTGCCACGTCAGTTTTGGAGACTCATCAGCCACATAATATGAAGATTGCATTGGACTGGAAAACTTACTAAAACAGAAAATGCAATGACTGAGGGAAATATGTACTCCATCCGTTTCAAACTATATGATGTTTTAGCTCTAGACACAAGAATTAAGGAGATGTGAAAAGGTGTGTTGCATAGAAAGCAAGGAAAGAGATAGACACAGATGTATTGGGAAGAGGAAAATGTGCATGGAATACGATGATGTTTTATAATTTGAAAAAACTAAATGAGTGAGTCATATAATTTGGAATGGAGTACTTAGTAGCACTTTATGGTCCCTAACCATGTCCAAACTCCAAAATCGACATTTGGGAAACTAAAATTTGTATGATGAATCTTTGCCCAAGAAAGGTCCTGTTTTGTGCATTCTAGCTTTAGGGTGTGTTCGTTTCTTGGGTCTAAATTTTAGAATGTCACATCAAAAGAATCTTATTATTTAAGAGTATTAAATAAAGTTTAATTATAAAACAAATTACAGGCCTCTAGACTAATTTATGAGACGAATCTAATGAGGTTAATTAAGTCGTGGTTAGAAGACGGTTACTGTAGCAACACTTTAGTAAAATATAGATTAATTAAGCTCATTAGATTCATCTCAAAAATTAGCACCAATCTGTCAATAGGGTTTTGTCATTAAATTGATCGAAATATTCATAAATAATAAGAATCTCTTTGATGTGACAGTGCTTAAATTTTAGAGGGAGGAAACGAACACACCCTTAGGCTAAATACGAGTCCCTGCGTTCTAGAAATGGTCATGGCACTCCCAATAACCATGAGTAAAAGAACAGCAGCCAGTTAACGGGACATACTCATGCCGTGGAGTAACATGGAACTAATCAACTAAGCCAGTGTTTCCCGTAAAGCACCGACATACTAGTACAAAGTGCAAACAGAGAACGACAGTATACTCTGATCAACACAATCACCAGTAAAACGACCAGCTTTTCTCCGGGAGTAAACAAGTACATCACGATAGTAATTAGTAAGATTTACTGCAAACAGAGAACAAGCAGCCCGCCAATACCTTTCCTGTACAACACAGCAAAGCAAAGCAAAGTCAAACCTTTTCCTGAGTCCATGATCTGTTGCTAACACAGACTTAATTGCTTGCTTAAAACTACACTAAGCCAGAGACAAGCAAGTCCATGAACGGCAGCTCGAGGAGGACGAAGCAGAGGGAGTCTATGAGATCATAAATGTCATGCCCTGGACTTTGCGACGGCAGCCATGGCGCCGTAGCCCCGGGAGCTGAGCCCGAGGCAGCCGAGGAGCAGGCCCTGCCTGTACGGCAGGAACGTGCGCCGCCGCATCTCCGCCGCCTCCGCCCGCCGCGCCTGGTACAACTGAGCGTGAGCTGAGCCTCGCGTCCGGCCCGTCGCCGCCGGGGAGGGGCTCCTCTTGCAAGCCGGCGGCGGAGGAGGGGAATGTGGGGGTCGGCGGTGGTGGTGCTTGCCGCCGCTGCCGTCGGGGCTGCTCCGGTGGAGGAGGTCCTTCAAGAACCGCCACCGACGGTGGTTGCTTGGCGATGAAGAAGATGCGGAGGACGCCGTCGAGGACGAAGACGACGACCGCGACGCCGCAGACGGGTCACCGGAGCTCGCCGCCGGCGCGAGGCAGAGGGGAGGCGGAATGGGGAGTGTGAGCGTGGCCTGCGGCGCACCGACCGGCGGCGCTCTTCGTGAACAGCCGGCGTCGCCGCCGGCCGGTGGGCTCTGGGGAATTCGCCGGCGAGCGGCGGCGCCTGCGGGCGGAGGAGGAACGACGAGAGCCGCATTGGCCGGATCTGCCCGTTGTGGAAGAGCTCGTCGGCGGAGGACATCCACTCAACAGCAGGGGACGGGAACTGCGACGAGAAATCGAAATCCAGCTCACATCCGTACTCGTCCTCTCCGGCGCCGCGCGCGGCGGGCTCGCCGGCGCGCTGTAGAAGCCGGCGGCGGCGAGGCCGTGGAACGACGGGTCGCGGGCCGGGCTGGACGGCGCGCTGACGAAGGGGGTAGAGCACGCGCTATGCTCTCCACCACCGGCGTAATGGTCGCCGGGGATGGCGGCCATCGTTCCGCGAATGGTGGTGGCCGGTGGGGCTGGTGACCGGTGAGGCGATGAATGAAAGATTTAAAGCGCTGCCTGGGAGGGAGTTTGGTACATGATCATTTACAATTTAGCCCTTAATAAACAAACAGTTGTAACATTCTCCCTGACACAATGAAGGTTTCTTTTTTACTAACTGGGAAACTCCTAAGCGAATGAGGTGTACCATTTTGTTGAGACTTGGAATGAGTTGACATTCTTTGACATTGACCTTGAAAATATCCTTACCAACTCCCTTCTTCTCCTTAAAATTAACGAATGATAATGAACTTAGCTCGCTGCCAGCCACAATCATTAACTGAATTTACAATGGGTTTTACATGATAATCAATTGAGCTCCAATTCAGCCCCAGAAGCCAAAATGCGACCCTGAGGTGGTTGTTGACATAGTCTTTGTTTAGTTGCCACGTATACTGTGTGTCCAGATACCACAAACTCGAGATGTAGTAACTCAGATGCCTTACACCTTGATGTCACAATCAACTTCAACAATTTTCTTGGATACTATATATTCAACGTAAAACGGGTGTATATTCTGGAATATTGCAAAAACAAGAAAAGTTGTAGAATATACAATGGCGTGTTGGACGCTTCAAACATCACAAGAAAAAATATGTTCGTAGAAGAAAGTCTCACTCTATAAAAGTCTATATTTATCATGTTTAATCCATATGAACTTCGATTCAATCCCCTTTTGAGTTAAATTAGAATACAATTTTTAGCTAGAAAATTAGCATATGATTTTCTACACTAATTTTCCTTTTGGTTTCGAATAAGTAAATTTCTTACTAAAGCCTAACAGGTAATTGATTTCATCACACCACAAGAAGATCGGTACTTTTAATTAATCAAGAAACTGGAAAGTCAAGGTTCTCGAAAGCCGTTCGTCCAGTTATTTTGCTTAGCTCAATTCTTGCAATTGTCATGAAACATGCATGCTCCTGATAATACTAGCATTGCTTCCATGGATCGCAGGCTTATTTCATGCATGTTGGCATTCTCTGGATGCTACATATGGAAGTATATGTATACACGTACGTGTAGGAGCTATTATGTTTCATGTCTCTTTCAAGTTGATGTATACCTAATTACAGTTGGTTCCGTACACAAGATGAATGGTGTATGCTCGTGCAATGTCTCCTTCATCATTACTGTATAAATTCGTCAGTCCGCTCATGAATGGTGTGAGTGTGAGCCACAAAGACATGGAGAACCGGTCGTGCTGCCTTATGTGATACTCCCTCCGTTTCAACTTCCTATAAACAAATCATAATTAAAACATTTGATAATTTTAAATTTTTAATAAGACGAACGGTCAAACATAACAGAAAAAATCAACAGATATCAATAATTTAAGAACGGAGGGAATAATAATCAATTGATATCTCCAACTTTTCTCGAGAGCCCAGTTACTAAAAAAGCTACGCGTATATTTACTATATTGAGAAAGATAATTGATAGTTCGGGGTGTAAAAGACTAGATATTTCTATTTGGCAAACTTTTACACCCGAACTTTCTATTTTGGGAAAGATTTACTAAAAAGTTTTACTTGAAAGTTTTATAGCAAACTTTGGGAAAAAATTCCCAAAAGTTGTATAGTAACTCTGGATGAAAAAAAGTTATGTTGAAACTTTGAGTAGGAAAATTTCTTCAATGGCAAATAAGTTGAAATATTCTATCAACTAAAGTGATTTGAGTGGTAGATAAGAAGCAAAATTTACAATCCGATGGCAAATAAGGGAATTGGAAAAATTCAATGACAAATAAGTGAGCATTATAATTTTCAGTAGCAAATAAAAGAATTTGCCTTAAAATCAAAGGGTTCGACGCTCGACTGTTTCAGTTCAAACTAGTCCTGTCTAAACAGGCCGACACGAAGCATGTATTGTTTGGCTCAGCCCAAACACGACATGACCCTTTATTTTCATACCAAATTACAATGCTACGTGCCATGTTTGAGCCGAGAGTACCGCACCGATAGGTAGCACAAACACAACCCGTTTAAGGGGAGGCACGCTTGGCCCAATTTTATTCAAATAAAATAATATGTTTCATCTATGGTTATGAGTAAGTGAGTGCTCTGTTGGTTTCCTTGCTCCCCTAAACACTTGAGGTCAGGTCTTGGGTTCAAACCCCATTTTCCCTTCTTTTTTACTATTTTCGTTGTCTATTCATTGACGGGACTGATTTGTACATGGACTTCTAAGCTTAACAGGTCAGCCCGACACATTTAATCTAATTCGTGCCGTGCCGTGGACCAATAGCCGTGCAAGCCCACTTGCACGGCATATATCGTGTCATGCCAGCCTGGAATAAAAACATGCCGGGCCATATTGTGCTTGGGCCGGGCCATGCTCAGCGACCCGTTTGGCAAGCACTTGTTCAGGCTTTGCTGGAACAGGCTAGCCCAATTTGCCCAAATCTCGTGTAAAGGCCCATTTAAACCAAGGCCAGGCCCACTACTGTACATATATGCTGCACGGGAGGCGTCCGCCAGCACAGCTGTCTTCCTTCCACGGAAGCATCGGAAGCGCAACAGCAGAATCTTCTCTTCTCCTCCTTCCCCTGCTTCCTCTTCTCATCTACCACTTGCTCTGCTTCCAATCTCCCGCGCTTCCCCATGGCGGAGGAGGAGGACAGGCCCGCGTCGGCCACCAAGTACGTCCTCATCACCGGTGGCGTCGTCAGCGGGCTCGGCAAGGGCGTCACGGCCAGCAGCGTCGGCGTCGTGCTCAAGGCCTGCGGCCTACGCGTCACCTGCATCAAGATCGGTCCGTACTCCGCCTCCCTCCCTCCTCTCCCCGCGATTCCGCTGCTTCTTACTGGTTCCGCCGCTAAAACCCTAGGAGGAAACCTCGCGGGTCTCGGGCGGCGCGCATTGGTGGTGTATTTGGTGCGCCTGCCACCTACCTCTCCGTGCTTCTGCGTGGGGTTTAACTCCTTTTATTTATAGTACCTAGTTACCAATCAGTTGTGAAAGCGTTCTTTTGTTGGTTTCTGCAAGGAGCCTCAGCGGTCAAAGAAGATTCTTTACTGGTTCTGGCAGGAATTTAGGGTAGTCAAAGGAACTAAAATTACCTCTTTGAGTTACCAACCCATTTTCTAGCTGGTTCTTTATTGAAGGACATTGTTGGAAGTAAGTAACTCAAAACCTAGCTATAAAAGGTTGCTGTCTCATCAGTGCTGGTTCGTTCCTGCTTTTAGTTGCCTTTTTGCTGTTGGATCATTGGGGATTAGACAGGTGTATTTTGATTGTCGTTTACTGGGGATGGGCACTGCCATCAAGCTTCTATGCTTACCTTTTTGGGAGGCTCATGTTTAAAGATACCTTTTTACTATTTTTTTTGGTTGGGAAAAAAAGCTAATTATGTTGTTATTTTCTGTTTTTTTTTGTCATTCTGCAATACACATGGTCTCCTGTTTAATTAGCTGGTCTTTTGGTGCCTAAGCTTCAATCTGGCACTGGTCTTACTACTTCCCATTCCCTGGTTTGCGTAGATCCTTACTTGAACACTGATGCTGGCACTATGTCCCCGTTTGAGCATGGTGAAGTGTTTGTTCTTGATGATGGTGGGGAGGTACGGTCCTTTTGATGCTTGCTTGCAAGTACACTAGTATTTTTAGCATTTTTAAATCGGTGGTTTAGTATCCCTGACATGTGGCATTGGTAGGTTGACTTGGATCTAGGGAACTACGAACGTTTCATAGATGTTACTTTGACAAGGGACAATAACATTACCACTGGAAAAATATATCAGGTGAGTATGTCCTGTAGAAATGCTTCTTGTTCTCACTGGAGCTTGTATCATAAGTTAATTATTGTTCGTTCATCAGTCTGTCATTGAGAAGGAGAGAAAGGGTGATTATCTTGGAAAGACAGTCCAGGTATTCCTCTTGTCATTTTGTTACCATGGCTACATTGTGTGGAATTTTCTTACGAAACTGACACTTGCAACCCTAAATAATCCAGGTTGTCCCTCATGTAACTGATGAAATAAAACAATGGATACAATCTGTGTCCACTGTTCCTGTGGATGGGCAGACTCGCCCAGCTGATGTGTGTGTTATTGAATTGGGAGGCACTGTTGGTACGATTTTATGGCATTTTGTGATCACAAACTTTAATAATTACTAATGTAGGAGAGTAATTATTTTTTGCTCCTGTTTTTCAGGTGATATTGAGTCGATGTCATTTATCGAGGCTTTGCGTCAATTGTCATTTTCTCTTGGTATGTCTGGACTTCCCAAATTTTGTTGTGATTTCGATATGATGTTTTTTCTTGATAGTGTTTTAATTTTCTGTTCACTGCATATCCTCCATCGCATGGTCTCTTTTCTCTTTTTCGTTGGATGTGTTTTATGTATGGGTGATAGATTAGAGGTACATATTATAACTGCTATTTTTAAGGGGTGAGTTGTGGAATGTGGACTATTCACATGGTCAAACGATACCATTAATCTGCTATATAATCAGCACTGCTTTTAATAAATTTTGTTCTATGCTTGTTAGCGTTCATGGACGAATGGAACTCACCTTTATATGTTTTATACAGGCAAGGAGAATTTCTGTCTTATACACGTGAGCCTTGTTCCAGTGTTGGGTGTAGTTGGTGAGCAGGTAAATTAGTTGACTCTAATCATGAATTCAGCTCATCGCATCTTCTCTCTGACTTGTGACGTAAAAATGACATTACACCTTTTATGTCTTCTTTCATGAAAGGTTATTGCTTGTATTTGGGCTCTAACATTGTTGTTTTCTTTTATAGAAAACTAAGCCAACACAACACAGTGTACGCGAGTTAAGGGCGCTGGGCTTGACTCCTGATATTCTAGCATGCCGGTCAGCACAGGTAATGCAAAGGTTTAGAATAAGTATCAAGTATTAATAGTGGATGTTTTAAAATTGCATATTTTCATTTATTCTATTCCTTATCTTTTTCACATGTATTGAACACTTGTGATGACACATTTACCGTACTATTTATTAATTTTTTAGGGAAATATTATTTGTTTTGAGATTCAATTTGATTTGTTCTATGTGTTTCACTGCAACCTGAGCTATGTTTTTTTTCTGTTCTTTCAGCCACTAATAGGATCCGTCAAGGAGAAGCTTTCACAATTCTGTCATGTCCCGGTATGCTTTCATGACTGCTATCTCTTAAAGAAATGCTATTTGTCCATATTCCTTCTTACATTCTGTTTCTATTGAAATAGGTTGAGAATATACTTAACATACATGATGTTCCAAACATATGGCATGTCCCACTTATTCTTAGGGTGAGTTGCAATCTTCCTCTTGAGTTAGCTTTGAAATTATATTATAAAAGTTATGGAAACAATATCACTTGAAATTGTTTATGTAACATGGCAACAATTATTTTGCAGAACCAAAAGGTACATGAAGCAATAATCAAACAACTAAATCTTGCTGGGTGAGTTAGACAATTACAGAAGCTCAATTTGTATGAACGTGTGCAAAATACATGGATATATATGTGCATATATAATTTTGTTATTTTCTTATAACCATTGCCAAATTTGATGGTAATTTGCTTAAAGCTCCAGTATTGGAGTTATATTTGAACTCACCATTATTAATGTGGAAAGGCTTGCTCATGTTGTGTTTAGCTGGCGGTGGCTGCATCTTATTTTTACTGCAGTGGCATCAAATAATGGCATATGTGACATTATAAAAAGGATATCTGGAATCAACATCATGGTCTTCTATTTTTGTAGGTCTGCTGGACCACCTGAGTTACGAGATTGGACGGAGATGGCTGAATCGTATGACAACCTTAAGAACTCTGTTAGTGTTGTCATATAGATTTTGATTTTCTTAGTTGAGTTTTGTTTCTCGTGCAAAATAAATATAAATGGATATATTAATCATGCAGGTTAAAATTGCTTTGGTTGGGAAGTATACAAATCTGACAGATTCGTACTTATCGGTGGTGAAGGTGAGTACAAATTCCATCTTTGGTTATACACAAATGTTATTAAACACCTAAAGCTTATTTCTGATGTGTAGTAATATAGTAGTTACATTTATCTTCATGGCTGACTCCGTTTTGAACCTTTTATGTTACTGTGTGTTACTGTTGATGCAAGATAGACTTATATTTTATATGAGACATTTAATTCTAGTTCATTTTTTGTATGTCTCATTTGTTCCAGGCTCTCTTACATGCCTGTGTTGCCTGCTCATTGAAGCCATCAATCCAGTGGATCGCAGCTTCAGATCTTGAGGGTGAAACTGCAACAACTGTAAGCACCACTATTGTTTATAAACAATCTGGCAATATGTTTCCTAACTCAAAGAATGTTCGATATTAAGGATGTTTTTCTTTTTCACATTTTTCTCTTTGATTACATGAACTAATTTTTTATATTCTATAATAAGATAAAAAATTTAATATTTGCATTTCTAGTTTGCATGTTATCCTCCCATTTTTGTGTTGTATTTATTTTATTTCTAGTTTACGAGATTGGACATTTTTATAACAGGCACCAGATGCCCACGCAGAAGCCTGGAAAACTCTTAAAGTGAGTATGCAAATTTGTCCTTGGTTCCTATTGTCACATGTTCTCTTCGTTCATGTAATTAATGGCATAAATGCTGAAAATTTCAGGGTTCCTCATGCATTTTGATACCAGGAGGATTTGGGGATCGTGGAATCTCAGGGATGATATTGGCTGCAAAATATGCCCGTGAGAATAAAGTTCCATACCTTGGCATTTGCTTGGGCATGCAGATCTCAGTGATTGAGATGTCCAGAAATGTGTGTGCTCTTCCTTTGATACTTATTAGCTTATCTTTATAACTTCTCATCACGGTGATTCTTTGCTAGGTTTTGGGCCTGGGAGATGCAGACAGTGAGGAGTTCAACAAGGATGCACCAGACCTCGTTGTTATGTACATGCCTGAGGTATTCCTTCTATCTTATCTTCATATGGAAGAGCGTGACTCTGATTTAATGCGTTTACAATTGGCTGTCCAGGTTTCAAAAACACACATGGGAAACACAATGCGGTTGGGCTGCAGGAGAACATTCTTTCGCAAGCCTGATTGTCTTACATCAAAATTGTACGAAGTAGATTCTTTCTTGATTAATATCTACTGTTTTTGGCACTCTTGATCACAGCTTATTTGGAATTCAATCCCTTGTCACTACCACTGGAGATGAATTGATTTCTGGATCTTTTCTATACTTAAGATGTTATTTTTCGCTGCAATGCTTTCTGAAATTCATCTTTATTGGCAAAGAATATTATTCACACTGTTAGTTATTTACGGTATCTCATGTTTTCCTTGCATAAAAGTCTTATTTGCGTCAGCTAACTTGGCCATAACTATGTATTAGGTATGGAAGCCCTCCACATGTTGATGAGCGCCATCGTCACAGATATGAGGTTTCTTATCAATTTTAGTTTCTGAAATTTCATGTTATTCTTCGTATTTATTTTACTTTATTTATGCTTGGAAGTGATTAACATTTTGTTCTATCTAAACAGGTCAATCCTGCCTTTGTTCCTATGCTTGAAAATGCTGGTCTTCAGTTTGTCGGTTGCGATGAAAGTGGAAATAGAATGGAGGTAAAAAGCAAACAGCCAATCATCCCTGTGTCATGTTTGTTTTCTCAAATCCTGACCCTGTCCATTCCACCTATGAGCAGATTGTGGAGCTACAGGACCACCCATTTTATGTAGGTGTTCAGTTCCACCCGGAGTTCAAGTCAAGGCCTCGGAAACCTTCGCCTCCATTTACAGGTCAAAACATTCATCATGCTTGAAAAATAAATCGCCTAACTTGCAAATTTTTAAAGAGAAATCACATGATTTTTGCTGTTTTTGCAAAGTGTTCTGGTACGAATCTAGCACTATGCCCGTGGTTTCTGTTCTGGGTCCCCTAGCATGAAATAATTAGTCTACTTTACAGGTCTCATATTGGCTGCCACCAAGCAACTGGAGACTCTTCCAAATAATTCAAATGGATATGTCGAGACACAGTAACGTTGTCAAGCTACTGTCAGGACTTCGAATGCTACTTTTTCAGAGGGAGATCTCCCCTTTTGGGGGGCAGGTTCAGGCATTTGCTTGTTCCTACTCAGGAAATTGTAATTGCAGCATGGGTACTGGTGAGCAAACTGAAATCAAAGCATTTTGCTGGTCATCATAGTAGACTTAGTAGCACAATTAGTTGAATAGGTGATCAATTTACCGTGTAGTGGATCAAAAAAAAATTATAACTGCTGGCTGTACTGAGCTGTTTTAAGATCTTCTAATCCTGTTATGGTGAACTTTACTATGTTTAATCCGTAACATGGTCCTTCATGATAGCATAAAGAAAAACATGTCTTACAGAACCTTACAAACGAGAGCACTGTTTCAGCGTTTGCACCGAGATATATTTATAGTTTCTGCAGCTACCGACGTACAAAACACAAATATGTACATGGACAATGCCAACTTACATTAAGTTTAGAGCAGCAACGTGTTTCAAAACTTAACTACAACAACCACTACAGTACGTCTCCTACACTGAAACCAAATATGAATTGTACGCAGCCACACTAGTTACTTGGGCATCTGCTCTCTGACCTTGGATCAGATAACGTAAACTTCTTTAAGCTTACTAAGCTCAGTCCTAGCCATGTGAAATTTCTTCGCTAAGTAGCACCATCTTAATCGTCAGTATGGCCTGTTCGTGGGCATGTTTCCTTGGCATTCCGACCATTGATGAGGTGGAATAGCCTGTTGAACCGACTCCGACAATACCGTGGTGCCGTCATTGGGCAAAGATGCTGGCATCTGGCTTTGCATGCTTCCTTGACCTGATCCTGTGGCACCTGCATCATAAGATATGAGACAAGAGGGTTAGCAGCGGGACTAAAATGACTACAATACCGTTATGAAAATTGGAAAGACAGAATTCAAAATCCCTTCTAGGTACAAGAAATCCCTTAGCATGTTTTCCCAAGGCAGTGTGGTTTATCCTCACACACTTCTCACATTTTCTCCAGATGGAGAGGTGTCAGATATACTACATACCAGTGTTCGTAGGTAGATGTGGCGCTGATAGCATATAGACTTGAGCAGAAGCTAATGCTTCCAAGGTGCCATTGCCTGGCCCTGACCAGCTGAACTGTCCATGGTGAAATCCTGGTGCCACTGCAGAAAAAAAGAATGGAAATGAATCGAATGCATGATCAGCTGCAAGGCAGCATTGCATTATGTGTCTGTCTAACAAGAAAATTCATGTAAAATAGGCGCACCCCAGTTGTTGATGTTTGCTTGATCAGGCTGGACAAATGTCGAGTCACCATCTTCGTCATTACCGGATAGATGCATGCCACTTACGTCAGTTACTCCATAAGAAAAGCCTTGTACAACCATGGTGTCCAGACACAGACCATTAAGGAAACTTAAGTCCTGCTCCTGACCAGCAAGCCCAGCCCCTTGATCTATCATGTTCAAAAGAGATCAGAGCATCAGAAAGAGGCAGCCGGGAGGGAAAAGACATTGCTACAAGACTGAAACAAGTATGTACCTTGGTAGTTTTGTGTTCTCAGGTGATCACGAACAGAGAAGCTGGGGCTGGGATCATCGTTCCCAATTTCAAATGGTTGACCATGGCCTAAGCCTTCAGCTGCTGGAAAAACTCCAACTGAAAGGACATCAAGAATTATCTAAGTATTGCATGCTATATTTTGCAAAGAACAAGCAAAACATAATGAAAACATTGGAACCCAGTGGATTGCCTCGATTTAAAGGAGAATTATGCAGAAAAGGAAACAGCTATGCACCTTGGTAGTTATGTGTGCTGTATGGATCAGAAATTGAGGATCCAGGACCAGGAGCATGCAGGCCCAATACTTGAGTTGCTGGGGTGCCTCCAACTGAAAGAAAACTTTCACTGTCAGGGCAGGGTACTACTGTATGCAGGATACGTAGGACTACACAAACGTTATGCATAACCTTGATGAACTGCAAAGTGATGATCAGAACTATTTTGCTGTGATGCTCTTGGCATGCAGGACGGACCAGCACCACCATCTGTAGCAATTGGTACAGGAATGTCGTCCTTCATTACATGATCCTCAGGAAGAACATCCCATTGATCATACGCGTTCTTTTTCAATTTATCCACCGTGTTCTGCAGCCAAACACACATGAACACTTTGCAACAAAAAAGGTAGCAATAGGACAACCTCTACTACAATATGCTGACATTGCAAATTGTACCTTTTGATCCGGTTCTAACTTTTCATATGCGATGTAGTGGCCACCAAATGTTGCCCCCATAAGACGGTAGACACAATTGAAGAACAAAACCACATTTTTCTCTTGACAATGATACCTTTTCAACTCAGGCTTGCCTTGGAGACTGCACTGCTTCGCATGCGTGACCATCTTTTTCCAGTCCTTGCACTTCTTCTTTATGTCGAGAATCTGCATGGACATCAAGAAATGGCTATGAGGACAAAAAATTAACCGATGGGAGGTTGTGCAATAAATGTTTGTGAGATGTACTCTGGCAAGGTTATCTTCATCCTTGTATAGAACCTTTAAAAAGTGTTCCACAGTACATATGTTCTCCTTTGTCAGCCTCTCCCAGTACTTTCCTTTTATAGCAATCTTTTCCAAACGATACACTTCATGATCCAGGTTCGGAGGATAACTCTTTTCATTATCTGCAAAAAGGAAAATACCGACACAAGGTTAACTTTTTTTGGTTCAGAAATCACCTGAATAACAAATTGGGCACATGATATGAATCATGAACCATAGTTGCATACGGATGGGAGAAGAATCTACATTTATTTCTGCGATCATGCACAGCCACAGGACTCATGACAGCTTCTTGAACTCGACGACCAATTTCTTGTCCATCACAGACTCTCGCTCCTATTATGAACGTCCTATTGCTAGCCTTGCATGACCCTTCTTTGAATTTTATGCTGCCAAGTTTGCACTCTCCATTGGTGAGCTGTGCAATTATCCCTTTACCTGCTAACACATTCCATTCTCCATCTCGACCAGCTCTATATTTATGAAACTCCTCAGGGGTCCAACTTCCGTTGGCATCATAAGGAAAGCTGCCATCGAGAGCCAATACCTCGACCTTCAACTCTGAAAACTTGCCCGATTCGATCATTGTGTTTCCTTTAAATATGCCAATCCTAATGGATTGTATCTCGTCGTCCTTGTAAACACGAGACTTCATTTCGCTAAGGAAACGCAGCCTAATACTTTCATCTTTTCCCTCGCGTTCTGTTGTAGCCAACGCTAAGGTACTGGTCCCTTCCTGGTTAGTGTCTTGCCTGCTTAAAAAAAAATCGATACAAAATGACACCATAAGTTGTTCATAACTCATTAGTCGAAAGAACTAAATTTTCGTTCATAAGTTCAGAAGAAAGATTCCTTACTCAACCCGTTCGTGATGATTATGCCGACTAGGAGATGAACGTGTTATATCATTCTGCAATTGGTGCAAAGAGCATTAGTACAAACACTTGGCAATGCAATGGAGAACTCAGATTTCCATCATAAATAATGGATATGCCAACAAATGTAATAAAATCAAACCATTTCCAAGCTGGGAACATGAGTCGGTTCCATGGTGCTTTGAAGTTGCCTGCATCCAAATTGCGGAAAAGGAATTAAGAACATTATTAAAGAAGAAACATGGAAGTGACACCCCAGCCTCTGCAGAAATACACACTGCAGATGTAGCTGTCAATTGCTTGCCCACATTTTCAGTACTGCAGCTCTACTGCTCTAGTAGTCACACACACTGAGGCACATGCCATTATGTTCAATTTACATATGCACATGAAGAAGTACTAGTAGATGATTAAAAAGGGTGATTTACCGAGCAATGGTGCCAAGACGACGACTAATCTGCCCAAGTTCCTTCACCTATCCAAGCATACATAGAACAAACAACTCATTAATTCAACATAACGATGACAAATATGGCAACAAAACAGTGCTAGGGGCGCTGGGATTGGGAAGAGCAATTACAGTTAAAGCCTCATATAAGATACTCGATATTTTCTCCATCTATCTGCAAAACTGAACTTTTTTCTCATGTGAAAGTGAAATTGTATTTTCCAGAGTCCAGAGACAGGGTAAAGTGCCTATACTTGGAGAAGTAGTTTTTTTTTCTTTGCTAAAAGAATGAAACCACTCTATTTAAGATCCACCGAAAAGCTTGAAATCACATGGCCAGGGAGTAAATACAATTATTCATCACGAAAACACCGCTAGAAAAATGGGTTATCTTGAACCGATGGCCGACGACGGGCTCTCTCTCAATTGCCAATATTAGTCCCAAATGAACCGTACCAATTTATTTACAGGTAAACTGAAACGAGATGCTCTCTCACTGTTAATATGATGCTTACCAATAAGCCAATCTGCAGAGGCGAGATGGGGGCGCAATCGTCCGTGGTCCTATCCTTCCTGCACGAGCACGGGCAAATAACTGAGCACTGTGCGTGTCTGTGTGTGTGACGAGAGAGAGGCGATCGAGGAATAGTACGGCCGTTTGAAGCAGAGGACGACGAGCGCGACGGCCCGGAATCGCCTCCTCGGCGATTGCGGCGGCTCGGGGTTGCTTCTGCTGGGACTGGGATCAGGCGCCACCGTGTGCCGCAGCCGGCTCACCGGAGGCGGCACCGCAACGTCGCCGGCGGCCCTCTTGGTCGGAGTCATTCGATCTCTCCGGCCGATCCCCTCTCTGCTCGCTCGCTCGCTTGAAAAGTCTACGGCTTTCTCAATTCCGGTTGGAGATTGCAGAGGCCAAGGCCAGTTATATAACAACCGTACTCCCCGTACGCTGGGATCGCAGCTGAGTGAGCAGCAAGACTAAGACTGGAGAAAACCGCGTTATCTGCTCCTGATCTCGTGTGGCAACCCTTGGAGGCTAACTAATGATTTGGGTATGCAGTATGCTTCCACGTGTAGGCGGCGTTCGCCATTGCGGTTGATCTATGTCGTTGATGGTGCACATTTGTGTGCACGCAGGAGATCCCATCACTACTTCACGAGAAAATAGCGAGAAAAACTCACTTTTCGAATGACGCGCTAGTCACTTGACAATGACAATTGTGACTTGCAAACTGGCAACCGAGATTCCATCATCCGTTAAATTTATCTATCCTTAGTTTGTCTTTTAGCCTTTGTTGTGGCGTGTTCAACATTTGTGCTCTCTCGTCCCGTTCCCTTTCAAAAAGTTCCCTTTTGAGCATATACGTGACTTACTTTGGTCACGCTTCATTGTATCGTCTTACTTCCTCCGTTCAAGAATGTACGGATTTGAAGAGGGTTTCATTTGGGATGATTTGGACGTATATGAGAAGTATGGAGGAGGACAATGGTGTTTGATGGAAGTAGTATAGTCTTTTTCCTCTTCCCTTGTGCTCACCTCAGGAACCAAGGAATGCTTACATTCATGGATACTACCTCCGTTCAGAAATATAAGTATTCGTTGACTTTTAGAGATCAAGTTTGACCACTCATCTTATTCAAAAAATTTGTGCAAATATAAAAATAAAGAAGTCATACTTAAAATATATCTAAAAACAAATTAAATTATCATAAAATAAATAAATGTTACAAATATTTTAAATAAGACGAGTGGTCAAATAGAAAGTCTGAAAGTCAACGAATGCTTATATTTCTAAACGGAGGGAGTATATATGGAGGAAATACTACAACTTGCGTAAACTGCTCAACACCCACCTCCACCCTTATCTGATGGGTACACTAACTAGATCACGAGCAGAAAGGACACATCACACATGTAAGAGGTTTGCTAGGATCATTGTTTATCCCCCTTCCTGACTGACTATAGTTCTTTGCTATGTACATATGGACCCACACGGTCTTATTAGCACCCCGCACCAGCGTCAAGTGTAGGACTGGAGTAGCATGATTATCCTTGCATTTACTGGAAGATCGAGGCGTCCACTCGTTATACATTGAAAATGTTTGTTCAACAAGTAGATCTTGTCCCAACTGGAGTATTTTATTTACTTGTCCACAAGCACCACAGTATACATTAAAAGTGCTTGTTCAACAAGTAGATCTTGTCCCAACTGGAGTATTTTATTTCCCTTGAGACTGATTGTCCAACGATCTTCTGATCTTTTTCCCCGTTTCTCTGTTTCCATCCTCCTACAGCACAGAATGGAAGGAATGTTACACCGTTTCGGCGGGTAGTTATCACCTTTTTTTTTTGCGATGCCGTGCAGGACGCTTCTTCGGGACGCAGCTTCGTCCCTGCTGAGCCTGCTCCCGCTTTCCTTGCAGGTGCTTCATGGCGGCCGTGGCGAGCTCGCCGGCGCGTCCAGCATCCGAGAGACCGCGAGACTAGACGCGACACGGTTCCGTTGAAAGATGGAGATGGAGTAGGTACGTACGCGCTCGACCTGTTTGTGCATTGTTCATGGTGCAGCCTGCAGCCAACCTGCTGATTGCCTTCCTTTTTTGTATGGCAGTGGCGCTTGCTGTTCCTGTAAGAGACGATAGAAGGGTTAAGGAACAGTACATCACAGTACATATTTTTTGAACAGTGGGGACAACGTGAAATAAAATTCTTTTTGTATCCTTGCCGTACTATTATCACTCATTCGCCCCCTCCTGATTCACTAAAAAAGTGATTTCAGTTAAAACTGCATATATCTAAAACTAATTGGTACCACTATAATCTCACCTTGGTTCTAATGAAAGGGGAATTCAATTCATGTTGCAAAAGTTGTCGGAAATTATTTTTCTGGTTGGTGCTCAGAGGTAGAATAAACACTAAAGTCTATTTTTACCAAGAACAAACATCTTGAACCTTATGACTATGTCCTCTAAACTGCAAAGGTGGAGGAGACCATCCCGCATCTTTTCTTTGAATGTAGCTTCAGCAAATGGTGTTGGAGGTTTCTTAACTTTAACGGGACTTCAATTCAACAATTTCAAGGAAGTGCTAATTGTGGGATGTTGGACAATTTGATGTAACAGAATCGACTACAAAAGAAAATCCTTGGTTACATGGAAAACAATGCTTAAAGAAGAGTTTGCTTTGGTAGCTTTAAAAGCTACGACAAGAGTGAAAGAGTTGATAAATGATTATCTATGTACACTAACGTACACAGTTTATTAAGCTCTATTTTTCAGCCTTCGCCCCTGTATCTTCTAAATAACTTTTATTCACTTTTAATACAAAATATAAGTAGGGGTCTTCCTTGCTCCGGTAAACAAAAAATGATTTTTTTATGGTGTGTCAATCTTCACATAATATACTAATTGATTGGGTAACTCAATCCTAAAATATAAAAATAGCATAAAGGGGTGGATTGAACCAACATGAATAGTTTGAGTAAGTAAATTTACAGGAGCTAGTGAATTGTTTGAGAATAAAAAAATAAATTTCTTCCAAATACAATAAGTTTATTTCTAGTATTGTCATAAGTCAAGCAATTTTTATGAATTTTTGACTAAAAACATCAAATAAGTACACTGTAGACAGCATATCTATTTATACTATTTTTTTATCTAGGTTGGTCATAATTAAGAAATCATTTACTAACTCAAAGAAGAAACTTAGAACCTGTTTGGTCCGTTTTATTGAGCAGTTTTCATTCTCAATTATGCCATAGGCCCCGGCAAACACGTTGAAACCAAAATAACACTCGGCAAGGAAAGAAAGCACTCGGCAACGATGGCCTTTCCGGTACTGATAAGAATATTTTCACTTCTGTAACATGCTAATTTGTTTTACCCACACTGAAAATTACTCTTTTGCAGCTCACACACTAGATATGTTTTTCTAAATAGGATTAGGTGTTTCTCCAAACAACTTAATTGAATAAGCTAGAAAATCAAGAATAAATGAGGTAAGCTGTTTTGCCAGATAATCTAGACCAAAATCTATATTTTGTGTGTAATCTGGAGTACTAAGTGGTAGTCATGCAATCTTGTATCATCTGTCAAAAGATGCAAAAAGATGAATTCATTCCTCGGCTCGCTTAGCCATATTCCCAGTTCCTACTATTTGAAGTTCTGAAATTTGTAAAGTGTGGTACCAAAACAAACAATGCCTTCACCTGATTGGTAAAAATCAAGTTTGCAGTGCATGAGGCTATCTCCAATGGGCTCCCCATATTCTGACCCATACCCAAAATAGGTCCAAAATGTGAAAAATGACCTAAACCAGAGACCCATTTTTGGATCCAGCCCACTCGCGACCCACATATGGGGCAGCTGACCTGCGATCCATCGCTCCGGCCGCCGCATCCACCACCCCCGCCCTTGTTCAAGCTCTCCACGGGACGCACATCCGCCGCCTGAGCTCCCTACAACTGCTACATCCGCGCCGCCCGAGATCTACCCCCGTCCGGCTACGTCGGCCACCGCAATCACCGCATCGTACAAGATCCACCCTCGCCGGCCAAGCCCGAGTTCCACTCCGCCCACCGGCCACATCTGCCACACCGGGCGTGATCCAACCCGCCGGCGGTGCCCCACTTCGCCGGAGCTCTACTCGCTCGCCAGCTGCAGCCCCTACTGGACCCATTTTCAATCTACCATTGGTGACCGACACTTTTGGTGGCACGCCCTTGAGCATCCATCGTTACTCAATTTGGGGTTTGGGTCTCCTCCACCGTTGTAGATAGCTTGAGTAATAAGGCAAGGATGGCAACAGGAACAAAAGCCATTGCATGAGCAGCAATAACTTACCCTACGGTCATCATTTCAACATCGCAGCTCCCGGCTCCCCGTGTCCTCCCCAACCTAGCGCGCTAGGGTTCCTTCGCCGCCGCCACCGCAGGGCTCCCCTCCCCTCCCTCCGGCGTCCTTGCCGGTGGCGAAAGGAGAGGGAAGCCCCCTCCTCCCGTAGATTTTAGTAGTTTAGTAGTTTAGGCTTGGCTTTGGCGGATGAATCCTTGGGCTCTATGCCGCCGGGCCCTTCTCCACCTCTTTCCATCCATGGTCGTCGGCACGGAGCTGCTGCTCGTCGTCGCCGGCTACTATGGTGCTATCCTCGGGTCGGAGAGGGCCTTCAATAAAGCAGCAGCGCTTCCTCCCTCGTCGTCGCCCCCATCCCCATCGCCGGTGCTCGGGCGTTCTCTCGGGTGCTCGTCGTCGGATCCGCGTCCCACGGGCGGGATCCGGTGACGCCGTGCTCGGATCAAGCCCGCCGGCGCCGTCGTGTCCCAGTGTCTGCCTCGACGTCCACACCCCCATCTCACCGCCCTACCCGACCCAACCACCGTCGAATCCGGGGTCCCTTCACCGGATCCAGCAGCCCCGAGCCCACTCCGACGGTCCCGTGCTCCGGATCTGCGGCCCCCTCCATTCCGCCGCCATTGAGCATGCGAGTCGCCGCCGCTCTCCCGGATCCCCGAGGCTCCAGCCGAGAAGGCGCGCGCCTCGCTCCTTTGGGCCTCACGGCCGCCGCCGTCGCGGGAGGCCTCCTCGTCGGACGGAAGGCTTCCGCTCTCTCGGTGGGCGACCTCGGCGCCGCCGTGGGAGGCCCCCAGGGCCAGCTTGTGTTGGGCCCGTCCGTGTCCGAGTCCCTTGGGCCATCTACGGCCCGGTTCCACCAGTGCTGCCCACTCATCTGCTGCGTGGCGAGCCCTATTACATGCCTCCGATAATTATGCCATATTGACTTCGCTCTTTGCAGAGTACAAAGGACTTCACTGCAAGCTCCCACCGACGGTATCTGAATCTACGCAGTCGACCTCGGCATTCCGTACTCGAGTCTTGAAAGACGACGACCGCTACGGGTGTCTCGACCGACGGCGTCTTGATTTGGTATGTCCGGCTACTGAAGTGTTGTCGACCGGAGGTGTGGATGTTGTCTACCATATGCGTCCGGGTGAACCACAACTAAATACCTCACCAACGATGATGAATCCTGCTGACACATCGACCCTTGACCAACCTCATGCTTATTGTAAGCGAGGCCCTCCTGACGACACTACAGCAGCCGGTCCGTCAGTAGCAGCTATCTTATGTGCAATATGTACTTTGCTCGTTTGGAGCGTTGTAATCCACACCCAATCAGAGGTGCTTTGTTCTAGGAATGCTTGCATTCCCGTGTTTGTAATCTGTTACTAATGAATACAAGCACAAACTTTATCAAAAAAAAAAACTTACCCTACGGTCATTCCTAAACTCTTCCAGGCCAGGACCGATCATCTGAGGTCTCGTGTAGCAATATCAACATGTAGTCCTTCGTTTTCCTCCTCCTTATCTCTGTCGTTCGCTCTAAAGAACAAACATGTATGGGGATTTAGATCCCAGAAGAAAAAGAATTGTGCATTTTGTGCATATATGTTTAACCAGTCCCATTTTTCGGGCCAACTGCGGGTATATATGTTGTGCTTGTAAACATGGATGGGTATGAGAGAAATAAAAGATGATGACTTAGAATCTGCTCGGACATTCTGTCCACAGAAGAGTGAGAAAAGTTGACAACAACTTGATATTGTTAATCTGCCGTTCACGCGTACAGAGATCTACTTCGCAACAAAAGGCGGGTCAAGGTGAACGCTTCACGACATCGTTCGCGTCGGGCGCTGCACAATGGACGGCAATAAGGTGCACGACGACTTCAGGTGCGATTATTACCA
Source organism: Chloris gayana (assembly GCA_031894775.1). NCBI lineage: Eukaryota > Viridiplantae > Streptophyta > Magnoliopsida > Poales > Poaceae > Chloris > Chloris gayana. The sequence goes on from JAUNZO010004377.1 coordinate 60,316, forward strand.
GATAACTCTCACTTTCAAAAAAAAAACCAAGATAACTCGTCGATGATGACTACAGTATATAATAACTCGTTTTTGTCAGAAGAACAAAAAGGTGAGAACCGCGTTGTGTCGGGCCTGGCCAAAAAGAAACACGACGACGACTTTAACAAAAATTACTAGCAACAGGCCATGGACGCGGATATGTATAGAACGGACTTGTTTCCTCCGAGGCTCCGGTCCTCTGCTCTGCAACTTCAACCGCGTTGAGAAGTCATGTAGTTCTGAATTCTAAATAGGTGACACCGGATGCTATGCGACACGTTAGCCTCACACACAGCTCCTTAATACACGTAGATGATACAAAACTTTGATATCTCAGCTGGTCACTAGAGGAAGGAAATTTCTGAGAACACGTAGGGATAATGGCAGGAAACTCAGACACATTTTCACGGTATTTTCAGGGTTATTGCGTTTGTTTACCGGTGCATCTTCTCTGAAACTGAGAGGAAGTTCAATGAGTCGACCCCTCTTTGTTTCTGTGCGGGTTCCTTTGACACGGTTAAATCTTTTGCAGTGCTAACAAAAACGATATGAACTTCGTAGTGCATTTGAAGGCTCAATGCCACTACACATGTATATAAAGCATCTCCAGGAGAGCCCTATAAAACCGCTCCACTAGCTAAAACTTACTTTTGGGGGCAACCGAAAGATATAATGGAGTAAATTTTATGAGGAACCTAGCTAAATATAGAATGATTTTGGACTGTGTTGGATATGATTTTTTAGACGAATCTCTAATTATTTAGTTTAAAGGGAGTTCTAAAGCCTCTCTGCTTCCCAACAAACACGTCCTGCAGCTACTTACCAGCCGTTTGTGTTCTTCTTCTAACCCCAACATTTCAAAGCATGATACCCTCTAAGTTAGTTGACAAATGATATTTAAAAGGTGGTCTACATGTGGATAAATTTTCACAGTAACGAAATATTTTTCTGTGGTGCGCCCAAGAAATTTCGAGTCGGCATGGCAAACTTTTCGGGTGCAACATTAATTAAAGACTGCACAGTTAGATATTCAGGATGCCAATGCATCATAGAAAGCTTTACACTCTCTTACAATATAGGATGGAGAGTTGTCAAAGAATTTTTTTTAAAAAAAAAACTGTTGGAAAGCTAAGCATCTATCATACAGTGGCAAGCCGGTGCTTTCTAAACTAAATGCTTAACACTTATCAGCGTACCCATATTTGTGGCATCCTTCTTTGACTTTTTCATAAGTAACAGAATTAAATAATTTTATTAACTTTCTCTTTAATTTTTAGAAAATACCTTTAAAGAGTTCTTTTACCAAAAATTAATGCTGCATGATTTTTTTGAGGGACAACCGCAGAACTTTTCAATCACGGCAGTATTACAATCCTTGGTTACAATCTCCTTAAGCCAATCAGGAGCATAACCCACACAAGTCCACACATCACTATCCTCAGTTAGCATCTTTGCACAGCAATTTGCTGCTGAGTTCGTCTCCTGTCTAACAAAAGAAATAGAAAAAAAGAAACGAAAGAACTGCCGAGTTCCTGGATCTCCTGTCGAAGGCCGCTAATGATCGACCCATATCCTCCCCTGCTGAATTTAGCGAGTTTGCTAAAACTTAACTGTCTACCTCCACGATGATATTGTTGTACCCCAAAGCCATGGCTAACAACAAACCATCCTGGGAGCTGACGCTTCTACCATCAATGCATCTGAGATCGAGATGCTCCATCCTCCTCCCTTCTGCTGCCAGAACTTTTCCTCGCGAGTGACGGATAAAATGCTGCATGATTTAGCACAGTCGCTGCTGCTGAAATTCCTGCCCATGCTCGCTTAATCCTCAAAGAGGAATTATTGTTTTGTTTTGAAAATCTGTCATTCATTAAGGAAGGAGAAAAAAAGTTACAACCTAAGGATAGAATATTGAGCTTAACACTGGCTACGTCTGGACTAAAACCATCACCAAATATAGGAAAAAGAAAAGAAAAACATTAAAACTAACAAGTAACTATTGAAAGCATTTTATAGGGTAGGAAGCATTCAAGCAATCTGAAATTATTAAAGCATTGATCACTCTAAACGAACAATCCAATAAGAGTGCAACAACTCATGATCTTAAGATGATGAACTTGACAAACTGGGAATAACGACTAGGCAATTGTACCCAATAGTACCTTTTTCACATTTCTATTCATTCGGGGTTAAGCTTATTAGTAGTACTTTCATTTTCTTCCTCTTCTTCTTAGAGGCTTGTGTCAGCTTCTTGATTTCTTCAAATGGTTTTTGATAGCTACAGTATTGTTTGTACTTGAAAGCTTATTGTACATGTTCAGGAAAGGCTACAAGGTCCAGCAATCCAACTGTTTATCATCCTTGAACAGGAATTATTGTTTAAAGTAGGTTATTTATACTTTGAATTATTTGAGTTTGAAATAAAGCAAACAACTCGAATATTTTGAATAAAACCTGACCCTAATAAAAGAATATTTTGATACAGCTGAGGATAATTGAATTCACATATTTTGTTTTAATTTTTCTAGAAGCTTAAGATGACCTAAAAATTAGGCTAGCTATTAAGAACCGATTGAATTTAGGATTTTACCTTAGAATTTAGAATCTGTGATTCTACCCCTGCTTTTGAAAAGATTTCTTATAGTGCCCCTTGAAAGCAAGCAACGATATTTTTTTTTGTAAGGGGAAACACATGGGACCTTACCACATCCCGTACACATGCAGGAGCAAGTGAAACATGAAAACATAAAGAAGCCTTTTTCTTTTTGGCTTGCTGGATCCAGAAGTGGATGGTTCAGATGTAAAGTAGAGCATTCTTGGCACACTTTGTCGCAATGCATTCATATGGTCACCCTTTCCCTAATATAGACATCCCTTATTAAAAAAATATAAACTATGTACATTTTTCTTGAACGAATAAGATAACCGAGTGTCGTCACATTAAAGTAGAACCATATTTTAACTGAACACGATAATTAACAAAAGTAAACAAACTGTCATACAAGAAAAACTACTACTGAACATGCATCACATTACTTGATGGAAAACATATGTATGATTTAACAGTCAATTCAACTATACCATATGAATATCAGTACAATCAAAATAACAAACTCAAATCACTCATGAAAACAATACGACGTACGTAACCAAGGCAGGTGCTAAAAATAGCCACGAGGGATGGACACAACTCCTTTCAAACAGGTCTAAAAGCTAATATGCCTACGCTCGCAAGAAATTCATTATTTCGACGCCGCAGAGAATTTCCTCGGGCGATCTATAGACATTTGGACTGACCGACATTTGATTTCCTTTTTCACGAACCTGGTCTTCACAGAGTCGGTCCTCCTCCCACAGCTGCTGCTGCCTGATGACAGTCACTGTCTTTGAAGCTGCTATGCCTCGAGTAAATAGGAGTCTAGCAGAGCTGCTCTTATCGAGGAAAGTGAGTGGCCAAATTGAGGTCTCACTGGCTGGTTCTCTTCACACAATTGATGCACTGAAGCATCTGCAGAGAAGGCAGCATAACTTCGTTAGTGCGTTCATGACTTGGGTTATGTACGTTTGTAGCAAATCTTGGTGATAGAAATACGTGCAGAAATAAAATTAGTCATTTCCCAAAATCACACTACTCTTAAACTATTACCAAACAATACTTCTAATATCTATTATTACCATTGTCTGTGAATGGTAGTATGTTATAAGACTGTTGATCCGTTGCCGGGGTGCTTGTGTCAATACCACTGATCCTGTGATTTCATTTGTCGTGTTAGCCGCGCAATGAAGTGTCACTGAACCTGTGATGTCAGTTTCAGAGGTGCTTGCATAGTACTGCTTAGGGATAGGATCCAGGCACAAGCTGAAGTCAAATGATGCATCCTGCAAGGGTAAGATCAAGATAAAGAAATCAGAAGTGATTTATTTGCTATCCCTTAGGATGATTGTGAAATATGAACAATTTCTTCCGGATGGTAGCTGCATTTAAACTGCAAAACATTTTGTTTTTCTTTCTCAAGAAGATAATGTGACGAGCATTACTTCTTCATTTTGTGTAACTCTCAAGGATCCCAGTCTTTTTAACTTGCAATGCATCGAATTAGGGTCCAACGTATTTTGATGATCATCAGTTTGACAAATATATTTTTCTGCAAAAGAAAAAAATATTATTGTCTGAACCACTGTAAACTGTTCCCGGGTGAATAAACAGTTCCTCTTTACCGTCTTTACTGTTAGGTCCTTGCATAAGATCAGCAGATTTGTGCTCCTGCATGCTCAATTCATGGAATGCACTTTGGTTGACTGGTCTAGGCTTGTCATTATCCAATTCGTAATCAGGTTGATGATAGATCATATATTTGTATGCGACTTTGCTCCATTCTCTGACTAGCTCCTGTAAAAATCAAACCAGATACGGTGACATTTCTTTCAACATGTACATGAATTTGTGTCTGCAGACTGCAACAAAGAATTCAAAGAATCTTTCAACCTAAAATTTCAGCATTCTTATGATCAGAAATTCAAATGCCTTTATCTGTTGTGCAAATCATGCGATACATTTATGCAAATGAATGATGAACATGGACCTCAAATTGCTCAGTGAGCTTGGTTCTTTGTTTGGTTTTCTGTTGATCATATTTGTCCTGATAAAAAAGAACATTGTATGACCTATAAATAATTCAGACAGAAACCTATTTATTCTGAACTCAACCTTAAAGAAAACTGTATTGGTCTGTATGCACTTGACTGTTGTGTGAAAAGAAAGGTTTGATGATGCGCATCAAGCAATTCAGAAGATAAAATGTTATTTCAACAACAGAGGAACACCTTCCTATGCATATCAAGATCACTGATGGGTGTGTAATTGTCACCAAATGTTGCTCCGACAACTTGGCAGACAGAGTTGAAGAAAAGTATGGCATTATTGCCTTCCACAACGAAAGAGTAAAGTTCTTTTCCAGGATCACACTTCTTGGCATGCTCTACAATAGTGGTCCAAACTCTTTCTGTGGCCCTGGTAAGAATCTAAATACAGTGAAACTGAATTAGCTTGTTATAATCATCAATATTGAATATTATAAAAACATGCACTTGGATTTATCTTACTTCATGCAGAGCTTGTTCATCCTTATAATACAATCTCAAGAAGTCCTGCACATAATTAATGTGATGGCCCTTCAGCGCCTTATGGAAGACTCCATTCTTTGCAATCTTCTTCAGGCGCCACACATGATCTTTCAACAGTGGAATGTCATGCTTTTTTGATCCTACAAGAGACCATAAAGGATCAATCAATTTTTTGGCAGTTTAATTCTGCAGGTAACATTTTAATTAAAAATTCAGTGTCATGATTACCTTCAACTCGACGATCCTTGACAACGAAAGGTTCAGTGATGCCTTCTAGGACCCGTTCACCAAGATTGTCATCAATCATCACCCCAAGCCTGAACTTGCCACTCCTGACAAACTTTGAGTTGTCGTTCAATGCAACTCCAGAAAGAAATGCTTCACCATTTTTCAGTCTAAGTTCTGAAACACCTGTAAGGACCGATCCAACATTGTCTCGTGGCAATACTATACAGTTCTTGAACTCCTCTGTAGTCCAGTATTCTTGATTATATTTGTTGAAGTCTCCATCCAGAACAACCACCTTAATTTTCGCCGAAAGAATATGCCGATGGAGTTCTGTCTCCTCGCGACCCTGCTGGTCATTTACCAACACAGAAATCCTGATATCCTCTCCATTTGTTGCATGAACAACCTTCTTTGTGAAAATTTCAGTATCCAGGGCATTCGTGAAGCTAAGCCTGTATCTTGGAGGCCGGTTCTGATCAACAGGTGTTCTGTACAAGCTGTGCAACAATAGACAATGGAAGGTGAATACAACCACTCCATACTGGATATTTGGAATTGAACATTAAAAAGTTGTGCAAGTAAGAACCTTGGAGCATGGCTTAAGAAGTTTGTGAGCGCTTTTGTAACGTCTTCTGTTATCTGTCGAATGAAGAGGGAACTATTATTATGAGAAAAGAAACCCGGTAAAATATGAAGGCCAGGAGAATCCTATTTGTTCTGACACATTGTATTGTCCTGATCTGACCTACGAATATGGGGAAGTTTAATGACAGTCTCCATAAAAAAAGGTGCGATGACATAAGATAGAATATACTGGAGTTTTAGTTTTCGAAAAGCCTTGCTACTACGGTCTCAGTATTATTCTTCATGGTTCTATCAGGGAAAAAAAAGTATCCCACCTGGAATCTATATCCTAACAATTAGCCTGGATCAGAAATGGTATGGTAGACCTCTACGTTTTCCCCTGATCCTAACAATTGGGCGTCAATGGTATTATTCTTGTTGTCAGCTAATTATTTCAGTCTTGCAGATACATATAACTCAAATTTTTATTTGATTTTGGATAGATGTACTCAAATTCACCTCGACATACGGGACGAGGTTTCGCACAAACAGCAGATTTCTTAGCTACTGGCACTCATATAACCTCAAGTTGTACAATCAAATTCATCCACAGAACCTGAACCATGTTCACACCAGCATGTTTTTCTATTTCTTTTCTGTTGTTAGCAAATTTTTTTAAAAAAAACGTACTCGTACGTTTTATCACTAACGGCAACAACAATTTCAGCAAACAATTTAACGGGCTAACGACCGATCACTCCATCAGATAAATCTGCCAGAGAGCTGACAAGGACGGATAATTACCCGGGTTACGGCGGTCTGAACCGCCGCATCCAGCCTGACCTGCACGGACTGCACGCACTTGACGGCGAGCTCCTGCAGGTGCCTGCACCCTCTGATCTCCCTGCAGGTCCAAAGATTCCATCTTTCACGGCGGCAAAACCCAAAGCCCACGAGGACGAGTCAGGTGAATTGAGCGAGGTGGTACTCACAGGTCAAAGGACCGGCACCGCTTCTTCAGCACCGGCGACGGCGGCCCGCCGCCGCTGCCACCATCTCCTACTTCTCCCCTCCGCCGGCGCCCTCCTGGAGGCCCCGCTTCACCGGAAGCATGGTGGGTCCCGCGGCGACCGCGCGCTGCACAGCTGGTCAACGGGCTCCGGCGGTCTTGCCGCGACGCGACTCTTGAATCTTGATTGCCTGCTGATTGCTCGCTTGCTTGGGCGGGTCAGTGAGCGAGTTGGGGAGGAGTGGTGTGGCTGGGGAGAGCACGAGGCCGCTGCACTGTATATATACATCGGCATCGGCCGGGAGCGGAGGTGAAGGGGACGAGGGGATGGAAATGTTCCGCACTCTTCCGCTCGTTCTCTCTCCTCTCTCCGCTGGAGATTTCCACGAAAACGCGGCAAGAGAAGGGTGCGATTACGAGGGAGGAGCCGCGGTGGCACCGCGTAGGCGGGCTGGGCCGGCCCGGCCCGGCCCGTTGACCGGCGACGGTCGCGGGGAGGTAGGCGGAGAGCGTTCTTTGAATAACTGACATCGTGGGGCCCGGTGGAGATGGTTTTCTTTGAATGACTGACATACGGGCCTAGCATGTTTGGACCCACATGTCAGTGTCTTGAAGGTAAACGATCGCACAAAGTTACAGGAATACAAGATCCCAGTCCGGTCTCCTTTTGTCGCCTTGAGCTTGAATATCGAACGGCTCGATATATTGTTTTCAATAGCATAGGTTGTTGGTTAACTCGTTACCATGGATTGAAATTTTGAACTGTAGCAGGAAAAAATCCCGGTAAAACTGGATTAGAATCCTGAGTTTTTCGGTGGGATCCCGGATTGCTACAGTCCAGGTCCGGTTTCGTCCGAAATTCCATAATCCTGGTTGTCTCGGTCCAGATTGGGATTCCGGAATCCGTAAAAACCAGCCGCATTCCGACTAGGATATCAATCCATGCTCGTTACACCAACGCCCGACAAAGCTCAAAATTATGATATGTCCTCCATCTTTTCTCATCCAAAAGACAGGGGAAAAAGTTCAGAGATGGTAATTGATAGTAATTCATATGATAAAAAAGTTCATAGATGGTACTTGATAGTAATTCATATGATAAAAAAGTTTGGAGATTGTATTTGCATTGATCGATATGCAATAAATTTACAGTTTCGAACTCCAATATCAAGGTTCAAGTTGTTTTGTTCCCTCCATTGATCATTGCCTACTTGCCTCTTGTGTATGCATTATTCTATACTAGATGATATCCCGCGCGTTACCGCTACACATTATATAATATGAAAAAAGGCACTTCACAAACACCCAAGTGCCGATTGGCACACGAGTGTTGATCGGCACCAGGGAGCTTTGGGCCGGGCAAGGCAGGCCCATCATCCACTCTGTGCTGCAAAGATGTTATTTACATAGATAATTGAAGATATTCATTAGGAAGAGATAATAAAAGCTTCATGATTCAAACGTGGAATGCAAGATTTTATCTATAAGAATTTGATAGAGGAGGCCCACGTGGAAGTCATAGAAGACTTTAGAACCGACTCGGGGAGGACATCGAGCTGAACATAGGAGGTGCCGAACGACATCACCTCTGTGCCTATCGACACTTTTCCTGATTCCCTAGAAATCGACTCTTCTACGTGTTGTGGCCATATAAATATCTGTAAAAACCCTAGGATAATTAGACATCGATAAAGGGACACCGAGATGATGTGAGTTTAGAGCCATCGACGCTTGGCCATGTAAATACATGTAAAATCCTACATGTTGCGTTCATGATCTCTAGTTGCTAGATTTAGCCTAGCTAATCTAGCCAAATCAACAATCGCAATATTGTAGACTTGGAGTTTTAAGAACTAATCCATCAAGGTAGGCCTTCTAGATAGTGATGAATCTCTAAGATAATTGAGTATGTTAATGAATGGTTTTGGTGCTTTGATTATCTGTATTCTATGATCTTGCATATGCTTGTTCCAATTGCTTAGTCCTAGGCTAAGTATTTGGATAGTTTAATCATGGCGATTAGGTTAGTCATTTGGATCTTGTATGAACCATAATTGGTTATGCTAGACGAGTATGCTTAGTCATGACAGAGCTAGATATGTATGCTTAGATAGTTAAGTAGAGTAAGAGGTGCTATCCGATTAGTTGGTTGGTCGCGACAGAGTATTCGTGGACCGTGATTGTTACCACAGTTGCGGCACACACAGTTCTTTAGTAGATTCAGCAGACCTAAACAAGGCCGTATTTTGCCGTGTGCTTGCTCACGGCAAAGACAACACGTGATAGAAATGCTGAGGAATGCCGGTCAGTATTGCAACCGCCAGATGGCTCTGGACGGATGACGTGATCCTCTCCCATGGCACAATCACCTCTTCATGTCCCACGGCCGCCCGGGTTGGGTAACTCCGATCCATCCACCGTGTAGCGCAGGCTCAGCAGTTGTGTGAACTGCTGGCGAGACGAGCACAGCTAGGCTCTCGTCGCTTGCTTGAAGATCAGCATGCTTTAATGATAGTGTTATGAAAACACAAGCAATGAGGTGCGCGTGCCTGCTGTTCTGACTATCTTGCCAAATCTTCTTCTGTATTACTTAGCAAAAAGTTGCAGGCCTGCCATCCTTGAAATTGTACCATAATATTCTTGAAATTCTACACTTTCATTTTTCTTAATCAAACTATTTAACTTTAATTAAAAATCAATTCATCATCAAGGATTAAAGATTTTAGTCTAATTAATATTTAAATTATGCATGTTTCTATTTATTTTAGAACTAGATTGTAGGGCCCGCGCATTTGCGCTGGATAGACACTAATCAATACGTGCGTCCTATCTTATATTTACTAATTGGAGGCTCCTTTTGAGGCCTCCACATTAATCAGAGGAAAATCCTAGAAATTCATAAAAAAAGCAAAACATCCGGCCATTAAATTGGATGCTTAACAAATCATAGCCAATGGATCTTACATGCACGATTAGCTTTCACGTCATAGGCCGTGTGTGGCATGGATACATGCTGTATACAATCAACGGAAGTCCTGGCTAAATAAGGAAAAGATCAATCGCATAAGTTAAACTTGCATACAAAAGAAGATTCACGCATATACGTGGGAGAGGTCGGAAGCCAGAATTTCCTACTTTGCAAGAGATACAAGATTTGATTCCTCAGTAGTGTCCACGATCCATCATAATATTGGCAACATATTGCCGTCAGCATCGTCATTACTGATTGCGAATGTTGACTGGGGGAACGTGCACGTCTTCCTTGGCTTCCTTTGAGCGCTGGCAGCAGCAGGAGCTAGCAGTAGGAGACTAGGAGGGGTACATGCTGGTGATAGGAACGACCGTCTTTGGACCGTCCTGGGATAGCTGCAGAGCAGAGAAGACATACATGCAGGACGCCTCGCGTGTGCAAGAAGCCAATCGACTCTATCAGTTATCCATTATAAAATCGACATCATGGCATCGCAAGAACCCCAAGGCTTCATCAAGGGGATTGGAAAAGCAGGTAATATGTATACATCAATCATTCTTGGCTTCAAGTTTAGCAGGCATTTGTTAACATGCATGGTTATCTGTGTTTGTGTAAAAATAGTCATTATAAAACGGATTTGTCTAGGTCAAGTTGATGCAAGAACCCCAGTTATCACCAAGCAGGTCGTAAAAAAAGATAATATAGATAAATCTTTGCTGGCAAAGTTACTATGTATTTTTTAAAGATGCAATGCAATACGTGTTTTCTGTCACAATAGCATTAGCACAATAGGAAGTATTTTGGCTTCTCACTTAGCACCAGCATATGGAAAGAGGTGTATAATAACTATGTTTTTCATAGTTTTGCATATAATTATTGAAGTTCCATTAAATCTCGAGCTGCAAGTAGGCAATTCTTTTATTTGCATTTTTTTAAAAAATCATAAGTACAGCAGCCAGCAAAAAAAATATGATTGACTCTCTTCTATAAGTTTCCCTAAGGCATAAGCTGATTTACTGTGAGTAGATTAAGTAGACTAGGCTGATGATGTTGGAGGACAATAAGAACCTGCTTTTCTTAAGCTTATTGAAGTTGTATTGTTACCATACAGAAGCTACCGGCAATATCTTAGAATAATCTTGGCTTGGAAAAAATAATGGATTATGATAAGTTATGGTCTGTTTATATTACTTTAGTCAAGTGAGCCATAGTTTTTGTTGTTGCTTATGAGTAATACAGTAGAAACAAACAGGCTATAAGATAGTAGGTCAAAAGCAGTCCAATAATTAATTTTGACATATTTTACACATAAATAAAAAGAAGACTATTAGAAAGAAAGAATTTTTCATTAGATAAAAAGTGGCAAATAAATGTTTAAAACTTAGGGTGAGTCTGGAAACTTGAGTAACGTAGGTTAAAAGTTGTGTTTCCATCAGGAATCTCTGGAACAGTCTAAATGGTATTGACGATTAGTTAGCTAGGGGACTTCGATTTGTTGATTCAACTCTTAGATCTTACCACATCCTTTTGTAAAACCTTAAAGATCTCCTTTAACAAGAACATCCAGTGACCATACAAATCACGGGGGGATAACTGAGCAATTGTGAACCACCTAACTTAATAGTACTTTATATTTACTTCATAGAGCACTAAAATAGTCCATCACATATATTACTTCGGAGGGAGTATTTTTTTGCAACTGTTAATTAGGCATGTCGTCCTAGCTTCAAATATACATAAAATATTTAATGATACTAAAATAAACTCTAAACATACATATCATTGGAAAAAATATATCAAAATCTTAAACTACATAGCATTGGAAAAATATATGAAACAATGAGAATAAGAGTAAAGAAGCATGTGCGACATAGTTGTGATATGAATGGAGATGAAACTTTCAAATTAAAGAATAGAGAAACAAATACATTAAATTGTGAAGCATAATACTTATCAATTTTATAATTTGATTAATTTCCCTCTTCTATTTATTATCACTACATTGTGATAACATTATACTATTATAAAACATGTATCAAAATAGTTATTATTGATAAAGTCATAGTTTATTAATTTAAAGTATAACGGTATATTGAATTTGTGAAGAATAAATGTTTTTTCTAAGTTCTATCTTATCTGCTAAGTATAATCGAAAACTGCTAGCCCGTGCGATTGCACGGGTTCGATGGGCTAGTGTGTGCAAATCAGTGAGGAATATTTTTTGAGGCAGTTGAAATTGGGTCATAACTGCTGGAGCAGTAGCAGGTTATATAGATTTCACTTTTCAACATACTATGACAGGAGGATTAATCATGTGTGAAACAAATTAAACTGAATATCTTTGAGTCTGATGGACTTATACATAAGGTCATTTCACTTTTCAACATACTATGACAGGAGGATTAATCATGAGGATTGAGGGTCATTTTTTTATCATATAGAACCCATGATGGTTGTGTCTAGGAGAAGTCATTAATGTAAATGTGTAATGTGCCCTGCAAGCATGCAAGACAGGATGCGAAACAATACTGTAGAGTTCAAGGCATAAATACGTGACAAATATTTTTATTTGTTTCTTTTCTCCATGCAGAAAAATAATGGCAAAAATATAACAAACAGAATGCATACCTCAACGGCTTTGTTTACATGGACGCGTGTCATTATTGTCTCTCGAAAGCCTGATGCAATCCCATCTGCTCCTACTGTTATGTCTACAGTCTCGGCAATTGTGAGGGGCAGGCTACGGATGGTTCACAGCAGCGTAGCAATTGGACGTAATCATCTCCTGATGCGAAGGACAATACGACATGTAAGCTATCCAATCTGGGTATGTGTCATCGGAGAAAAAATAGTGCTGCATCACACTGAACCTGGAGTTCTATCCTCCATACTGCACTGGCGGCCACATCTCTCAGGTGGCAGATGTCGTGGTTTATCTTGATCCCCAGCTTCTGAAGGAAGTCGACGCCGTAACGTGTTGTTGTCTAACTCTAACCGTTTGTCATCCGGGTCATCAGGAGGATTGTTCTTCTTCTCCAGCCGGTCAACAATTGTTTCCAGGCTCATTACATCATTGGAGGAGTCCTGGAGACGAAAGTGATGTGACCAGACGCCTCCATGAACAACACAGCTGAGTTTGCGTTTTAGAACGCCGCCGCCCCCAGAGTATTTGAGCCTGCTTTTTTACCCTGGAGGTTGTTATCAAGACGAAGGTGTATGGGGAGTACGGGATAGATAACTTGGAGGATGCTATGTGAAAGATCCGATGACGAGGAATCACGGGCGAGATCTCCTTCTTTGGATATGCTACCAAGGGATGGAAGGTCAGATATTTTGCTTTATTGTGAGAATTTTTAGCCAATTTTCCTATTTTTCTAGGCAAGGTAGTGAAAACTTCATTTCCTTTTATTATTAAATAGATCTTCAAATGCATGTATTGGAGTACAATATACTCCCCGTCCCTTAATATAGTACGTTTTTGACTTTCGGACATCTACTTTGACCATTCGTCTTATTCAAAATATTTATAATAATTTTTTTTATTTTCTTTATAACCATGTTTACTTTGTGTATGACTTATTTTCTTTTATATTTTTACAAATATTTTGAATAAGAGGAATTGTCAAAGTTAACGTTTTCCAGTCAACAACGCCCTATATTACGTGACAGATGGAGTAATTGTTTGTCTCGAGTATTGAGATCAATGTTCTCCTTCTTAAGGCATGCATTGAAATACAACATAGTTGTTCGTGTTTTTTTTAAATGGGAAAGCTTACGACTTTTAGTTTCTTTCTTTTATCTCACGGTTCCGTTTTCCTTAAGTGGTGATGGTGGCATGATTAGTTTTTAATTTTTTAAATAGGTGCAACGGTGGGTTGTGGAGATCTAATATAAAGGGTAATGATGGCTAATAACTTATTTGATAATTTGTGTATTTTTATCCATATGTTTATTTGTTAGTCTTTTTTTAATAATGCGAAAGCCTACAATTACTTTCTTTCTTTTGTCACATGGCCTCTTTTTTTCTGAAGTGATCACGGTTCCAGTCTAAGGGCATGTTTATATTTTAATTTTTTTATTAAGTGCAATGGTAGGCTATAAAAAAGTAAATGTAAAGATATTTAGTCTAGATTTTTTGTTATTGTAGTGGTGGGTAATTTATGAAGAAGAGCAAGACATGCATGCAGAGAATACCACCAGTTTATGGTTGTGTGATCCAAGCCTTGATAGATCATGCTAGTTACAAATATATTACATTTTTGTTGTGATAGAGTCTACTATAATGGAAAAAAAAAACACGGTGGACTTACCAAAAGTTTAAGATCTTGTTCCATGGCGTCTCAATGGCTTCTTCTATGGTGAAAAAAATGCAAAGGTTTTTATAGTTTCTTTAACTCGTTGAAGCAAGACAAAGGACATTTTATTTTTTATTACAAAACTAATCTGATGCTGCTTTGGGCCTATCTCCTCACGATTGTGATATTAAGTCTCCAATATTTTTCATGTACGCGCATATTCTAATGACCGGCGAGACTCCATCCCAAATCGATCATGTATCACCAAATCTATTCTAAGTCACGTAGGAAATTAACTACACCACCATGATATGAATGCAAAGAAGCCCTCACAAGCAGAGCATGGGGGATGGTAGGCCTAGGCCTAGGCATATTCAAATTGTAAAGATGCTCTTCTTTTGAAAAATTTACACAATTTTATCAATAAAGCTAATCTTCCATGGGTGCATTTGCTATGGGTCACCTATTATTGAAATGGGCAACTTCCTGGATTAAGAAAGAGGGATCTTTCTGGTGGCGAGATGTTCAAAAATTGTTAACATATATAAAGGTTTGGCAAAAGAAAGTGTTTTCAATGGAGAATCAATATCATTTTGGAATGATCTGTGGAATGGTAGCTAGATTGCTGGCTGTGGAGTATCCAAAACTTATGTCTTTTGCACATAATAATTCAAACTAAAGAATTTCATAATCTCTTTCCTGCCACTATCAGAGATAGCCTATGCCCAATTTCAATATCTAAGGAATTAGCTTTATTCTATAATAGTTACAGATCAAAGTGATGTCTGGTCATATGTTTGGGGGAGTGCTAATTTCAGCACTAATAAGGCCTATAAACACTTAATGGGTACTCTCAAGTTCATTCAGCTTTTCACTGGATTTGGGCCTCTTCCTGTCAATCAAAACCTAAAATCGTTTTTGGTTAATCTTAAATGACATAGTAAACACAAGGGGTTTACTCAAGAGAAGAAATATGCATCTAGAATCTTATGATTGTGAGTTGTGTATATTACAAAGAGAGGAATCTCTACATCATTTATTCTTGAGATGTGCTTTTGCCAAAAGATGTTGGGCTATACTGGGCATTACCTATCCAGCTACCATGCAGCCAAAACAAGCTTTTACTCTTTTCAAGAGAAAATTGAAAGTAAAGTTTGTGATGGAAATTATTATAATAATGACATGGAGCATTTGGATAAATCGAAACAACTGGATTTTCCAGAATGATGATCCAAACAGTGGAAAAGTGCAAAGAGCATTTTATACATGAGTTTAATTTGCTACTGCATAGGGCAAAAACTTGCTATTTCCCAGAAATTAAAGAATGGCTAGCAAACCTGTTGTAATCTTTTCTTTCTTGTTATCCTTGTGTAAAAACTTCTTTTGATCTTTTAATAAATAGTCTGCAGGGCGCTTGCCCTCCAGTGTCATTCAAAAAAAGAATGATCTGACGCAAGTTGTTTTTTTCCAAAGGTAAGGATTTTCTTTGTATTGGCGCTGGTCGTGAATGTTTCCAGAATTTTACCCCACGTATAAAATTGAGTCCACCACCAAATCTGATGTAGGGATTCCACCCCCCCCCTACAAATTCATGTAAGGAAAATTTTTGTATTGGTGTCGGATGGGAATTTTTCGAGATGGGTATTGGTGGGTAATTTTAAAACACGTGAATGAACATTTTAGTCTAATTATTTCACAATGGCAGTGGTGGGTATTTTTTTCTTTTCTTTTTCTCTCCGATTAACGTGAGAATTTCTAGGCCTTGAGAGCAAATGTGGAGCCTTCTTTTCTTGGTCAAATATATATATATATATAATAATAATAGATGATTTATGTTATACCTTACATACATCTATCAAATATCAAAATATACAAGAGATGTCTATAGTATATTCAGCATACATACAAAATGCAACTATGTGATACAGTCCCATCCAAAGCAACAAAAAAAATGATGTGATTCTTCACGAAAATATAAGATGTCTTACATGCCTCTGATATATAAACCAAGCACTCGGCTATCTCGCACAAATGTAGCTACCGTGGCAAATCAAATGAAGATTCAAATTCTTGCTCCAAACTGTAACTTCCGGAGAACCCTTGAGCTTGAGGTGTTGTTATATGAGCAGCATTGGCATGATTGATATGGTTATTTGCCTTCTTAGGTTCGAGGTCTGAAAAAGCCTCAATATTTCCATCAATTTCTGGTAAATGTTGTCTTTTTCTTTGCCTCTTTGTTTTTAAAAGTTGCAACCTCATCTCTACTTCTTTCATAGTTGGCCTTTCTCCTCCTTTGACTCTTAAGCATGCTTCTGTAAGTGAGGCAATGTCACTAATATCTTCCTGGTCCGCATCTTCCATAACTTGTGGATCCAATATTTTTAGAAAATACCCTTCGTGAAGTCCTTCAACAAAGTAATGGGAAAAGTTTGTTTTGTACCTGAATCATTGATAAAAATAGGCTTCCTTCTTGTCAAAAGTTCCACGAGTATTACTCCAAAGCTATATACATCACTCTTATCGGTTAGTTGGCCAGTATGATAATACTCAGGATCCAAATAGCCAAATGTTCCTTGGACAATTGTTACCACATGAGTCTCATCAAGTGAAAGAGACCTTGAAGAACCGAAATCTGAAACCTTTGTGGTGAAGTTGTCATCCAAGAGTATATTGGAAGACTTCACATCTCTGTGGAAAATTGGTATTGCAGCAGCTGAATGTAGATAAGCTAGTGCTCCTGCTGCTTCCATTGCAATTCTAACGCGATCATCCCATGATAGCAAACATTTTACTGCAGTATCTGTGTGAAGAAGTTCATATAGAGTGCCATTTGATATGAACTCATAGACTAGCAAAGGAACCTCATCTTCTAGGCAACAACCGAAAAGTTTTACCACATTGCGATGTACTATTTGAGATAAAATAGCAACCTCATTAATAAATTGGTTTATCTCTATTTGCTCAACTATTTTTGATTTTTTTATAGCCACTACACGCTGGTCGGATAGAATCCCTTTATAAACTGTACCATGTCCTCCACGACCAAGAACACGAGTAGCATCAAAGTTGTTGGTGGCCTCGTCTAGTTCCTCCAATGAGAATATCTTTGTTTTGTTTGTAGCGTTTTCATCTGAGATAAGTTGCTCCAATAGCAGACCTTGGTTTTTCATAAAGTACCGTCGTCGGATTCTTTTTTGTATACCTTTCTTCCACTTATTTGTAAGTACAATTACACCAACTGCAATAATTATGGAGCCAAGGCCACAAGCAACCCCAATTGTAATTCCTGCTTCCATTAAATGCGGATTTGAGCATTTCAGTGAATTCAAATTCCAATGCTGTATAAAAAAGGACTTACCCAAAATTAGATTATGCTGCTTAACTGACATGACACATTTGTGCTTTGCTAGATCATACACCTTTCCGTGGGAGCAGTTCAAACAACTGAAGCTTCCATTGAAATTGTGGCATATTCCATTGCATTTGTTTGGAATAGAGCACTCATCAATGTCTGTACCAGCACGCATATTTAGTCAAGCAAATTCATGCATGTCTTTTATTTCTTCATGTTAACATGGTGCATGTCTTATCATGTTGAACTCTGGTGGTAGAAGTAGATGGATTAGAATTCTAAATTACTTTTAATTTACATTATGTACTAGCTGGTTCCATAAAAAAGTTACATTATTGTACCATGTATCATTGCATTGCTCACATGTGAATGTTTGAAAAATGAGAAACTTAGTGTAAATAAAGTTTAAGAGAGAAATATAACCTGTACAGTTATTTTGAAGATAGGGATTGCCTTGAAAGCCATCAGAACACTTGCAACGATATCCGTCATGTGTTACATTTAGGCAGTAACTATTCTCACTAACACATGCATATGTATCATTTCTTAGCTTAGCTTGTTCACATGTTAAGTTTGCAGCAACAAATTTTACTTTTATATAATCTTCCTGAGAGAAATAAAAAATGCCATCCACGACAGACATGTACCCATTATCATACATGTTGGAGTCGATTATTCTTTCAATGTTGTTGGAGCTTGTCTCATTCAGCATGTTGGTAACAGTAATGAGTGCATCATCAAGTGATACATCAGTCACGCGATATTGTGCATAACCACGATCAAGAACAACAACACTACTTTGTGTGCAGTTGAGTCGAAAGTTTTCATGTGCGTAACAACCTTCTTCAATCCCAAAAGGGAACTGAATTGTAAAATTTCCACATGATCTTGTACAATTCTCTTTGGGTCTTGGATTGTAAGCTGCTTCACGGGAAACAGAAGTGAGGAGTTAGGACTGGATTCAAAGAATTTGATTAATAAGGCAACTTTAAAGCTTTGTTATAGCTGTCAAAGTGGAACAATGAGAAGGGCTATGAGACGGAACCGGTACAGTAATGTATAAGTGTTGTGAAGTATTTTAATGGTGACTGATCAATGCTCCCCTATGTCTGCATTGTCTCCAATGTACCAATTTGCCAAATAATATCTATGGGAATAAAATATTTTAAATAGAAAATTTTACATAATAAGATAGCTGGTTCCATGATAAATCTAGCAACGTCACTTTCATGTTGTCAATATTTGTAAACTTTTTTGTTGACATTTAAAGTTAAAAATATTTAATTGAGACAATTGCATAACTGACCTTCTTTTAAAAGCTAATTGCATGTTTGGCCTCGTTATTTACATTTTGCATATTTGACCCCGTTTTTTTAAACCGAAGTCCATTCTTGACTCCGTTCCGATATAAGTCATTAACGGTGTGAAGTCCATGGTAAAAAGACCTTGATACCTTTACGTAATTGACCCTAAAAATTTTGATCTTTTGCATGAATACCTTATTTTTAGAAACAAAACTGTGACAAGCAATTTATCTAAAGTTTCAAAATTTTAGCAGCAATTTAAATTCAAATTTAAAAAATTTGAAACTAGCTGAACCAAGAAGGAATCTAGGGAATGGCCAAAGGGAAGAAAGAAAGAGAGGGTATTTTGATCTTTTTCCTTGTCGCTTTATTTTTCTAATCTTTTTTTAATTCTCAAATCTTGGTTTGGTTGACGGGTTTACCAAATGGGGTCAAACGGATGCTTCATATTTAAAAAATAGGGTCAAATACGCAAAACGTGAAAAATAGGATCAAACATGCAATTGGCTTCCAAAAGAGGGCCAGTTATGCAATTGTCCCTATTTAATTTAGAATAAACCTTAAAATTATATATTTGTGGATTGGTGTAGTATTTGAAATTCTTGTGGAACAAAATCATTACACATATTCGATATGCATGTCTCACATACACATTGCGATTGCCATTTTAGCGTGGGTAGAAAGGAAGGAGTGAGGGAGGGGAAGGGGAGGAGATTGGAGAGCGGGAGAGAGCAGAGCAGAGAAAAATAAAAAGAGCAACGAGGTATGTACCTTGCGTGCAGCCATTTGTAACGTAGGGATTTCCTGTGGCACTGTTACTGGCGCAGAAACAATTGTAGCCACGTAGATATGACACATCGTAATTGTTGCAGTTGCTTTCATTATTACAAGCATAACTGTCCTTGTTCATTTTGCCACTTTCACAACTTTGTTGGTCCGTAATGACAGTATAAAGATACACACCACGCAGATTGCTTGAATTTACCCAACTCGAGTAAAGATCCTCTGTATAGTAATTATAATACTCTGATATGATAACCTTGACATTAAGGAGTGGTTCTGCTACTGCGCCATCGCGGCGATCCAGTTTGAGCCAAAAGGCTGTTAGGTCCTGGTTGAACGAGATGGAGCAGCAGCCATTATTCCCCCCACAATAGCCCTCCATGTTTGAATTCCCCATGGCTACTTTAACCTCTGTGCAAGTACTTGTGCAAGCACCGATGAGATCGGTGGTATTATGACGAAACAAGTAGACGTCAACATCGCAGCCCACAACATAAATACGGTTGACTTTAGAGAGCACGAAACCCTTAGCAGGGGACTCCCATGTCCAATTGTAGGTATCCACACCTTGGCCCATGGTAATATTAAAGCCAAAAGCAGAAGCGGAAACATAATTATAGCCGCCGGCAGGTATTTGACTCAGCTGAATGGTACTACTATTTGCCAAGAAGAGCCTGGGAGGGCTAGTTGTGTTGTCGCAGGTGAGCTCGAAGCCTTGCCGGAAGCAGCCTGGCCCTATACCGAAGGGATAGACGATTTTAACATCGCCACAACGGGAGGGGCAGTGCGCCAGGGAGGCCTTGGTAGGGATGCGCAGGAGCCCGTTCCTGGTGGCTCCATGGACCTGGGTCGGAGCAGCTGCCAGGCAGACCAGCACAAGACACAAGGGAACTAGCACTCTGGCGGAGCTCATCGTTGTATGGGTGATCTGTGAGCTTTTGTGTTTCTTGGGCTGTTGTTGGGATTGGTGTGTTGGCATCGACGGGTTCCGCATTTTGTATGGCCTCTACACTATGTATGTCTTATATGTACTCTCAAGTCCGAGTTGTGTGAATCAAAAGAAGACAACACATGGGCCTGGAATTTCTAGTGTGTTTCGTCGTTATATGCTAGTTCCATCTCTGAATGTCATGGTCCAAGACGACTCAGTCCGTAGTCAGCCCAACTATAGCTCCTGAATTATGCTTGTTATTGCTAATGAACCATGGCCAAATAAACAGGGCCTAGACCGCTTCGTCCTCTTTCCACCACTACCTTTCAATAATTCTACAGATGTCCTTGTTCGCCATGTCAATTTCGCTCGTTAACCGGGGCAATTCATCATTTGCCCCTATACCAAATGAGACTTATAAAATTACCCCTATATTAAAATTTCTTGATTTTTACCTAAGGTCCCCATAAAAACTTTATGATTTGTCCTTAAGGGGCTAAAATACCCCTTCAAAATAGAAGGGGTATGGCACATCACCTTTTTTAGCATATTTTTTTCCCAGGTGTACCTTTGTGATATGCTAGGCATGCGCGAAAAGACTAAATTGCCCCTGCCCTTCTCAACACTTAAGTGTAAATTTAGATTCAAATTAAGATTTATTTTTTAAATTCATATTCAAATTTCAAATTGTTAGATTCAAAACTAAAATTTGAACTTCGGAATTTCAAATTCAAATTCAAGACAACTTCGAATTTCAAATTCAAATTCGAATTTCGAATTTTATATTCGAAATCCAAATTCAAATTTTGATTCCAAAATTTAGACTAAAAATTCAAATTTGAATTTTAGATTCATATTTCATATTCTATTTTAAAGTGTGAATTCAAATTCTGAAATTCAAAATTACAATTTAAAATGTGAATTCAAAATTCAAATTCGAATATCAGATTCGAAAATCAAATTCACATTTCAGATTCGAAATTCGATTTCAAATTTCATATTCGAAATTCAAATTCAATTTCGAAATTTTAAACTAAATCGAATTTAAATTCGAGTTCACATTTCAAATCTAAAAATTCGAAATCAAAATTTGAATTTGAATTTTGAATCTGAAATGTCAAATTTGAATTTGAATTTGAAATTCCATCTGAATTTGAATTTATCTTGACAAGAGACTAGTTCGATCCGGGGTAAAAAGGTAACTTCACACATTCTTGGCACGTCATTAGGAAAAAAGCTGATGTGGCAGGTAGATGGATAATTCATAAAGATTTTCAGGGAACCTTGGGCAAAAAATAAAAAAAATGGTATATGAGCAATTTTATAAGTCCTATTTGGTAGGAAGGTAAATGATGAATTGTCCCATCGTTAACCTGTCAACGAAATTGGTCAAAATGCAGATGTTTCCACACTCTCATCAGTAGTACATGTTTCTACAAGGGTGCCTTTCGCGTCACAATTCGATCGTGAATTTGTCACGGAAAGAAAAGATTACACCCGGAGTCTCTAAATTTGTATTCAAATGCACTTATGTTAGATAGTTATTGCTACTTCTATCCCTAAAAGAGTGACACACTTTAGCTGTGTACCTCTCGACAAACATGTGTTTAGACACATAGCTAGAATAAGCCACTTACTTAGGGACTGAGGTATTATAATATTTTCCAGAATCCCCGTATTTTTAAAGCTGGAAAAGGTTACTAATGTGGGCGATGGTTCCAATCCATGGTGAACATAAGTGCATCATGTGAGGCTCCAATCCGTATTAGTTAATCATGTTGAGTAATTTGACATCTCTCGTTACATATTACCATCTGTGATGCCACCAGCTGCAATGTACTTGATAGCGGTTGTGGCTTTTATTAATAATGGTCATTAGTTTTCCTCAACTAATGGTCATTACTTGAAGGGTAAATTAATAATTTCTTTATTATACATATTTGTGTGTTAAATTCACTAATAAATACGTGCAAAAAATGAGTAACTTATTAATAATGAGAAAATGATTAATTAATTATAAAATTATTATTTGACCATATTACCCTTACTAATGGTCATTAGTTGTGAAAAAATAGTGACCATTATTTTAGACTAGAAAACTCAAAAATTAGGGCCTACATCAATCAAAATTAGTTTTTTTTAAAAAAAATTATTGATCAATGTTTCTTATCTTTTTTTCTTTCTCATTATCTCATATTTTAATAGATCTTTATACTCTTTGTCCGTTACCATAAATTTTAATTATGAAATTACTATATATGCCACTTTTATAGTATTTGTATATTATCTCCTTTCTTTATATCACACAGCTATGTATATTATCCGTGATGTGGTGAATTGAACAGTATGGGCTATGCATTTAACATGAAACTCAGTAGCCCTGTTAGTGGAATGTTTGTAATCTAAAATCCCTCGCAAAAGAAAAGGTAAAAAAAGTCCCTTTTACTGTACACTTTATCATCCCAAGATACTATAGGCGGTAACAAATTAATCGCACCATTGATTGTTATGAGAAAATAGTAATTCATGTCCCACGTAGCACTGTCTCCGCCTACTGCTGCCATACCACCCGTTATCATCTTGAATTACCTTTTGTTTATCATAGTGGAAGTTAAGGTGGTAACAATCAATCTGGATCGTTGGGTTAGACGGAATGAACGGCCCACGTTAGAAGTAGTGTATGCGTTTCTAGGATAAAAAGGTCTCAAGTAGTGGAATATTCGTAGTCTAAAATCCCTGTCCCT
The DNA here is from genome assembly GCA_031894775.1 of Chloris gayana. Taxonomy (NCBI): domain Eukaryota; kingdom Viridiplantae; phylum Streptophyta; class Magnoliopsida; order Poales; family Poaceae; genus Chloris; species Chloris gayana. The sequence continues at coordinate 83,642 of JAUNZO010004377.1, forward strand.
CTCGTGTTTGGTGTTGTTCATGTGGAATAATGGGGAGTAAGTCAGATAGGGGACTGCCCTGTACGTCAGGGGAAGATGCTTTTCAGCTTCCGGCTTGAGTGTGTGTGGGGGCGTTCGTGTGGTGTCACCGCGCTGAGAGCAAACGCTGGCACCACCAGTGCCCACGGCTTTCCTGATTTTTCCTGACGAGCAGGCAAGGCTTTTGCACGACCTGGACCGGCCAGGCGACCAGGCTAACGGTGATGGACAACGTTAACTCGCGACCGGTCGCGCTTCCAGCCTAACACGCCACCGGTATGGTTTCAGCCGGTTAGTTTAGGAGATGTCCCTTTCATGCTGATGTGAGATGACATCAGCAAATAAACTATTTAGTTTGTTGTTTTGAAAATACTATAGATTCTATATATGATGTCCAATTTCAATTTCGTTTTCACCGGTGTGTTCTATGCGATGAGACGAACAAAACTAGATCCCACTTGCATATGTTTTGAAGAATTTTTTATAACCTAAATTGTTATTACACATATAAACATAATTTGCTACATAACCGAATAATTTGCTACATTCTGTGTCCCGCGTGTAGCATGCCACCCAAGGCCAAGGGGAGTGTTAGCACATTTTGTGGACTGAGTTGTATGTAAAAATATATAATATTAATTTGAGTATATCATGTGATAGCACCTTATATTCCAACTATAGCAGCGAGTTCGACCATGGTACATGGTAGTGTGCTAATATATTGTACAAAAAATGTAATTTTACAGTAGAAATTTTAGTTCATAATATCATGGCAACAAACAGTATATTGTAGTGTGCTAATATATTGTACAAAAAAATGTAATATACAGTAGCCATTTTAGTTCATAATATCATGGCAACAAACGAGCTATCGATTAGGACATCGTACACTATTTCTTATTTACTTAGTAACAACTTAGGGTATATTTGTATAGAAACTTTTATTATATATACTCACTAGTAATTTTATCCACAATATACGAGCAAAAACATAATTAGTAGTGAAATTCTATTCATGGATAGTATATCAACTTTGATATGTTCGTACAGCTCAAAAAGATTTGCTATATTAGGTATAACTAAATTTGCTAGTGCAACATTCACATATTTGATGCTTATGTAAAGGTATCATATTAAATTTAGCTTATGGTATGACAACAACTATTTGTTTCAGTCATATGATAACATCCTTTGTTGCTATGTGTCCAAGAGAATTTGCTAGTACAGATCCAAGAAAACTTGCTACTAAAGGTCAAAGGAAATTTGCTACTAGAGATCCAAAAGAATATGGTACTAAAGGTCGAAGGGAATTTGCTACCAGAGATCCAAAAGAATTTGTTACTATAGGTTGAAAATTTGCTACTAAAGGTTGAAGAGAAATTGCTACTAAAAATTCAAGAGGATTTGCTACTAAAGATCGAAGAGAATTGCTACTAGAGATCTAAGCTACTAAACAAAATTTGCTACTAAAAGTCGAAGAGAGTTTGCTACTAAACGTCAAAGACAATTTGCTAGTAAATGTCGAAGAGGGTTTGCTACTTACATACTCCCAGATTGCTCTCGGTAGCCTATTTGCGGGCTCCCATAATTTTTATAGCAAATTATGTTATATATGTAGTAGCAAATTTAGATTATAATTTTTTTATAAAAAAATAATATGCAAGTGAGATCTAGTTTTGTTCGTCTCGTCAAGTAGAATTGAACTGTGAAAACGAAATTCAAATCGGACACTTTATGCAAAATTTATAGCTTTTTTTCAAAAAAATTAAGTAATTAATTCGCTGATGTCATCACACATCAGCACTGAAAGCTACATATGCTCAACAGTAGAGAAACGGACCAGATACACGGAGGCGCCTGTGCCAGGCTCGCGCCCGACGGTCGCGCGTTCGCGCCTCCGCGCGACCGGTCGCGGCGGAGCGTTTCCGAACGGTGATTGATTGAGCGAACGAAAGCGGGCAACGACGATGACCGCCACGACTCGCGCGGAGCCGGCTCACCCTGGCTGTGGACCGACGGCATCGCGCGTACCCAATCGCCCAATGCAAAAACACCCTGACATCCACGGCACCCACGCACCAGCGAGACGAGGGCGCGGCTAGCTAGTCTACGTCAGTTCCGTGGCCTGGATAGGACTAGGAGCGGGGTGCCAGTGGAACTGCGCAGCCAAGTATAGTCACAAGTCACCACATGACTCTCACTGACTGAGCTATATAGATCTTGAAGCAAAAATATCGTGGTGAAACTATGATCAAGGGCGTGTCGGAAGACTTAAAGCCTTGGAAAAATGGTGCAGTAGCTATTGAATGCAGATGGCGATCGAAAAGCCGTGCTGCTTGTACAACAATCTTGATCTAATCACTTCATTTGAGATATTATGTGCTTAGAGCCACCAATTCACATCAAAAGTAAACATGCTTTTATAATATTTGAGGTATGTCATAAGGATATAACTATGATATATCGATGGATATGAATACAAATACGTATATATATTCAAATAGTTCGGATATTGGATGGTGAAACACCAAATCACTTCCATATCCATATTTTCTAAACGAATTCAAATGCGAATGCAAATAGTGTAATAACATTATTTGAATGCAGATATTTTGTACCATATTTAATTTTTCTCGAATACGAATAGGAACCAAGATGAGAATGTTTTTATGTCGCCTTGGTGCAGATGCTGCAGGGGAAGAAGCACCGATGGTGTGCTTTGTGCAGCAACCACGGCGTCGAAAGAACGGGAAACAAGATGGCGGCGTCCGATCAATCAAACAGGAAGGGAGGGCAACGTGGGAAAGGTTTCACTTGGAATTAACATGGGCTCTAGTTGGGCTTCGTTTTGGCTGAAAAAAAATCACATGGGCCAGTTTATTTTATTATTTATTTGTGATCGTTACATTATTACATGGTGCAGAAAGTGACATATGAATGTACTTCTACACAACTCTTTTTCCACTCCCAAAGCAATCTTTGCGGTCCGATGAAATAATCTGACACGCTCAGATTTTGTCCGGAATCGGTGTATCGTACATTGTCTAACATGCATCGGACATTGTCCGAGAATCCTTTTGCAAGAATCTACAGACCGATAGCAATATCCGATAGTCATCGAAAATTTGCCTGAGTGCGCATATTTTCGGACATTGTCCGATGGCTATCGGACATTAGCAGATATAGGTCAAGACTTGCATTTTTTTTTTGGAATTGTTCGATGGTTTCGGATTTTCTGGTCATCGGACATTGTTCGACTATTTTCGGACATTGTCCGATGAGATCAAAATTTAGAGAATTTTCTAGGTGTGCAACATTCTATGATCCGATGGAAAAATCCGATGGGCTTAGGATATTGTCCGATGGATTCAAGAATTAGTGATTTTTCTGGGAATGCAACATTCTATGATCCGATTGGAAAATCCGATGGGCTTTATTCATAACCATCCCTAGGGTTAGCATATCACTAGCTGGCGTGGGTAATCTTGGTGGTTTATTTGAGAGATGTTTTGGATTGTAATTGGGACATATGCTATTCTTTTTGAAAATTTTAATAGGCTCCCATTCAGACTCCACTCCCCGCTCTGGTCGCCTTCTCGGTCCTTCAGTTTAGTTAGCTAAATTTTTGCTGGTTAAATTTTAGTGACCAGCTAGAGGATCCAAACAGGGCTAAGTCAGCATTACAAGCATAAGTCAATATCTATTATGTACTAGGCAGCCGGCTACATCACTCAAATTTGATACTAGCTTCAAATATCTGTATTGTGCTTTAACTGTTATAATCCGAACTACTTATCAAAAGAAAATAAAACAGCAGAAGCATAAGCCATGCTGCAGCCTGCGAGAATGGTACTGGTTCCCAAGAAGAGCACAGGATGATGAGCTGTGTTGTCACAGGTGAGCTCGAAGCCTTGCCGGAAGCAATTTCTTCAACATCGCCGCAGTGGGAGGGGACTGTGCCAGGTAGGCATTAGAAGGGATACGCAACCGCTAGGTCCCGGTGACTCCATGCATGGACCTCGGCCGGTGCACCCGACACATCGGCCAGGCAGATATGCACAATACACATGATCGTCACTAGGCTAGCACTCTAGTGGAGCTCATGGTTTTATTTCAGTGGTCTGTAAGCGTTCCCTCTCGCTGGAGGCGAACCTGGAACTGGAATCTGAATTCCATATGGTTGTCGCTGGAGCTAATACGAGTCAATCAAACTGTATTCCTTCCTTGCCAGTTGCAACCGCAGATAGTTCCTTGACGGTGAGTAGGCAACGCTTCTGCACGAGCAGGACAGGTGTAGCGGAGGCTGACCGTCAGCAAAAGCGGCGGACGACGAGCACAACTCAAACTCGTGATGCTATGTTATAGCACTCGTTTGCCGCACGCGTTCCGATCACTCTCCCATGACACAATCACCTCTCCCGCAGCCCCACGGCCGCCCAGGTTGGGTAACTCCGATCCATCCACCGTGGAGCTCAGGCACAGCAGTCTTGTGGACTGGCGAGAGGGAGACGAGCACAGGTTCTCGCATGCTTGAAGATCAGCATGCTTTATTGATAGCGTGTTATGAAAAGAAAAGCAATGAAGTGCGCGTGCCTGCTGTTCTACTATCTTGCCAAATCTTCCTCTGTACTAGTATTACTTAGCAAAAAGTTGCGGCACCATGTTGCAGCTTAAATCAGATGTCAGGGAGATGCCTACTAACCACTGGTTAAGCCATTAGCAATTGATAAAATTATTATTGGCCTCTTCGACAACCACAACTATTCTCTTACACAACATTGTCTTTTCAAATACAATGATTTATTTATGTTATACCCTTACATGCATCTATCAAATATGAAATATACAAGATATGTCTATAGTACATTCTGCATACATATAAAATGCAGCTATGTGATACTGTCTCATTCAAAGCAAAAAAAAAAAAAAGATGTGATTCTTCACGAAAATATATGATGACTCAGATGCCTCTTATATATAAACAAAACACTCAGCTATCTCGCTCAAATGTAGCTACCGTGGAAAATCAAATGAAGATTCAAATTCTTCCTGCAAACTGTAGCACCCAGAGAATCCTTGAGCTTGAGGCGTTGTTATATGAGCCGCATTGACAGGATTGATATGGTTATGTGACTTCATACCTTTGAGGTCTAGAAAAGCCTCGATACCTCCATCAATTTCTGGTAAATAATGCCTTTTTCTTTGCCTCGTTGTTCTTAAAAGTTGCAACCTCATCTCTACTTCTTTCATAGTTGGCCTCTCTCCTCCTTTGACTCTTAAGCATGCTTCTGTAAGTGACGCAATGTCACTAATCTCTTCCTGCTCTGCATCTTCTAAAACTTGTGAATCTAATATTTGTAAAAAAGATCCTTCTTGAAGTCCTTCAACAAAGTAATGGGATAAGCTCTGTTTTGTACCTGACTCATTGATAAAAATTGGCTTCTTTCTTGTCAAAAGTTCCACAAGTATTACTCCAAAACTATATACATCACTTTTCTCGGTTAGTTGGCCAGTATGATAATACTCAGGATCCAAATAGCCAAATGTTCCTTGGACAATTGTCACCACATGAGTCTCATCAAGTGATAGAGATCTTGAAGTACCAAAGTCTGAAACCTTTGTCGTGAAGTTGTCATCCAAGAGTATATTGGAAGACTTCACATCTCTGTGGAAAATTGGTATCGCAGCAGCTGAATGTAGATAAGCTAATGCCCCTGCTGCTTCCATTGCAATCCTAATGCGATCATCCCATGATAGCAAACATTTTATTGCAGTATCTGTGTGAAGAAGTTCATATAGAGTGCCATTTGATATGAACTCATAGACAAGCAAAGGAACCTCATCTTCTAGGCAACAACCGAAAAGTTTTACCACATTGCGATGAACTATTTGAGATAAAATAGCAACCTCATTAATAAATTGGTCTATCTCTGTTTGCTCTACTATTTTCGATTTTTTTATAGCCACTACACGCTGGTCGGATAGAATCCCTTTATAAACTGTACCATGTCCTCCATGACCAAGAACACGAGTAGCATCAAAGTTGTTGGTGGCCTCGTCTAGTTCCTCCAATGAGAATATCTTTGTTTTGTTTGTAGCGTTTTCATCTGAGATAAGTTGCTCCAGTAGCAGACCTTGGTTTTTCATAAAGTACCCTCGTCGGATTCTTTTTGTATACCTTTCTTCCACTTATTTGCAAGTACAATTACACCAACTGCAATAATTATGGAGCCAAGGCCACAAGCAACCCCAGTTGTAATTCCTGCTTCCATTAAATGCGGATTTGAGCATTTCTGTGAATTCAAATTCCAATGCTATATAAAAAAGTACTTACCCAGAATTAGATTATGCTGCTTAACTGACATGACACATTTGTGCTTTGCTGGATCATACACCTTTCCGTGGGAGCAGTTCAAACAACTGAAGCTTCCGTTGAAATTGTGGCATATTCCATTGCATTTGTTTGGAATAGAGCACTCATCAATGTCTGTACCAGCACGCATATTTAGTCAAGCAAATTCATGCATAAATTTTTTTATTTCTCGATGTTAACAAGATGCATGTCTTATCGGTTTGAACTCTGGTGGTACAAGTAGATGGATAATAATTCTAAATTATTTTTCATTTACACTATTGTACTAGTTCTGTAAGAAAGTACATTACTGTACCATGTACCGTTGCATTGCTCACATGTGAATGTTTGAAAAATGAGAAAATTAGTGGAAATAAGGTTTAAGAGAGAAATATAACCTGTGCAGTTATTTTGCAGATAGGGATTGCCTTGAAAGCCATCGGAACACTTGCAATGATACCCATCACGTGTTACATTTAGGCAGTCACTATTCTCACTAACACACGCATATGTATCATGTCTTAGCTTAGCTTGTTCACATGTTAAGTTTGCAGCAACAAATTTTACTTTTATATCATCTTCCTGAGAGAAATCAAAAATGCCATCGACGACAGACATGTACACATCATCATCATACATGTTGGAGTCGATTATTCTTTCAATGTTGTTGGAGCTTGTCTCATTCAGCATGTTGGTAACAGTAATGAGTGCATCATCAAGTGATACATTAGTCACACGATATTGTGCATAACCACGATCAAGAACAACAACACTACTTTGTGTGCAGTTGAGTCGAAAGTTGTCTTGTGCGTAACAACCTTCTTCAATCCCAAAAGGGAACGGAATTTTCAAATTTCCACATGATCTTGTACAATTCTCTTTGGGTCTTGGATTGTAAGCTGCTTCGTGGTAAACAGAAGTTAGGAGTTAGGACTGGATTAAAATAAATAAATAAATAAATTAGGCTACTTCAAAGCATTGTTACTGTGGAAGTGGCAAAATAATGAACAATGAAAAGAGCTATGAGGAGGAACCAGTAGCTGTCAAGCATTTTAATGGGGGTTGATCAATGCTACCCTCTGTCTGCATATACAAGCATTTTATTACATCTGAATTGTCACCAATGTACCAATTTGACCAATAATATCTACGAAAATAAAATATTTTAAATATAAAAGTTACATAATATGATAGTTGGTTTAACGATAAATCTAGCGACACCACTTTTATGTTGTCAAATTTATAAACTTTTCTATTGTCAGTTAGTGATATAAATATTTAATTTGGAATAAGCATCGAAATTCTTGTATTTGTGGACGGGTGTAGTATTTCAAATTCTTGTTGAATTAAATAATTACACATAATCCATATGCATGTCTCACAAAAATTGTAATTGTTATTTAGCGAGGGAAATGGGAGGAGAGAGGGAGCGAGGGGAACGGGAGAAGACTGGAGAGAGAGAGAGAGAGAGAGAGAGAGAGAGAGAGAGAGAGAGAGAGAGAGAGAGAGAGAGAGAGAGAGAGCAGGAAAAAAAACAAGTTATGTACCTTGCGTGCAGCCATTTGTAACGTAGGGATTTCCTTTGGCCCGGTTACTGGGACAGAAACAGCTGTAGCCAGGTAGATATGACACATCGTAATTGTTGCAGTTGCTTTCATTATTACAAGCATAACTGTCCTTGTTCATTTTGCCACTTTCACAGCTTCGTTGGTCCGTAATGACAGTCTTAAGAAACACATCATGCAGATTGCTCGAATTTACCCAGCTCGAATAAAGATCCTCTGTATAGTAATTATAATACTCTGATATGATAACCTTGACATTAAGGAGTGGTTCTGCTACTGCGCCATCGCGGCGATCCAGTTTGAGCCAAAAGGCTGTTAGGTCCTGGTTGAACGAGATGGAGCAGCAGCCATTATTCCCCCCACAATAGCCCTCCATGTTTGAATTCCCCATGGCTACTTTAACCTCTGTGCAAGTACTTGTGCAAGCACCGATGAGATCGGTGGTATTATGACGAAACAAGTAGACGTCAACATCGCAGCCCACAACATAAATTTGGTTGACTTCAGAGAGCAGGACACCCTTAGCAGGGGACTCCCATGTCCAATTGTAGGTATCCACACCTTGGCCCATGGTGATATTAAAGCCAAAAGCAGAAGCGTAAACATAATTATGGCCGCCGGCATATGTTTGAGTCGGCTGAATGGTACTATTTGCCAAGAAGAGCCTGGGGGGACGAGTTGTGTTGTCGCAGGTGAGCTCGAAGCCTTGCCGGAAGCAGCGTGGCCCTATACCGAAGGGATAGACGATTTCAACATCGCCACAACGGGAGGGGCAGTGCGCCAGGGAGGCCTTGGTAGGGATGCGCAGGAGCCCGTTCCTGGTGGCTCCATGGACCTTGGTCGGAGCAGCTGCCAGGCAGACCAGCACAAGACACAAGGGAACTAGCACTCTGGCGGAGCTCATCGTTGTATGGGTGATCTGTGAGCTTTTGTGTTTCTTGGGCTGTTGTTGGGATTGGTTCCGAATTTTGTATGGCCTCTACACTATATATGTCTTATATGTACTCTCAAGTCCGGGTTGTGTGAATCAAAAGAGGACAACACATGGGCCTGGAATTCTAGTGTGGTTCGTCGTTATATGCTAGTTCCATCTCTGAATGTCATGGTCCAAGACGACTCAGTCCGAAGTCAGCCCAACTATAGCTCCTGAATTATGCTTGTTATTGCTAATGAACCATGGCCAAATAAACAGAGCCTAGACCGCTTCGTCCTCTTTCCACCACTACCTTTCAATAATTCTACAGATGTCCTTGTTTGCCATGTCAATTTCGCTCGTTAACCGGCGCAATTCATCATTTGCCCCTATACCAAATGAGACTTATAAAGTTACTCCTATATTAAAATTTCTTGATTTTTTACCTAAGGTCCCCATAAAAACTTTATGATTTGTCCTTAAAGGGCTAAAATACCCCTTCAAAATAGAAGGGACATGCCACATCACCTTTTTTAGCACATTTTTTTCAGGTGTACCTTTGTGATATGGTAGGCATGTGCTGAAAAGACTAAATTGCTCCTGCCCTTCTCAACACTTAAGTGTAAATTTAGATTCAAATTAAGATTTATTTTTTGAATTCATATTCAAATTTCAAATTGTTAGATTCAAAATTGAAATTTGAACTTTGGAATTTCAAATTCAAATTCGAACAACTTCGGAATTTCAAATTCAAATTCGAGTTTTAGATTCGAAATCCAAATTCAAATTTCGACTTCGAAATTTAGATTAAAAAATCAAATTTGAATTTTAGATTCATATTTCATATTCTAATTTAAAAATGTGAATTCAAATTCTGAAATTCAAAATTCGAACTTAAAATGTGAATTCAAAATTCAAATTCGAATATCAGATTCGAAAATCAAATACACATTTCAGATTCGAAATTCGATTTCAAATTTCATATTCGAAATTCGAATTTGATTTCGAAATTTCAAATCTAAATTCGAATTTAAAATTCGAGTTCAAATTTCAAATCTAAAAATTCGAAATTTGAATTTGAATTTCGAATATGAAATGTGAAATTTGAATTTGAATTTGAAATTCCATCTGAATTTGAATTTATCTTGACAACAGACTAGTTCGATCCGGGGGTAAAAAGGTAACTTCACACATTCTTGGCAGGTAGATGGATAATTCATAAAGATTTACAGGAAACCTTGGACAAAAAATAAAAAAAATAGTATAGGAGCACTTTTATAAATCCTATTTGGTAGGAAGGTAAATGATGAATTGTCCCCTCGTTAACCTGTCAACGAAATTGGCCAAAATGCAGATGTTTCCACACTCTCATCAGTAGTACATGTTTCTACAAGGGTGCCTTTCGCGTCACAATTCGATCGTGAATTTGTCACGGAAAGAAAAGATTACACCCGGAGTCTCTAAATTTGTATTCAAATGCACATATGTTAGATAGTTATTGCTACTTCTATCCCTAAAAGAGTGACACACTTTAGCTGTGTACCTCTCGACAAACATGTGTTTAGACACATAGCTAGAATAAGCCACTTACTCAGGGACTGAGGTATTATAATATTTTCCAGAATCCCCGTATTTTTAAAGCTGGAAAAGGTTACTAATGTGGGCGATGGCTCCAATCCATGGTGAACATAAGTGCATCACGTGAGGCTCCAATCCGTATTAGTCAATCATGTTGAGTAATTTGACATCTCTCCTTACATATTACCATCTGTGATGCACCAGCTGCAATGTACTTGAGAGCGCCTGTGGCTTTTAGTCTATAGGGTCGGATGGGAAAAAAAATTATGGGTTTTCTGGTTTTCTGGTCCAATATAATGGTCATTAGTTTTCCTCAACTAATGGTCATTACCTGAAGGGTAAAATAATAATTTCTTTATTATACATATTTGTGTGTTAAATTCACTAATAAATACGTACAAAAAATGAGTAACTTATTAATAATGAGAAAATGATTAATTAATTATAAAATTATTATTTGACCATATTACCCTTAATAATGGTCATTAGTTGTGAAAAATTGTGACCATTATTTTGGACTAGAAAACTCAAAAAATTAGGGCCTACATCAATCAAAATTAGTTTTTTTTAAAAAAAATATTGATCAATGTTTCTTATCTTTTTTCTTTCTCATTATCTCATATTTTAATAGATCTTTATACTCTTTGTCCGTTACCATAAATTTTAATTATGAAATTACTATATATGCCACCTTTATAGTATTTGTATATTATCTCCTTTCTTTATATCACACAACTATGTATATTATCCGTGATGTGGTGAGTAGAACAGTATGGGCTATGCCTTTAACATGAAACTCAGTAGCCCTGCTAGTGGAATGTTTGTAATCTAAAATCCCTCGCAAAAGAAAAGGTAAAAAAAAGTCCCTTTTACTGTACACTTTATCATCCCAAGATACTATAGGCAGTAACAAATTAATCGCACCATTGATTGTTATGAGAAAATAGTAATTCATGTCCCACGTCGCACTGTCTCCACCTGCTGCTGCCATACCACCCGTTATCATCTCGAATTACCTTTTGTTTATCATAGTGGAAGTTAAGGTGGTAACAATCAATCTGGATCGTTGGGTTAGACGGAATGAACGGCCCACGTTAGAAGTAGTGTACCGTAAACGCACTAGGGTAAAAAGGTCTCAAGTAGTGGAATATTCGTAGTCTAAAATCCCTGTCCCTCTCGTGTTTGGTGTTGTTCATGTGGAATAATGGGGAGTAAGTCAGATAGGGGACTGCCCTGTACGTCAGGGGAAGATGCTTTTCAGCTTCCGGCTTGAGTGTGTGTGGGGGCGTTCGTGTGGTGTCACCGCGCTGAGAGCAAACGCTGGCACCACCAGTGCCCACGGCTTTCCTGATTTTTCCTGACGAGCAGGCAAGGCTTTTGCACGACCTGGACCGGCCAGGCGACCAGGCTAACGGTGATTGATTGAGCGAACGAAAGCGGGCAATGACGACGACCGCCACGACTCGCGCGGAGCCGGCTCACCCTGGCTGGACCGACGACATCGCGCGTACCCAATCGCCCAATGCAAAAACACCCTGCCATCCACGGCACCCACGCACCAGCGAGACCAGGGCGCGGCTAGCTAGTCTACGTCAGTTCCGTGGCCTGGATAGGACTAGGAGCGGGGTGCCAGTGGAACTGCGCAGCCAAGTATAGTCACAAGTCACCAGATGACTCTCACTGACTGAGCTATATAGATCTTGAAGCAAAAATATCGTGGTGAAACTATGATCAAGGGCGTGTCGGAAGACTTAAAGCCTTGGAAAAATGGTGCAGTAGCTATTGAATGCAGATGGCGATCGAAAAGCCGTGCTGCTTGTACAACAATCTTGATCTAATCACTTCATTTGAGATATTATGTACTTAGAGCCACCAATTCACATCAAAAGTAAACATGCTTTTATAATATTTGAGGTATGCCATAAGGATATAACTATGATATATCGATGGATATGAATACAAATACGTATATATATTCAAATAGTTCGGATATTGGATGGTGAAACACCAAATCACTTCCATATCCATATTTTCTAAACGAATTCAAATGCGAATGCAAATAGTGTAATAACATTATTTGAATGCAGATATTTTGTACCATATTTAATTTTTCTCGAATACGAATAGGAACCAAGATGAGAATGTTTTTATGTCGCCTTGGTGCAGATGCTGCAGGGGAAGAAGCACCGATGGTGTGCTTTGTGCAGCAACCACGGCGTCGAAAGAACGGGAAACAAGATGGCGGCGTCCGATCAATCAAACAGGAAGGGAGGGCAACGTGGGAAAGGTTTCACTTGGAATTAACATGGGCTCTAGTTGGGCTTCGTTTTGGCTGAAAAAAAATCACATGGGCCAGTTTATTTTATTATTTATTTGTGATCGTTACATTATTACATGGTGCAGAAAGTGACATATGAATGTACTTCTACACAACTCTTTTTCCACTCCCAAAGCAATCTTTGCGGTCCGATGAAATAATCTGACACGCTCGGATTTTGTCCGGAATCGGTGTATCGTACATTGTCCGACATGCATCGGACATTGTCCGAGAATCCTTTTGCAAGAATCTACAGACCGATAGCAATATCCGATGGTCATCGAAAATTTGCCTGAGTGCGCATATTTTCGGACATTGTCCGATGGCTATCGGACATTAGCAGATATAGTTCAAGACTTAGTTTTTTTTTTTTTTTGGAATTGTCCGATGGTTTCGGATTTTTTGGTCATCGGACATTGTCCGACTATTTTCGGACATTGTCCGATGAGATCAAAATTTAGAGAATTTTCTAGGTGTGCAACATTCTATGATCCGATGGGCTTAGGATATTGTCCGATGGATCCAAGAATTAGTGATTTTTCTGGGTATGCAACATTCTATGATCCGATTGGAAAATCCGATGGGCTTTATTCATAACCATTCCTAGGGTTAGCATATCACTAGCTGGCATGGGTAATCTTGGTGGTTTATTTGAGAGATGTTTTGGATTGTAATTGGGACATATGCTATTCTTTTTGAAAATTTTAATAGGCTCCCATTCAGACTCCACTCCCCGCTCTGGTCGCCTTCTCGGTCCTTCAGTTTAGTTAGCTAAATTTTTGCTGGTTAAATTTTAGTGACCAGCTAGAGGATCCAAACAGGGCTAAGTCAGCATTACAAGCATAAGTCAATATCTATTATGTACTAGGCAGCCGACTACATCACTCAAATTTGAGACTAGCTTCAAATATCTGTATTGTGCTTTAACTGTTATAATCCGAACTACTTATCAAAAGAAAATAAAACAGCAGAAGCATAAGCCATGCTGCAGCCTGCGAGAATGGTACTGGTTCCCAAGAAGAGCACAGGATGATGAGCTGTGTTGTCACAGGTGAGTTCGAAGCCTTGCCGGAAGCAATTTCTTCAACATCGCCGCAGTGGGAGGGGACTGTGCCAAGCGTCCCTCTCGCTGGAGGCGAACCTGGAACTGGAATCCGAATTCCATATGGTTGTCGCTGGAGCTAATACGACTCAATCAAACTGTATTCCTTAATTGCTAAACAATGTTGATTATTATTGGTGACGGGTCACCGTGCTGAGTGCCTTGCCAGTTGCAACCGCAGATAGTTCCTTGACGGTGAGTAGGCAACGCTTCTGCACGAGCAGGACAGGTGTAGCGGAGGCTGACCGTCAGCAAAAGCGGCGGACGACGAGCACAACTCAAACTCGTGATGCTATGTTATAGCACTCGTTTGCCGCACGCGTTCCGATCACTCTCCCATGACACAATCACCTCTCCCGCAGCCCCACGGCCGCCCAGGTTGGGTAACTCCGATCCATCCACCGTGGAGCTCAGGCACAGCAGTCTTGTGGACTGGCGAGAGGGAGACGAGCACAGGTTGTCGCTTGCTTGAAGATCAGCATGCTTTATTGATAGCGTGTTATGAAAAGACAAGCAATGAAGTGCGCGTGCCTGCTGTTCTACTATCTTGCCAAATCTTCCTCTGTACTAGTATTACTTAGCAAAAAGTTGCGGCACCATGTTGCAGCTTAAATCAGATGTCAGGGAGCTGCCTACTAACCACTGGTTAAGCCATTGGCAATTGATAAAATTATTATTGGCCTCTTCGACAACCACAACAATTCTCTTACACAACATTGTCTTTTCAAATACAATGATTTATTTATGTTATACCCTGACATGCATCTATCAAATATCAAATATACAAGATATGTCTATAGTACATTCTGCATACATATAAAATGCAGCTATGTGATACAGTCTCATTCAAAGCAAAAAAAAAATGTGATTCTTCACGAAAATATATGATGACTCAGATGCCTCTTATATATAAACAAAACACTCAGCTATCTGGCTCAAATGTAGCTACCGTGGAAAATCAAATGAAGATTCAAATTCTTCCTCCAAACTGTAGCACCCGGAGAATCCTTGAGCTTGAGGCGTTGTTATATGAGCAGCATTGACAGGATTGATATGGTTATGTGACTTCGTAGCTTTGAGGTCTAGAAAAGCCTCGATACCTCCATCAATTTCTGGTAAACAATGTCTTTTTCTTTGCCTCTTTGTTCTTAAAAGTTGCAACCTCATCTCTACTTCTTTCATAGTTGGCCTCTCTCCTCCTTTGACTCTTAAGCATGCTTCTGTAAGTGACGCAATGTCACTAATCTCTTCCTGCTCTGCATCTTCTAAAACTTGTGAATCTAATATTTGTAACAAAGATCCTTCTTGAAGTCCTTCAACAAAGTAATGGGATAAGCTCTGTTTTGTACCTGACTCATTGATAAAAATTGGCTTCTTTCTTGTCAAAAGTTCCACAAGTATTACTCCAAAACTATATACATCACTTTTCTCGGTTAGTTGGCCAGTATGATAATACTCAGGATCCAAATAGCCAAATGTTCCTTGGACAATTGTCACCACATGAGTCTCATCAAGTGATAGAGATCTTGAAGTACCAAAGTCTGAAACCTTTGTTGTGAAGTTGTCATCCAAGAGTATATTGGAAGACTTCACATCTCTGTGGAAAATTGGTATCGCAGCAGCTGAATGTAGATAAGCTAATGCCCCTGCTGCTTCCATTGCAATCCTAATGCGATCATCCCATGATAGCAAACATTTTATTGCAGTATCTGTGTGAAGAAGTTCATATAGAGTGCCATTTGATATGAACTCATAGACAAGCAAAGGAACCTCATCTTCTAGGCAACAACCGAAAAGTTTTACCACATTGCGATGAACTATTTGAGATAAAATAGCAACCTCATTAATAAATTGGTCTATCTCTGTTTGCTCTACTATTTTCGATTTTTTTATAGCCACTACACGCTGGTCGGATAGAATCCCTTTATAAACTGTACCATGTCCTCCATGACCAAGAACACGAGTAGCATCAAAGTTGTTGGTGGCCTCGTCTAGTTCCTCCAATGAGAATATCTTTGTTTTGCTTGTAGCGTTTTCATCTGAGATAAGTTGCTCCAGTAGCAGACCTTGGTTTTTCATAAAGTACCCTCGTCGGATTCTTTTTTGTATACCTTTCTTCCACTTATTTGCAAGTAGAATTACACCAACTGCAATAGTTATGGAGCCAAGGCCACAAGCAACCCCAATTGTAATTCCTGCTTCCATTAAATGTGGACTTGAGCATTTCTGTGTATTCAAATTCCAATGCTGTATAAAAAAGTACTTACCCAAAATTAGATTATGCTGCTTAGCTGACATGACACATTTGTGCTTTGCTGGATCATACACCTTTCCGTGGGAGCAGTTCGTACAATAGAAGCCTCCGTTAAAATTGTGGCATATTCCATTGCATTTGTTTGGAATAGAGCACTCATCAATGTCTATACCAGCACCAATATTTGGTCAAGCAAATGCATGCATATAATTATTTGGTCAAGCAAATGCATACTTAGTGGAAATAAGGTTTAAGAGAGAAATATAACCTTTACAATTATTTTGCAGATAGGGATTGCCTTGAAAGCCATCGGAACACTTGCAGTGATACCCAACCCGTGTCATCGCCTGCATTACATTTAGGCAGTAACTGTTCCGACTGACACACGCATATGTAGCATTACTTAGCCTAGCTTCTTCACAAGTCAAGTTTGCAGCAACCCATTTTATTTTTATGTCATCTTCCAAGAAATCAAAAATGCCATCCACAACAGAAGTGATAGACCAGATATATGTATCAGTGTTCCTATTGGAGAAGATTACTCTTTCAATGTTGTTGGAGCTTGTGTCATTCAGCATGTTGCTAACAGCAATAACACCATCATCAAGTGATATATAAGTCACACGATATTGTGCATAACCACGATCAAGAACAACGACACTACTTTGTGTGCAGTTGAGTCGAAAAAAGTCGTTTGCGTAACAACCTTCTTCAATCCCAAAAGGGAACGGAATTGTCAACTTTCCACATGATCTTGTACAATTCTCGTTGGGTCTTGGATTGTAAGCTGCTTCGTGGTAAACAGAAGTGAGGAATTAGGATTGGATTCAAAGAAATTAATTAATAAGGCTACTTTAAAGCATTGTTATAGCTGTATAATTGGCAAAATGAACAATGAGAAGAGCTATAAGACGGAACCAGTACAATGGGGTGTTTTCAGGTCCAAAATAATGGCCATTATTTTCTCTCAACTAATGGCCATTAGTTGGATCTAACGGTGTAGATTAAATTTTGCAAGTTAATAACTAATGGCCATTAGTAAGGGTAATATTGTCAAAATAATATGATTATAATACAAAAATTCATCATAACTAGCAAGTTAGTCAATTTTTACATGAATATGTTATAAAATA
The DNA here is from genome assembly GCA_031894775.1 of Chloris gayana. Taxonomy (NCBI): domain Eukaryota; kingdom Viridiplantae; phylum Streptophyta; class Magnoliopsida; order Poales; family Poaceae; genus Chloris; species Chloris gayana. The sequence continues at coordinate 100,874 of JAUNZO010004377.1, forward strand.
TTTATTTTAAATTTGATTAATCATCATCATTATTCTTGTAGTCAAGTTTTAGTGTATTTACACAAGTTTGTAGGATAAAAAATATTAATTTTTTAGTGCAATTACTAAACTACCCTTAAACTAATGACCATAAGTTGAGAAAAAATAATGCCCATTATTTTGGACCTGAAAACCTCTCTACAATAATGTATAAGCTGTGAAGCATTTTAATGGGGGTTGATCAATGCTCCCCTCCGTATGCATATACAAGCATGTTATTACATCCGTCTCCAATGTACCAATTTGACCAATAATAATATCTATGGATAAATTGAAAAATTTACATATTATGATAGTTGGTTTAACGATAATCTAGCAACTCTATTTTCGTGTTTTTAATATTTATGAACTTTTCTATTGGCAGTTAATGTTAAAAATAGTTAATTTAGAATAAAACTCAAAATTCTTGTATTTGAGGATGGGTGTAGTATTTCAAATTCTTGTTGAATTAAATAATTACACATAATCCATATGCATCTCTTACAAAAATTGTCATTGCTATTTCCGTGAGGGAGGAAGGGAGGGCGAGGGAGGGACGGGAAGGGGAGAAGACTTTAGAGAGAGAGGGAGAGAGAGAGAGAAGGAAAAAAGCTACAAAGTATGTACCTTTCATGCAGCCATTTGTAACGTAGGGATTTCCTGCGGCCCTGTTACTGGGGCAGAAACAATTGTATCCACGTAGATATGGTGCATAGTAATTGTTGCAGTTGCTTTCATTGTTACAAGCATAACTGTCCTTGTTCATTTTGCCACTTTCACAGCTTGGTTGGTCCGTAATGACTGTATCAAGAAACACACCACCCAGATTGCTTGAATTTACCCAACTCGAGTAAAGATCCTCTGTATAATAAATATAATAGCTTGATATGATAACCTTGACATTATGGAGTGGTTCTGTTACAGCCCCGTCATGGCGATGCAGTTTGATCAAAAAAGCTGGTAGGTTATGGCTGCTCCAGATGTAGCAGCAGCCATTATTTCCCGGACAATTTCTCTCCATGTTTGAATACTCCATGTCGTCTTTAACATCTGTGCAAGTACTTGTGCAAGCACCGATGAGATCGGTGGTGTTATGATGAAACAAGTAGACGTCAACATCGCAGCCCACAACATAAAAACTGTTGCCTGAAGAGAGCACGATACCCTTAGCAGGGGATTCCCATATGTAGGTATGCACACGTTGGCTCATGGTGATATTAAAGCCAAAAGCAGAAGCAGATAAACTATTATAGTTGCTGGCTTCAGTCAGCTGAATGGTGCTATTTCCCAATAAGAGCTTGGGAGGACGAGTTGTGTTGTCGCAGGTGAGCTCGAAGCCTTGCCGGAAGCAGCCTGGCCCTATACCGAAGGGATAGACGATTTCAACACCGCCACAATGGGAGGGGCAGTGCGCCAACGAGGCAATGGAAGGGATACGCAGGCGCCCCTTCCTGATGGCTCCATGGACCTTGGTCGGAGCAGCGGCCAGGCAGATGAGCATAAGACACATGGTAATAACTAGCACTCTTCCGGAGCTCATCGTTGTATTGGTGATCTGTGAGCTTTTGTGTTTCTTAGGTTGTTGTTGGGATAGGTGCTTTGGCATCGACGGGTTCCACAGTTTGTGTGGTCTCTACGCTATATGTGTCTATATGTACTCTAAGTCCGGGTTGTTTGAATCAAATGAGGACAGCATGGGCCTGAAATTCTAGTGAATGTCATAGTTGTTAGCATTAATAGATGGTTGGAATGATAATAATAATAGGCCCAATTGGTTTACATATATAGTGGGATATGACTCAATCCTAGACTAGGGTGGACTCAACAATTATATAGTTCTAATCTACTACTCCTCTATCTCTAACACCCCCTCAAATGCAAGGCGTCTGCAATAGTGTTGCATTTAGAGATTACATAAAAAATTTTGAGACCTATCATAAAAAAAAAAAGATTACATCCAAAATTTAACTTTTCAAAGTTGTCATGGAGCGGAGCCTTCATTGTTGAGTCAAGCCGAAAAGATATAAGATAAATCACTACTATAAATCACAAGTAAAGAAAAAAATTCAATGTGCTGATGTGTATCGCGCACCGACAATGATGATGTGTTGATGCAAGGGACTTACGGTGTATATTGATGTAACACGGGAATCTCCTTGGGACTTGCGGTGTAACGGTAGCCAGTAGCCTGCAGCTGTCGGAGATTGTTGGACTCGCCAACTCCGCTGCGAAGGAAAACGCTGAGTAGTTGACTGCTTTGCACCGGACAGCAAGACGCGGACCGTGACACGCACAGGAAAACCGAATCGGCGGTGGGCGACCAGCAAATCCCGGCGACGGTCCGTCCTAAAAAAAATCAAACCTAGCTCTGATTCTATGTTGGCAATAAGGGCATGTACAACGCTAATTAATGAACGGGCTCTTAAGCTGATGTGGCAGTATATTTTTGCAATTAGCCCCTCTGGGTGTGTTCGTTTCCTGAGGTCTAAAATTTATAGCTGTCACATAAAAAAGAATCTTATTATTTAAGAGTACTAAATAAAGTTAAATTATAAAATAAATTACAGCCCCAGACTAATTTACGAGACGAATCTAATGAGGTTAATTAAGTCATGATTAGAAGACGGTTACTTGTAGCATCACTTTAGCAAAACATAAATTAATTAAGCTCATTAAATTCATCTCGAAAATTAGCATCAATCTGTCAATAGGGTTTTGTTATTAAATTGATCAAAATATTCATAAACAGTAAGATTCTCTTTGATGTGACACTGCTAAATTTTAGAGGGCTGGAAACGAACAGAGCCTCTATCTCTTGAAGAGACGGCTGGGTGGGCTCTTGACAAAGAGATGGTCTCTATCACGTGTTCTGGTGTAAGAGACAACTCTTAGCACCATTGTACATGTGAAGAGACGACTTATGTCGTACAATCATCAATATATACATTTATTAAAAGACAGCATGTAGAGTCTCTCATTTGTATGACTAGAGTTATTTCATATCTTTTTGCTTGGATACATGTGTCCAAGAGACACAGATGGGCTCTCCTTTGTACATGCCCTAATAGATGATTAAATTGATAATAATAATAGACCAAATGGGTTTACATATATAGGGAGATATGACTTAATTCTAAACTAGGATAAGGAATACAATTAGAGTTCTAAGAGCATCTCTAACCATTTCCTAAATAAGGTTGCTAAACTTAAATTTAGGATGTGATCGATAAAAATTCCTCTACAACCTTTTCCTAAATAAGGTTGTTAAATTTACCAACTCTCAACCCATAGCCTGAAGTTTGCTACATTTAATCACCTAATTCTCACTCCCGAAAGGATATCCAACCTATTACTACTCTATCTCTAAGAATGCTCATAGCTGGGCCAAGATGACTTAGCAGTCAGCCAAACTTCGCTACCGAATTATTGGTTGACGCTTGCTATTGCTAGACCGCTTCTAGATTTCCTCCTCTTTCCACTACCTTTCAATAATTTTGTAGGTGTCCTTGTTCCCCATGTCAGTTCACTCTTTCCACTACCTTTCAATATTTATTTCAGAATGAATTGCACCCGTGGTCATTAATTGTCTTTGAGTCCTCGTACTCCCAAACTGCTAAATGGAAATCCTTGAACTTGTTGCAAACTTCCATCTAAGTCCCGATACTCCCAAACTGCTAAATCGACATCCTTCAAGTTATCCCCGACGTCTTATCCAGGTCCAAAATACCCATGAACATCCTATATACCTGGTCATCGACTTGTTGACGCACCACTACATTGTCGGATTCTATGGGCACCCACAAGAGGTTGTTGGGAAGGTAGTTATCGTGTCCCCGAGCAACAACCACGTGTCGACTGCTTGTTCTTTGCCCGAGCACGATGCGCAAGGGTGCAGGCATTTAGCAAGGACGCGGGGTTGTGTGTGGAGTAGACGCATGGTGGCCCAAGAAAGCTTCACCCCCTCTAGATCTACACGTATCCGACTTCTTCCTCATTTGCGCCGCCCGAGCTTGGCATCCGGTGTCTCCGTCACCACACGCAACTAAAGCAGACCCAAGCTCGACATCTCTCGACCTCATCCTAGATCTCAACATCCCCATGTCACCATTGCTCGTCTAGCCGCCCCAACTGCAAGGTTGAATTGAGCTTCGACACACCGAGCCGACCCTTTTGCCCACCACCTAGATCAACGGCAAATCCAACCACATGAATTGAAGCGATGTGTCACGCCACCCGGGTGACACCGTGGTGCCTATTTGCCCTTGTTGAACGTGTTGTTGGTGCTATGGGTAGAACTGCTCATGCGACGGCGCCTTGATGCAAGCAACACAAGTTGTAGGGTGGAACGCAGCTCGGCAGATCGAGGCTACGATGTGGCGAAGCAGAGTGCGGGGTGTGACGTAACAGAGGTCATGGCGCAATGCAAGACCTAGATGGGACTCTGTGACAAATTGAGTGACTTTCATTTAGCAGTTTGAGAGTACGAGGATCTAGATGGAACTTAAGGACAAGTTCAAGGACTTTCATTTAGCAGTTTGGAATTATGAGGACATGTATGAGACTCAAAGACAACTTCAGGGAATTCCATTTAGCAACAGACACTCTTCAAGGCTAATTTCATTTATTTTAAATCTTCCATTTTATCAGTAATTAATTTTGATAGAAATTTCCTTTTGAAAAATCATCATGAAGCACATAACATAAAAAAATTAAATTCAGGTAATTTTTTGTAAATTTGATCCTCATGATTAATCCTCCTGCCACAATATGTTGAAAAGTAGAATGAGCTTATGTTTAAGTCCACCAGACTCAAAACATATTCACTTTACTTTGTTTCACACATGGTTTTAACTATATGACATGCTACTGCTGCAGCAGTTGTGAGTTGTGACTCAATTTCAACTGCCTCAAATAATATTCCTCACTGTCACATAATAAAGTGGGCAACGACACTTCGTCATCTCGCCATGATCTAATCGTGAGTTCAGGAAATAAAATTTAATGCGCTTGCAGTGAGTGACAACATTGGATTACCGCCTACTGGCCACTAGGAGGATACATTATTGGAATATCAATCACCAACCAACAAAGATGCCTTATCCTTCTAACTAGGGGTGTGTTCGTTTTCTCCCCTCTAAAATTTAGCACTGTCACATCAAAGAGAATCTTATTATTTATGAATATTTCGATCAATTTAATGACAAAACCCTATTGACAGATTGGTGCTAATTTTCGAGATGAATCTAATGAGCTTAATTAATCTATATTTTGCTAAAGTGATGCTACAGTAACCGTCTTCTAATCACGACTTAATTAACCTCATTAGATTCGTCTCGTAAATTAGTCTAGGGGCATGTAATTTGTTTTATAATTAAACTTTATTTAATACTCTTAAATAATAAGATTCTTTTTGATGTGACAGCTCTAAAATTTAGACCCCGGAAACGAACACACCCTAGGTGATATTAGAGTTCTTCTTTTTTCTAAGCATATTTGTGTTCTTGTACATTAGTACTTAGTGAACTTTGTATACAAGAGTAACTTTATGATACACACTTTCAACTCTAACTAGCCTTTGTTTTTAATTAGGTCTATGTAACTTAGTTGGTCAAGACAGGAGGACAAGGCCAGGTTATTCATTTGCATTGTTTGTTTCCATAGTGGTAAGCCAACATGGGTTGCCGCACAACTTTAGTTATGCCACAACCCCTAGGCATTAAATTAAAATGGCTAGATGCCATGAGGAGACTAAGTCGCCAGATATAGCATTGTTACTTTGTTGTTGTTGTTGTTGTTGTTGTTGTGCTAATAAAAGTAGAACATTCTTCTCATTCATCTAACATTAAAGAAAAATAAATCTACAAAGTAAAATTATGAAACATTATTTTCTTATTGATTATTCATAATACAAAACTTTACATATCATTACAGTGTAAAAAATTATATTTTTACATTACGTATCTAACTCAGAAGATAGTGGTGTATTACTTCTCAATGCATATTCATTTTGTAAAAAAAATGATCTATAAAATTGTTTGAAGTAGAAAACATGACCGGCAATCGGCATATGCAGCACCATCGTGATAGATGACACAACTATCTAGAATTTGAAATATATCTTGTACACATTTTATAGCTGTTTTGGTCCACCATCTAATTCAACTTCCGTTGCTTAGTCTATACTAGCAGCATGCACGTGCGACACGCACGAATCCATATCTAATACAAATTAGAAACATATATGTGGGGATAAAGTTAGAACACCTTATCAAGGTGTAGAAAAGATGAACCATGTTCCGGCTCTATCAGTACAAAAAAACTTTCTTTCTATAATGTCATTATAGCATTAAGGTCTTGAGCAAACAAAGTTTCAATTCTATCTGATGAGAAATGTACCTGCATCGACTTATGTTTCTCGATCTAGTGCCCGAAGAGTGTTGTACTGTTGTAGAAGGAAATGGCTAATTCCCATGGTGCAGCAAGTAGAGCACACACAACCTGATAAGAATAAGCAGTATTGATTGTGTTTGCTCAGATGCTTACATCCTTAACAATAGTACTTTTAATGGAGTGATTAAATAAGGAAAGATTATTACTCGCGATTCCCGCATGTTGCAGAACATCACAGCCATCATAGGTTCAGAATCTATCACACCCTCACATGCTGTGAGTGTTGGCACTCTGATACAGCTACTGAAGAAAAAAGAACTTCAGGACATCTTCAGATATACAACTACTGGCGCAACACAAAATAATCACCGAGAGAAAGATCAATTTGATATGGGAAACGACTCTCTCTCTCTCTCTCTCTCTCTCTGTTGTACGTTGGTCTTTAAGAAAAACAATCAGATGAATAGCAAATCAATCACCAGGGAAACAACCGTGGCCATCAGACGGCGTTAAGAGACGTGGTGCGCCAACAAACCACATAAGCTTCCTTCAAAGGTGATCGCTCCTGATGCAGACGATGTGTGAGCCGATGAAGCCGCGCGGCCGGTGGGTGCGTCGTCAGAGATCATCATCGCGGACGGAGACACAATTTCTGTTACCTAAAGAACGCACGGCGGGTTTTAGTTCGTGGATAAGCTCCTCCACTCCATGTCGGTTGCCGGCGGCGAGGATATTCGTTCGATGAGGTAGTGGATACGCGAAAAATGGAAAGTAACAATAATCGAAGCGAAGGCAAGTATGGGGAGTAGTATGGAAAGAAATAAAGAAAAATTAGGAAGGCAATAATTAGGAAAATTGGTTGATTCAACGTGATTCATAATTATTGTCCATTGATGGTTAGGAATTGTTCAGCGGTGACGTGGTTATGGAAGGAAAATCAAGGCGCGGATTACAAGGGGTGGGTAGACTTTTGTGTGAGTGACAAAAAAATAAATTTGAAGGACGATCCACCATGTTAACCGTGTAAACAGCGTGATGCATATGAGCTTGGGCCCACCAATCATAGGGAAAATAGCTAAACATGGTGATCTGATGGCAGCTAATCAACGGTGGATTGACAGTGGGTAAGATGGCTTCAAAGTAGGAAAAGAAATAGAAAACCCAGAATCATGTTTAGTCTTTATAGTATTGAATATATGCTATTATTGATTAATACTCCACTATTAGGAGTTACATACCTTTTTTACTTGTATTATAGGTTTTTAATACTTATTTTAATGAATTTCCAAACATAGGACTCAAGTATTGATTAGTATCTAGCCAGCGCAAATGCGCGGGCCATATAATCTAGTTTATTAATGACGACAATGAAAAGAAAAACTAATAATGCGCATGTGGGCTAGGTCCATTCGCCCAAGCATGTTCTACTTTTCTCACTTGCCATCAGGTTACCTACCCTCACGTCAAAAAAGAAAAAAGGTTACCTACCCTCGTTCGCTGTCGGCCGTTGCTGTTTTAATCCGACAGTCAAAAATGTGACTGAGATGATCGCTAAATCTTAGTCACTTGACTTGGCGACAGATCCCTAAATAAAGGCCATTGCATGTTCTTTTTCTTCTTGCTTCGCCCCTTTTCATTCCGATTTCTCAGAACAAATGTAATTAGCAGAACAAGAGAAGTTGTGCCCATCTTGTTTTTGTGGGAGAACTGCATAACATACGTTGTCGGTGTAAAGACAGACTCGCCAGGATAGGCCGGCCAAACAGCACACAAAATGATTTTGCAGCAGCGCCTGCTCCGGCATAAAGAACAGGAGCCAGAACCTGCACGGACATTTTTTTTGGATAGATAGATACAGAGATGCTTGCAAATTTCCTAAGAACTTGTGCCTACCAATACAGTGAATGCTCACCAATAATGGCAACAACTTCAAATTGTTAATTTCCCGCTCACGCCTACAGACTACAGAGACCTCGCAGCAAGGCCGTCACGATCTTTGGGATAAAACAAAGGACGTTGTGTTATGGATTACTGCAAGGTGCACGACGACTTCAAGCAGGATTTTGTAGTCAATGACCACTTGTCCAGGATTAGTACTAGACTAGATAACCATCAGTTGCCAGAAGTACACAAAGATGAACCGCGCTGTCTCGGGCCCCTAGCTCCAGCCGAAGAAATGACGACGACTTGATCAACACACTAGCAGATTTCTACTCATATGCCTCCACTGCAACTTCAACCGGATGCCATGCCACGCATTAACTTTACATCTCTGAATACGCGTAGGCATTGTTGTTTAATTTAATCCCTCAACAGCACGTCATTGGAGAAAGCAAATGTAAAAAAAAATACAAAGTCCGGACACAACGAGCGATCTTCCCAACTGGGCTTAGCCCAGTTCTCGGAAGGATATGTCTAAGAGCGTGTTCGTTTCCTAGGGGTCTAAACTTTATAGCTGTCACGTCAAAAAAATCTTACTATTTATGAGTACTAAATAAAATTTAATTATAAAATAAATTACAGGCCTATAGACTAATTTACGAGACAAATCTAATAAGGTTAATTAAATCGTGATTAGAAGATGGTTACTGTAGCATCACTTTAGCAAAATATAGATTAATTAACCTCATTAGATTCATCTCAAAAATTAGCACCAGTCTGTCAAAATGGTTTTGTCATTAAATTGATCGAAATGTTCATAAATAGTAAGATTCTCTTTGATGTGATAGTGCTAAATTTTAGAGATCACGAAACGAACAGGACCTAAGAACATATAGGGACAAGGGCAAAACTCCCAACGTTCTTCACTGTATTTTCAGGCTTGTATCCGTGCAGTTTTCTCTGCAACAAAGAGCGAGGAAACAGATATTGGGTTCTTCTTCGAGCCGTCTAGCTTTATGTCTATGCGGGTTCTATCGACACGGTTAAATCTTTGATTTTTGCCTTTAGAAAAGGATATATACGAAGTTCGTGGTGTATTTCCTTCCAGACTTCTTGCGACTGCTCGTGCATTTTTGCTGCACATCTTATCTTATATATACTAATTGGAGGCTCCTTTTGAGACCTCAACATTAATCGGAGGAAAATCCTAGAAATTCTCAAAAAAAAGCAAAACATCTGGCCATTAACTTTGAAGATAGAAATTTCTGACCAATGGATACTCATAACATGGACCCATTGTCGTGGGCTCCGATTAAAAAATCTATTCCTCCACGTAACCTCAAGTTTACATACGTATCTGCTCGGTTCTATCCTTTACAGGTCATAGTCAATATCTCTCTTGAACCCTAGCGATGGAATATAATGGAGAGACAACCGTCTGGGGAGATAGACAACTTGGAGACGAATCTTATCTGAGCCTGTAAAAGCAACAACGATCTGTTTGCCCGGCGATGATCTGATGATGGTATCTCTCCATCGTACCACAGTGTGGGATCACGTGATCTGCAGGTAAATTCGTTTTTCTGGTCTATTATATTGCTTCTCTGTGAAAGCTTGCTTTTGCTTTATATCATGTCGATCGATTCCTTTGATGTGGTTCATGTATCAGAAGTGGTAATTGATCAAAGTCAACCATGTCACTTCCATCTGGCCTGCACAGTGGGGTTCCATCCCCCATCGTTCAATGTTATGTAGATACGGAACTCAAGTGTTTCTAGGTAATTTAGAGTTTTTTGCTACTAATAAATACCCAACGTACTGATTCCATTGGGAAAGAATCTTAAAACAGAGAAACATATTGGCCTCTAGGACTCTATATGTATAATGGCCAAAAGTAGTGGAGTCGCTAGCCTTTACATGGCAATGACATTGCCACAGTAGATTTTTGGCAAATATTTTTTCTTTGCTAGCATGGTCTCAAGTTTAATATTTTTATGTGTTTCTTCAGTTCTTCTCTTTACCATATATTTGTTGCAAATCAATCATATATACCATTCTACTGTGGGAAATATCTCATGCATGAATATGTTCCACATTGATGCAAAATGGATCAATCTACAAGATAAAATTTCTAAGGTTTCATCGAAAGAAATTGACAACTTCAGTCAAAAGTAACAATATACAAATATAACGTTCGTTGATACGTGTTCATGGCCTGTTTAAAATCTAGAGCTGAGAAGGAGGCATGAAAAGAAAGGTGATGAGCTCATATTCTTTGATGAGGAAATTTCAACTGAAGCGTCCGAATTCATGTAAATTGTCAGATCATGTACTTAGAGACTAAAGTGTATTCAAAGGTAAATATTTGGATCTGTTCGTACCTCTCTTTAAATTTCATAAATACTTACCAGTTCGTTGATATCCACTTAGTCAAGCTTCTATATAGCTGATATTTTAAACCATCAATGCAGTGAGGGTGTGTTTGGTTGGGCTGTGGCTGTGAAAAAAGCTGCTGTGGGCTGTGGACTGTGAAAAAGCAGCTGTGAGTTATGAGCTGTGAGAAAGCTGAAAGCCGTTTGGTAAAACAGTCTGTGGCTTTTCGAAATTTACTAGCAGACCCTAATTATCATCATATATACCATCATATATACGTACATATATACATATAAATACATGTATAATACATTTTATATTTATGTATTTATTTATATTGTATATATAATATAACATATATACATGTATATAAATAAATATATATACGTATACATACATATATACATATACATTTGAAATGTATGTATAATATATATTTATTTATATTTTTTATTAATATATTTATTTATATCATATATATAATATAACATATATATTCATGTATATAAATAATAGATAAATATATACGTATACATACGTATACATAGAAATAAAAATATATATTTATATATATAAACATATATATTACATGTATATATACATACATATACATATATAGGTAATTTCTTCAAACTTGTGAAAGCTAAAGCCGGAAAAAGCACCTCCACACCTGCTTTCAGAAATGAACTAGCCAAAAGCTGCTTTTGGCTTTGGCTTTTGTTGGCAGCCAACCCCTTTGGTTGGGCTACTGACTTTTCTGAAAAGCCAAAGCCAGAAAAAGCCCAACCAAACACACCCTGAGTTTCCACAGCATCAGTTATCACTAATATGTTTTGCTAATCTTATCCTACCAAATGCTCAAGTGACAAGCCACAGTAAGAAAACGAAGTTGCTTTGTAAACAAATGAAATGTCAGAGAAACTCTTCAAGTTTGAATAATTCCATTTGTGCAGCAGAAGAACCTTTTCAGTATTCAAACTCATCAAGGAAAGAACCTTCTGTTGAAATGCGCCTTTTTCCATAGTTGATGTGATGGGTGATAAATAGACTCCATGGAAAGCTAATGTAACTGAGCAAATAATTAGCCTTTTGCCACAGATATCTTTTCTTTATCAAGAATGCCTACAGCAGCACCAGGTACTAACATTATTTAGTATTTATCAATTACGTTTTAAACCCAGTGAAGGGTAGTTTCAGGGAGCTGACAAGAATAATTATGTTATATAGAGTGTGCAAACGGTCCCAGTTTGTTGTAGTTTATTGCAGTTGCATCGATCTTACCATCACAAAAGATATTTATAAAGGAAAAATACACAACACATAGCCATCTGAATAGTCACAGGAATATATATAAGTATTTAGGCAAATTTGTCTTGAGCACACTGAGAAAGTCTGGATTCGTCCAAAACACACCGTGGATTTTGATTTTGTCTCGGACACACTACGATTTCGTGGTAATTGTCTGAAACACACCGCGCCCATTAAAATATGATTTCCAGCTGAAAGGCTATGGAAAAAGACCTCTATGCCCCATCTCTCTCCCTCTCTACATGCGAGTCACCTAGCCTACACCGTCCGGACCTCAGCGGTAGCAGCCCAGCGTCAACGCCACTGCTGCTGAGCCCCATCCCATCCCCAGCTCCGATGCCACCCATCCCTAGCTCCGGTGCCGCCCAGCCCCAGCCCAGCGTGGGTGCGTAGAGCACCCTAGTGGGAAGCAGAGCGAGGAGCAGTGGAGGCGGCACACTTTCGACGGGATTGACGCGCGAAGGGGCTACTCCGGCGTGGGTGGTGGGGGTGGCCCAACCTGGGTTCCTCTGACCTTGATGCACCCGACGGGAGGCAGAGCAAGGAGCAGCAGAGGCGATGCGCTCTCCGACGGGATCGACGCGTGAGGGGGCTCCTCTGCCGCCGGTGCTCCGGGCGAGGCTGGGGTGGCCTTGGGCGAGCGAGGTTGCAGGCAGGCGCGACCTCAGGCAGGCACCGACGGGAGTCGTGGGGAAGGGCGACGGTAGCAGCCTGGAAGCCGGAGCGGACGGCGGTGTAGCATGGCGTCCTGGCGATGGCGACCAAGGGAAGAAGATGAACAGTGCAGGGGCATCGATGTCATTTACGAAAGTTTCTCTCTCCTATCAAGTCGGGAATCATATTTTAATGGACGCGGTGTGTTCCAGACAATTATCTCAAAATCGTAGTGTGTCCGAGACAAAATCAAAATCCACGGTGTGTTTTGGACGAATCCACACTTTCTCAGTGTGCTCCGGACAAATTTGCCTAGTATTTAATACATCGAGTGCATGCATGTTTGTAATTGAATTTTTATATTACAGCAATATATAGAATATTACCCATGCATGTTGCGTAACAATTGATACCTTACCCGTGCAACAGCACGGGTTGATAGTCTAAGTATATATAAATATAGCTGCTCACCTTCATGGACACCTATCTTCCAAGGCACAAATATGGCAGTGGTCGGTCGGCGACGGCCACGACTCTCGCATGGCGGCGGCACGCAGACGTGCAGTGTCCAAACCTGTGCAAGCGGGCACCGACGACCACGACGCTCGGGCAGGCGGCAACAACAAGCAGTAGCGGTGGCGGAGGCCATGGCTGCGCAGGCGACCGGCGGCGCTTGGTGCACAGCGGGGCGGCGGCATGCTGGAGCACGCGGGTGGGGGGCCAACTTTATTTTTTTTATTTAAGTAAAGTGTATGGTCGGTCTTTAAACTTGTCTCGTTGTACCATATAGATCCCTATACTCTCAAATAGCATTTCTATCTTAAACAATAAAAGTTGTTTATCATTTAGGTCCCTATAATTCTCAACTTGAATATCTAACTCCCTAAACTAGCTTCGGGTGTCATCAAGGGTCCGTCGTTCCTAATCGTTATGAGGTAAGTGGCTGTTGTGTCTTTATATTTTTTTTTTACAATTTTCGGGGCTACATGGGCCAAGGTCGTATGTTGGATCAAGTTGGCTGACATATTTTTTTCGAATGGGAAATTAAATGGGCTAAGACTGTATGTTGAGTCAAGGTGGGCAGAACCATCTAGATAAGGTATCTGTTTTTTCAACTTTCTAATTTGGATGAGCTGAAAGGTAATTGTTTTTTCAACTATCATATTTAGATGCGCTGAAAGATGTCAAAGGGAAGATTGTAGCATTTTTTATACTTAAAAATATAATATTTATTTTAATACATAACTAAAAAATTAGATCAGACAATAAAATGTTTGGTGTTGTTATTATATTCTCACGCTAAAACAATGTAATCAATATTTTAAATTAAATTATTATTTTTTAATTATATAGAACATAATAGTTTCGGATGTAACATCTTCATCATTTTTCATAAATGTGTGAAGTTATGAGGTTCAAAATTTCCACTATATAATAACCTTGATGACGAAAAAAGCTAAGTTATGACAAATTATAATTGTCACTAAATTTTGACGTTACTATTTTCATTCCCGTGACGAACATATTTCGTCACGATATAATATTGAATGAATTTGTGATGATTTCAAGTTGTTTTTTATTATGTGTGTCTAATCTTCGTCACTAAATAGAATTGGTCGTCATAAACTACTAACTTAGTGATGTTTTGATCTATTGTTAATATCAAATCGTCACCTATCATAGGAATCCTTGTGGTGTTTTCAAATACATTGTTATGATTAAAGTTATTTGTTTGTACAATGTAACTTACTTATAATTAAATGAAACATGGATTTCAAACCTAACATGTGTATTTCTAGAATCTTAATAAAAACTATGATGTTAAACAATAAAAGTACTTCATTTCATTAGCTAGATATTGCTACTAGCTGGACTTTGTTTTCTTCTTTTTTATATAATGGGTATCTTTATTGACCAAGTTAGGGAACCAAAATATACAGTTAGTGATGCCTTTAAGATTGGTCATCAAGAGCGATAAGATAAGTGATTACGAATGTAGTAGTAATGAATTATATTTTGTGCAAGATTTTCCTGGTTGGCTAATCAATTATAATAACACTATATTGTAGGACCTAGATAATACCGAAGCCAAGTTTAGAGACCTACAGTTGCATTTCAAGAGTATCTGAACGGAAATGACACCCGAAGCTAAGTTTGAGGAGTCAATAATGTTATATAAAAATATAGGAACCTAGATGAAACAATGAAACAAGTTTATGGGCGCCGGTGGGGAGGGGGCCGCTGCGGAGGGGCCGCGGAGGGGTGCCATCCGGGAGCCACTGCACCACCACGACGTGGAGGAGGCGGGTAGGGAGGGGCTGCAGAGGGGCGCCGTCCGGGGGCCACCGCGCTGCCATGGTGGGGAGGCCAGCATCAGCAGTGAGGGGTCAGCGAGGGAGGGAGCCCGGTTGGGTCGGGGCCGACGGCTGGTGAACTGAGAGAGAGAGAGAGAGGAAGTGGCAGCGGCTGGTGGAGTGGATGGCTCCAGAAGCTAATTGTTGCTTTTACAGTATAGAGTTAGGTGGGTAGTTTGCATCTTATCGTTTATTTCTTATCCAACAGTCATATATAACTCAAATTTAGTGACGGACTGTGCTGACATCACTATGATTGCAACTATGTTTTGTGTAGTAGCGGTCGAGTAGTCCGCCACTATCGACGCATACTTAGTGGCGGTCCGACTGCTGTAGTCAACTTAGCAGCAGGCCCTGTATATGCCCACCCACTATGGAAAAGGGACGTAGGCCACTATAGAGCCAAATTGTAGTAGCGCATAATTGTTTCTCTGATCACATAGTTTTTGTGTGACTCAATATTTTGGCTTCAAACTTTAAAAGATACTTCCTACTTCATCTTTTCACAGAAAGCCTTGCTCACGAATTGGATGCACCTTTTATATGTTTTTTCATTCTTTTCAAACTCACATGCCACCTAGGAAAAAAATGATGATATGACATAAAATTTATGAAGAAAGAGAGATGAGCGACTGGGAGACACACAGCAAACCAGCGAGCACTTTCAGCTCCCCATGTTTAACGACATTTATAATGACTATTTTAAATTTTGCATTGTGTTATCTTCCATTCATCCTTGTAAACTCCACATTAGAGTGGCATAAAAGAGTACAACATTTATGAGCATTGGGGCATGTGCCCCTAGTTTAATTATTAATTATGATTAAATATAAATATCAAATATCTTATTGCATTTTATTTTTCATAGGGATGAAAGAAGGTTTACACAATTACCTACACAATTATCAAATATCTTATTCCTTGAAACACAATTGCTTTTTTCTTCATATATTCATCTATTCATATTGGTCACTTACCTGAAGTATTTAATTGCTATGATAACATATGAAATTGTGAAATAAAACTTTGCACCGAGAGTCTTACTTTCATTCATCAATTTAATAATCTATAGATGACATGTCACCTTTGGAAAGCGCACGATAAAAGGTTGCACTAAGCAGGACCTAATCATGATAGGAAACCATTAATAATGCCGTACTGATCCAAAACAAAGAACCAGAAGCACCACGAAAATTTAAATCCACGAAAAGGTCCAACTCTAAAAAAAATAGAGAAAAGTCAAGAGAGAACTTGATTTGCCATAATACGGGTTCTGATCCTCACAATGTAGAATACGGAGACAGTGAGTTGAGCTCGATGCATGGCTGAGCTTGATTTCCAGTGCAGGAGCCAGGAGAGGCATGAGGCTGCTGGGTGCAACAAATCGAGAAGAGAGAAATAATGGTGATGGGAGGAGCTATTAGTAATCTGACTAGTGGGGCCATATCACCTCCTTCATTTCTGATAGTAAGTTTTTCTCATTTCTTTGTTTTGGATTCCTGTTATTTTTCACTCATCTCAATCCTTTGTTTTCTTTTTTCCAATTTTCCATTCTTCATGGATTCCAAGCAGGACGCTATTAGGATTACAACATCCAAGCATGCATGGAAGAGAACATCTGAATCTTCAGTAAACTGTATCTTAACGCAATCGCTTGACCTGATCAGTAAAAATGATGTTTGCTGTGTATGAGTTATGTTTGGCAAGGATGACAAAAATCACTAAATAAAGGCCATTGCTTGAAAGGAATAACTGAACTTACGGCAGTGCTCAACTGTTCCTGGATCAATCATCTGAGCTGTGAGCTCCAGACTCCAGCGTACCAACATGTCCTTGACTGTTTCCTGTTCTTTCCCCATTTTCATTCGGCTGGGTTATGGTCTGAACAACACATGTAATGAGCAGAAGAGGTGAAGTTGTGCCCTCTAATGTTCAGGAGAAGGAAATCGGACGGAGCAGATTTGGGTATGTTTGTCCATCTTAGTTTTCTTGGAGAACTGCGTACATATACATTGTCCTTGGAAAGACAGACTCGCCAGGACAAAGGAAATGGGACACAAAGAAAATGATTTTGCAGTAGCGCCTGCACAAGCAGAAAGAACAGGACAAAGAACCTGCACGGACATTGTTTGATAAAAGCAGAGATGCTTGCAGCTTAGTAGCAGAACAGTATATTCAACAAAATCGTGCCTACCACTACTGGTCGTTCTAAAGCGAAACAGGGAATGCTTCGCAATAATGGCAACAACTTGAAATTGTTCATTTCCCGTTCACGCGTACAGATTACTACAGAGACCTTGCAGCAAGGCTGTCCAGATCTACGCTTCATGTACGTGTCGGACGCTGTGTAATAAGATTATTTCAAGGTGCACAACGATGGAACGACTTCCTTTATATATAAAAAAATAACAAATGATGGAACCACTTCACGCGGGATTCTGTAGTCAATGACCAGGATTACTACTAGATGATTATCTAGTAATTGTCAGAAGTACGTACAAAAAGGTGAACCGCGTTGTCTCGGGCCCCTAGCTCCAGCCAAAGAAACGACTAAGACTTGACCAACATAGGAGTAGTACTACTTAGCACCCGGCATGGATACATTCAGATTTCTACTCAGGTGTGCCCTGCTCTGCAACTTCAACCGGATTGTTGGTATGAGGGAATGAGCAGAGGAAGAGGTGAAGTTGTGCACTGCCAAAGTGCCAATCACTACTGAGAGTTCTGTTCTTCCTCGCCCTCAAAGGACACTACGCGTTAACTTTACAGCTCTGAATACGCGTAGGCATTAATTGTTGTTCAATTTAATCCCTCACAACAACTCGTCATTGGAGGAAGGAAATGTCTAAGAACATATTGGAACGATGGCAGGAAACTCCCAACGCTTTTCACTATATTTTCAGTCTTGTATCCGTGCAGCTTCTCTGCAACAGAGAGCGAGGAAACAGATCTAGCTTGTGTCTATGTGGGTTCTATCGACACGGTTAAATGTTTGGCAAAGCCGAAAGCTAGATATGTATGAAGTTCGTGGTGCATTTCCTTCCAGACTTCGTGCGACTGATCGTGCTTTTTTGCAGCCCATATATGCAAATATAGCCGCTCACATTCATGGACACCCATCTGCCAAGACACAAACCCCACCAATCTCTTCTCTTTTGTACTATCAATATCTCTCTCCGTCTTGCAGCAGCCGGCGGGTGTTCTTGAATGGGCACCGTAAGTTGCCTTATCATTATAGTTGTTACTGTTGCTCACAGGCTTACAGCAAAAAGTGTGGTGCAGCCAAGAGCTTGGCCTTTAATCCATAAAAGCTTATAGGCTCAAATGTTTGAGTCTTGGCTAAACGGTCTATCACGGGAAACCAAGAATCAAATTTTATTAGGGACAACAGCTATTTGTTGGGCTATTTGGTTAAATAGGAACGATATGGTGTTCAATAATGCAAGAACTTTCTCGATATTGCAGGTTATCTTCAAGGCTACATATTGGATCCGATGGTGGTCGTTGCTGCTTAAAGAAGAAGAGAGAAATAATCTCAAGCTTGGGTGTCACCTTTTGGAAGTGGTGATGATGGAGATCTTCAACAAATTTGGATGGAAATTTAGAAATAGACTTGAGTTTTAAGTCGGTTTTGTCTTGCCTAAGTGCTTTGCTACCATCAAACTGTTAGCTCGTGGTCTTTACACTAAGTTGTTTCCGTTATAAACTTTGAGCTTAAATGCTCCTTTGTATCGAATTTGGGCCATGTACACCTCACAGGGTGTAGAGGCTGGGACTTCGGTTCCATTATCTTAAAAAAAAGGTCCATCTGTCAATGGCATAGTCTCGTAACCATGAATAATATAATAGAGGAAGGTGTGCGTGTGTGCCTTAAGAGGAGAGCGTGTGCTCATTCTTATACTTGGTGTATGCATTTAAATTGTACTCTGTGGAACAAAGCAATTTTCTTAAGATTATTGTGATTATGCTGTCTACATAAAATAAAAATTCCGTGTGTATGTATTAATTGGTATGTCGCTCGATATTGTCATATAAAATGTTTGATGCACATGTCTCATCTGTATGTTCGTCACACCTTGTACAAAGCTTAAGGAAAAAAATTGAAGGAAAAGTTTAAGAAAAATTAGCGTGATTACAATGTAGCAGCCTGAACTTGCACGGCAATTCGATACATGGAAGGAGCCAAATACTCAACAGGGAGAACTATCTCGTCCACATGTTTGGTTCGAGCGGGTCTTCTTCTCTCTCTCTCATGAGCTCAGAGAGAGAGAGAGAGAGAGAGAGAGATGGCCCAAAAATTCTATCTCTTCCGGAGCGACGAGCCCGCGACCCGGACGACGGCATGCTTAACGCGCTTTCAGTGTGCGTCGCACGTTCGATCTAGTCCTTTCCACACTCCAGTTCTCTCGTGGTCATGGGCATGCTCCGAGCTCCATGGCCTTATATATATGCGGGATCGATCGCTACTGAGGATTACTTCACTTCAAACTTCAAAGAAGAAGAAGAAGAAGAAGAAGAAGAGAGAGAGAGAGAGAGAGAGAGAGAGAGAGAGAGAGAGAGAGAGATGATGGCTGAGCCACCGGCCGCGAAGCGGCCAAAGATGGCGCCGTCAGCCGGAGAGGCGTCTTCGTTGCCGGGAAGCCGGATGCTGCATCAGACCGTGCTCGTGATGCTGTTCCTGGTGCGAGTGTGAGTGCTCCCGCAACCTACCTCTTTTTTCATGAATCAATCCCCTTCTGTCTTTTTCTGTATTTTTATCCCAGCGTTTCTTGATCCGTCCATATGTGCCATCGTGCAGGGGCGGGCGCAGCACAGATGCAGTGACGGCTAGCTTCTCCCAAATCGGCAGCATGGTATATTACTTCTCCACCCCTGCAAAAACTAGTGGTACATGATTTAAATTTCAAAGATTTTTTTTCAGTCTGTCACTAGAGGCACAGCTAACTGCGGGAAATATTCAGTGCAAACATCTATTTGGTTTTTTTAGATAATGGAAACAAAGTTTACAATGTTTCCGGCCTCTACATAGCGCACACAGCCAGCATTTTCATTATTACAAAAACGCAGTCATCCCACTGCCAAATGGGGAACAAAAAAGAAGAACCAAAACATCTATTTGGTAGAATCATGAAAACACTTTCAGAAAACATACCTAAAACTTTTCAAAATTTATGAAAATCAGTACACACATGTCGATGACATGGTGAGAAACACTCATTTAAATTGTGAAGTTGGAATTAAATCCACTTAAAAGATACAAAAACAATTAATTAAGAAGAGGAGTAAAAATACATATGTGTGGGTTTCATCCTTTTTTTCCTTCTTTCTTCCTGATTTTTTAGTTTATATCTTTTAATTGAAGTTAAATTTGGAATTGAAATTTTGTGTGCATTAAGCTCACCATGTCACCTACATATCTACCAATTTCTAGGAATTTTTGGAAATTTGTAAGTATACCTTTTGAGAGGGTTTTCACAGTTCTACAGAATAGGTGGTTTGCACTGAATATTTTACGAAATAACTGATCTTTACCTGCAATGGTTTTAGCAACTGCCTCCCTGTCTCACAGCTTGCTGCTGCTGAATAAAGTAAATCCTTTTGTGAAAAGGAACTGTAAATGTGGGATGGCAATGTCCTCAAAAAAGAAAGGGCACATGGGTTTATCATTAATTCTCTAGGCAATCCAAACATAAAACCTCGTATAATGAAGTAAATACTATGAAACGGCGTTACTAGCCATGTGACAGATTATCTTCTTTAGCATGTTTTTCTGTCGCCCCTGATTGATAGATCCAACACTTTAACAGGTTCAGACACATGTTGATCGCGCCTTTCACAAATACCATGAGATGATTTGCAGGTAATTTTTGTGTTTCCTCTCTTTCAGAGATAAACTTTATTTTCAAAAGCCCCAAAAAACTATGAGACATTTCTCATGTAGAACAGTAGTACTTTTGTCAGCACAAATTATTAGTATTCCGGTCATTATGGCCCATCTAGGGGCAAATTTTGGATCAGCGTTTTTCAAGTGTCGTCTGTATTTCCATGTGAAAACACACTCTTTTTGCCTCGTTTAATTTGTAATCATCTTTTTCTCCATAAGAGAATGAATTCACAAACTGTTATCATTCCCTCCGGTTCAGGACATATATTTTTGCTCTGTCAATAGTTTCCATATTTTACTTTATCCTTTAGCCAGAGCACATTAACTGCTATGCTCTGAAACTCAACTGGGTTTGCTTTCCTCCATTTTTGTTCCTCTTTGGCCACAGCAAACTGGAAAGTTTCCAGGGGCAGATTGATGGTCTCCGCCGTGAAGTGGTACTGTTTCTTATCCTGAATATCTTTCATACATGTTTCATGCTTGAATCCAATTTGATATTCTGATGAGAACATGTTGGAATAAATGAGTAATGACTCATTTAAATTAGAAATTCCAAAAGCCTATTTAATTGATGAATATTGGGAGGTGAATGAAATATTAAAGAGATGAGGAGAGAAGGGAGAGTAACGCATACATGTATGTAAAGTGGTGACCCTCTCTCTTCATATTCCATTAGCAATTGCTTAATCAAAGAGCCTCATCATGGTACATGGTAACTCCTTTGAGTTACTTCATGAAACGTAACTCCCGTGAGTTACTTCATGCACGTAACTCCTGTGAGTTACTTCATGCACGTAACTCCCGTGAGTAACTCTTTTGCTTCACCTCTCTAGTGCTCTCATGTGATCACTATAAAAAGAGACCCAAGACTCTCACCAAAGATATCACACCCAAGTCAATTCACTTCTATAGCTGCAAAGTGAGCATCCTCGTCCCGACATTTGCGTACACAAGTGTTGGGAGAGCAGGCCTCCGAAACTTCGTCCCTCTTGCGTTCTTGTACCGGGATAGGAGGGCGATAAGGTTTTTGGGGAGCGCACGTCGCGACTGCTCGTTTGTGTTCATCTACATCACATACGTCGATAGCTCTCCAGTGGTGGTGTTCGTCTACAACAAGCGAACGACTACTTCTCGCTACATCAAGAGAACAACCACATCAACTAACTCCAGATGACTATCCCAAATGGAGATGGTGTGCTAAATGCAATTCCTCTCGCCGCTCCAACTCCGTATGTTCTCACTTCTTTCCTCTTGTTTCTTTTGTTCTCAATTGATAAACAAGACATGATGATGTCTTTGCTAGTTTCTTATGATCGATCCGTACCTCTAGTCATGCTTATGTTTTATGCCGTTATTTTATGGATTAAATATAGTAGAATATTGCCTCTAATTTCAACAGAACACACGTAAAAATTGCAGAGGCAATTAGCACGTGTATGTTCCAGTCTCTACCCTGATCAACAGACAAGGTAAGAAAAAGACACGATGGTTACTGGATCTGGAAGCTATATTACGTATGTTTCATCATATTTCAATTCCATACCCGACCTTGCGAGCATTCATTTAATAAACAAGAAAAAAAACCATATCATTCATTTCATTTACTTTGTTATGAAGCAAAGAAAGAAACATGTGTATGATAAAATTCAGAAAATGCGTAGCGAACATACCATTGTCACCTTATTTTTGTGCTAACATTGTTGCGTCCATCTTTCAGAAAAGGGCCAAACCAGGAAGATGCCGCTGCCGAGAGATCAAACACAAACACTCGACTGTGCTTTCTGAATGCGTTGAGACCACCTGTTTACACGAACAAGAACATAACAGCTGAGGACAACGCAGGTATAAAAGTTGCCATTCTTGAAGGTGACGCAACGATCACGTCTGGCCTGCTTTCGAGACTGAAGATTGAGTTATTGGTTCTCCGCGGTGACTTCTCCAACAATTGCCGAGGCAACTGGACAGAAGAGGAATTTGACAAGCACATCGTGCAAGGTCGGGATGGGAAGGATCTTGTACTAGGGACTGCGTGGCTGACCAACGGAGAAGTAGAATTTAGCCAGATCCGTTTCACCGAAGGGTCATGCAGGACACCCAGTCGGAAGTTCATCGTGGCAGCAAGAGTTTGCAAGGGCGAACAGACAACTGTTCGGGTTCATGGAGCCATCATGGAGCCTGTGGCGGTTCTGGATCGCAGAAACGAGCGTATGTTCCTGAACTTTTTTGTCAAGCTTTTTGATGTTATTACTGAATTTGTTTATAATAAAGTCTCATCCAGGAAGGTTGTTTTATCCTCGCAGCAAATAAGAAAAGTCACCCTCCAAGATTGTATGATGAAGTATATCGCTTAGAGAAGATTTCCAAAGATGGAGATTATCATAAAAGGCTCCAGAACGCACAAATCTACACGGTGGAGGACTTCTTAAAGGCTTTGAACAAGGATCCTAACAATCTCTGTGAAGTAAAAAGAACATATTCAGATATTCCTTTAATCCTTGTTGTGGAACTGTGTTGGAATTGTGTTCTGATGTCCCCATTTCTTGGAATGCAGGTCCTCCAGATGAGAAGGCAAAGTAGCTCTTGGTTAAAATTGACCGAGCATGCTAAGAAGTGCATTCTCGAAGACCGGCAGGAACTCAAACCGTATTTGAGTGATGATGGGAATGTGGTGCTCCTGTTAAATTGCGTATATGATGTTGTTGGAGCAATATTTTCTGGTGAATATGTCGCTTCTAACCAATTTGAGTCACATCAGAAGGTACATACTGAAACCCATCACATCTATTATTCCTGGCCTTGTCAGCAGGTGTTCAGCGCCCTGAATTTCGGTGGGTTACGTTGTTTTGATTTCAGGTTCTAACAAACAAGTTGAAAGAGCAGGCATACAACATAGTAGACAACATTCCATCCAGTTTTGTGATGAAAGGAAACATTCCTGAGTCAATTTCTATAGCTAACGATTTGCCACATGATGAGATCAACCATGTAACTCAACCAAGTTACCCGAGTGGAAACTACCAACCCATGATCACTACTCCCATGGATCTAATCACACCTCATTACGAAGGTATTTAATTTTTACTTTCAAGAACAATTAGAAAGTACTTATCATCGCTTTTTGGTTCCCTCTTTATGCCTTCCTATCCAAATGTTTTATTCATGAGTAATTCTGGAATGATTTATTCTGATGTGATGATTTCGAAACTTAGGTATAGGAACTGAACTTCTTGGTCCGCAGCAGGCAGTTATGTCTTCCATCGTGCCGCAACAAAATCATCAACTCTCGATGGAAGCTTCTTACCAATTCGAGGTAACTAACCGCTCTTCCTGTACCTTTGCATATCGATTACTTCCATGATGTTTTGTGCTTACTGCATCGCCTGCAAAAATTAGTAGTCTCGCTATACAGCCTATCAGCTACTCATGACAGGGTATTCGTTTTCACAGTTGGCGAGCACCCAGAGGTTCCAGCAGGATGGCTCCTCAGGGGCATCAACATCTTCTCAACCGAACATCCAACCACATCATCACCTTCCTCAGCTGTGTCCAACGATGCCTGTCACAGCACAAGCATGGACGACGGTGCCGCAGCCCCATTCGTGGAGTGGTGAGCATGAGCAGAAACCTACATCCTCGGTCTTTCCAGGATCATCAAGTTATATGAATCACTGAGGGAGCTTTTATATCGTCGCTAACGGTGGTGTGTCTATGTACATTGCTGTCCAAGACTCTTTTTAATTGAGAGGTTTTCAGGTCCAAAATAATGGCCATTATTTTTTTTCAACTAATGGCCATTAGTTTAAGGGTAGTTTAATAATTGCACTAAAAAATTAAATTTTTTATCAAATAAACTTGGGTTAAATACACTAAAACTTGACTATAATAATAATGATGATGGTTAATCAAATTTAAAATAAAAATTTTATAACATATTCATGTAAAAATTGACTAACTTATTAGTTATGATGAATTTTTATATTATAATCATATTATTTTGACAATATTACCCTTACTAATGGCCATTAGTTATAAACTTCTAAAATTTAATCTACACCGTTAGATCCAACTAATGACCATTAGTTGAGAGAAAATAATGACCATTATTTTGGACTTGAAAACACCCATTTTAATTTCTGTAGTGTATTCCTTCCTGTCTATTGTACGTGCTGGTACGATGAAGATTGCAGATGCGACGTTCTTATTTCCATGTTTTATGTAGTGACACAACTGTAAAAAAATATCGTCAGGAGAAATTCTATGTATGTGTAATATTCTTTTATCTGAATTCAGAAATTTAATAAGTTTAGTTGTTGGCTTTTCCTAAACATTTGTGCATTACTTGTATTGATAACTTCTCCAGATTTTTATGTGTCCAGGTGTATATTTTTTTCTCGAATACGTAGTAGAGCTGTGTATCATTGCATTAAGAGAGATGAAAATTGACCCTTACAAAACATCTTTATTAATTATGGTTAAATATAAATATGGAATCTCTGATTATACTATTAAACATGTTAGACTAGTTGTAGATATGTTGTCAAATCATAAATTGAAGTACAAAAATATCATATTCGACAAATTCATCAAATTCGGTTCAATTTGATGAATTTGTCGAATTTGATATTTATGTACTTCAATTATAACTAGTCTAACATGTTTAATAGTATAATCATAGATTCAATATTTATATTTAATCGTAATTAATAAAAAGAAGCTAGGGTGGGCACATGCCCTGTGTCCACAAAAATCATTCTCAAACAAAATTTAGTCATCTTAAGACTTTGGTACCCATATCTCTACAGTAAGAATTGAGAAAAATAATTTATCACGGGAGATGGAGGAAACATCATGATCAATTGTTGATAGTGCTAGCTAGACAAGAATAACACTTGAAACATAGTTATATATAGTAACACAATTTAGGGGATGATAATAGTACTAGCTAGACAAGAGTTAAAGAGAAAACGTCGTAGGTAAGTGCACATTAGAGGTTTAGGCGTGTTACATACTAAAAGTTGTGTGGGCCGTTTTCCTCCCTTCTTCCGTGTGAAGCCCGTTTTTCTCCCTTCCCCTTCACGGCCCAACACGCGAACAAGTCCATCCAGCCCAACCGGCTATGCTACGGTGCGTCTCCCTCACATGCTCCCTCGCTCGACCGCTGGTGCGCTGCACGGACGTCAAAACACAATGTGGCGCCATTCGGTGTTGCCGCACTTCTCAGCTACCCACCTACCGACCTCTACAAGATCTCCTTCCGCTGCTGCAACCCAATTCTCCATCCTCTTGTGCCGCCAAACCATGAGCGTTCCCAAACCCTAACCGTTTCCGCACCCCTATCCCCGACGTCACCGGAGAGGAAGGCAACGTTAGTGAGCCGACTACACCAACTTGTGCTCCTCTCTTCGCTGAGTCCATCCCTACCGAGCTCGTCTCGTTTCGGTAAAGGAGGAGGACAAGCGAAGCCTCCGAAGCATCCGGTCACCGTCGAGTTCATCACTCGCCCATCCTCGTCGATAAGTTTCATCACTCGTCAACCTCCGTTCATGTAACCTCGTTGTTTACCCTTTCATTCGGTTATGTCATTGTTTCTCCCTCTCCATGCAGGAACACCGACACCATGGTCACCACCTCGAGTTCAAGCGCCGTTGTCGCCATGTTCCCCTTCGCCTTTGGCCACCTGTCCTCGTCCCCGGCTGCTCATTGTAGAGAGCCCATTCATCAGGTCTGCGGTGAGCTCGCGTGCTCTCCCTCGTGTGAGCTCGCGTGTGGTCGTAGATAGATCTAAGAGTTCCGTAGCAGCCATCTCGTTGCTTGTGCACTTGACCCCGATGAGGATCGGGTTCGTTTTCTAGAGCCTCACCTTTTCCCCTTTTCCGTCGGTGAGTTCTTAGAGGCTGTGTGGGTTGGAATCCTTTGCAGCCTGGTTCGTAAGGTCCCGATGCAGCTTTTGGTGTGGTTTATTGTGGCTTGTAATGAGGTTTGTCGAGCACCGTCGTTGGAATCGACTCCGACGAGACCGCTTATCGCCGTCGGCGAGGCCTTGTCGATGGGAACCTCCACAAGAGGTCCGCGGAGAGGAGTTGGTTCCCCCGGTGAGCTCGGAATCACCCCAGCAGCTCTGTAGCGTGAGATCGACGCAATTCCGGCGGGCACAACCGTGCGTGTGTGGGTGGCGTCACTTGCCTCCAGCAGGTGACGTTACCCATGGGCCCCATGTGAGTTGAAGCCGGTCCACATCCCCTTGGTCACGTGGTCCGTGGACTTGGTCCACCATGGATCGCCCTATGTCTACCCAATGGCAGTGGGTCCTAGAGGATAGTCGTTCCAAGAAAATATTTGAAGGAATATTCTTTCAGATATTATTTTTCCTTTTCTAGAAAATCCTTTTAATTTCTTTGATCTTCAGAAATTTGCAATTAATCCCCTGGACCTCGGAAAATTGCGCGGACAGCTTGTGTTAGGATCGTAGGGACGTTATCTACATGTTACTTATGTTAATGTCCATGTTCTAGCATCGATAAAATCTGTGCTTACGATTTAATTTCCAATCTTTCTCGTAATTTGTGTGGCTTACTCGATTTTTGTGTCACTTACCCGTTCTGTTGGAACTTTGGATGACAGTGGATTCGATCCACCGAAGATTATGGATTACCCGACGAAGCCTTACGAGGACAAAGATCTATTCTTGGACCTGGTTTTAAGGCAAGCTGCATCCTTGATTACTCTTGCTCCTACTTTAGCAGTTGCATAATATGAACTCATGCATATCAAATTGTTATTGATGCTTAGAATCATAGCCATGCCATATCATGCTACATTTGCCACTATAACCCAAGAATGCTCTACTAATACTCATTTACTAGCATGCTTAGATGCTTAACTGAACCCACACATGATGATATACATGTTTTGTGTAAAATAAAATTTAGGTCCTTCTTAGGTATCGAGTTTCTGCATTAGCAACTGAATAGGGCTTTTGCGAGGGCGACTGTAGGTGACATAGGTGCTGGTAAACTTTTGGGGAGTTCCTGTTGGGAGTGTGCCTATTGCAGGCACGGTTGTGTGTGAGGCTCTAAGTTTATAGAGTCTCCCGTTGTGCTTGTTACTTGTGAACCTTGGTTGGAGGAGAGGGATTGGTAACTCAACCCGGCGGTATAAGGATCGGCTCACAGGATATCTGTCTCAAGGCTTTTACATACACACCACACGTCCTCGCATGGGCGGTTGTGCTAGATCATGATCTTAGCGAAGGATTGGTTGGCTCGCCGTAGTAGCAGAGACAATGTTAGTGGGTTTTGGAGTGTCGTCTCGACCCATGATTAGAGGATACCTCACCCGGCCGGTGGTAGGCCTTTCACACCTTCGGGACCCTTTATCGTACTTTGGAGGGGTCCCGCACCTGGAGGAGTGGGAGGCGCCGATCGATGCTTTTTGAGTGTGGTCTAGTGTGGGCTTGGTGCTTAGACTAGGGCACCGACCCGGATGTCAAGCTCACTGCATGTGGGTACATGTGTATATACTATGTAGAGTTATAATCTATACGAATAGCCATGCCCCGGTATTGGCACTACCCGAGAGCTTTTCTAGTGATTAGTTTACTACTTCTCCCCGTGATAGGTATTTTACTACCGGCTTCGAGTTGTGGTTCCAGTGGAGGTGTGCTGGACTTAAACTTTGACCCTTGCAGGAAGGTGTTGATTCATGTGAGACCACTTATAAAATTTGAAATAATAAAACTTGACTCACCTAGACGTCGGGATAATTGCTATAGTTGCCAAGCCCTTGCCTTATCCTTGAAATATCCAAACATGCACCACATTGTTGCTAGGTAGTGTGGCTTGCTAACTACTCTATGTACTCACGGCTTTACCACTTTGTTTTTCAATCGTTAGTGGTTAAGCATCAACTCCAAGACTTCCTCGACTCGACTAGAATAAGATTGAAGATGAAGAAGAAGAGTTTCACGTACACTCAAGCTGCCTCGTGGAGATGGATTCATCACGAAGACTTCTTCTACCGTTCGCATTTGAAGATCCGCTTCAGCTACCATCGTTACTTAGAGTTTTGCCTTCCACTAGTATTCATGTGTTGCTTCCTTGGCCTGCCTGTCATGACTGTGTACTCGGATGTTGTTGACTTTATTCACTTTGAAGTAATGTCATATCTTATTTCTTATGTAAATTCATGTTCTTTTTATGGTTATTTTGGTATTCAATTGTGTTGAATGTACAAGTCATTCTCCTAGGAGTGACTATGAGGTACAAATGTATGGTTCTTGCCTTTGGTGAGAATCGGGCCTGTCACACATACAGAGCAAAGAACTACAAATTTGGGGCTATAGACTGATACCAGGTATCTCCTCATAGGCCTCAGGTGCACTCCCTTGTTGCAATTATTGATGATGATGATATATGTCTGCAAGCTAATGTCATGTGTGAATATTTAATTTTTAGATGATCAAAAAGCTTTTAATCTCATACAGATGTCAGTGGTACAGCGGGTATATTCTTGAGTGTACCATACATAAGATGTACTACATCTGACCAACAAAATTGATGTCATGTACTGGAGCACTTGTTTTATCATACAGGGGGGACCACATAACTTTTTAGCAATATGGGTTCGAAACAAAATAAAAGTTACTCGGAAAGTATCATACTCATACACGACAATAATCAAAAGTGGACAAGACATGCTATAATGGTCCCAAAATTTTTGGCGGTGTGTGTTTGTGTGTTGTGTGGGTGTTCTCTTAAGAGTGTACCACACACTGCCTCCCAAAAAATTCCTAAGTTTTGAACTACCGCTAGCAATAAATTCAGCTACAGAATGCAAATCTCCGGAACAAAGAAAATAATATTCATTGGATAAATTCAGCAGGTTGGTTTGCCTACGGTCTACCTAGCTCGGGTTGTTAGATGGGAGGCTAATAAGGAAATAACACAGGAAGACAGTTAGGGGATGGGGTTCTATAAGTAGGTGAATTAGGAAGCAAACCGCCATGTTGGGGTAGATTTTTTCATAGTATTTTTAATAATTTAGTAGCACTTAACTATACATACATATAAATAAAAATAGGTTATAACTATTTAACAAATATTATTTGTCCTCTATTATCATGCAAAATCGTAGTTTCAAATTCAACTTGCATACCGAGAACCAAAAATATCAAACTTCATTAGGTGCATATTGCGCAATTGTTCAAGGGATTACATTCAGCCATGATTTTATTTAAGGGGAGAAATGAACTAAGCATCGAGGGAATTAAATGAATTTTTACCTTTTTATGACTATGACAGTTGGATCGCACAAGACATGTGGATAATTTGGTTGGCCTTGTATGCAACTTCGTGTCTATTCTCTACTCATTCATTGTATTCATTTATTAAGTTTGGCTGGCACTCGAAGTGAACTTTGAAAAAAATATAGGATGAAAAATATGGCCCTCCCATTTCACCAGAAATGATCTTATTGGGTCAACTATGCGTGCCCTTCTACTTTGATGTTCAGCTTAGGCTCCTGGTCAACTATGCTTGAGAAAACTTGTGTGTGTGTGTGTGTGTGTGTGTGTGTGTGTGTATGTGTGTGTGTGTGTGTGTGTGTGTGTGTGATAATGTGAAACTATTGTGTATGTGTTTGTACCGTAATAATGAGAATATTTTGTGTGTACCATAATAATGCAAAAATAGAATGTGGACAATTTTGACCAAGATGCATGCATATACTCCTTTGAGATAGTTTTAATTTCAGTTTCGTAAAAATATAAGTTCAAAACTTTCTGGCCATGCATTCAGAACAAGTCTGCATCGAAACCTATATAGCTGCTGTTGTGTGCATTAAGGAAAGGGTCTGAGGCTGTTCTTCATCTGCTTGCTAATTTAAGGAGTTCGGAGTGATGGTGATCCAGACATCGAAGGTGATGATGGATTATTCCTCTCACCATCCATAAAAAATTAGTAAATCTATCATTTGAGTTGCAATATATGTTAAAAGACAAAATAACAAAATTTGCATGGATGTCTGTAACACTAGTAAATTTTCTTGGGATGTCGACCATGCCTTTTTACTATTACAAAATCAACGAGCTTGACTTCTTAGAAGGTACGACAAAACCTTCAAAATATATTTCACAGAAGGAGAATATGATGAATATCTGACCAATAAACACAAGAGAAGTTAACACTAGCTACTCATGTTGTCTTGCACAATACAAAGATATGCAGGAACAGAAGAAATAGAAAACAAAGGTCTTTTGCGGTATTTTAACCTCCCAATAAACAACAATCATGGCTAGTTTTAAGCTTGCATTTAAGCTAGCAGGAAGTCACTGAATATACAAATTATACTACATTACATAATATAAAGATACTGATATATACAAATTTATCCGCCTCATCTCAAGAGCAACCCCAACATCATCCGATGCCAACCAAGTGTCTTCACCCTTCAGTAGGAGCAGCAGCAACTTGCACTTCATGCTCATGACATTTTTCTAGTGGTAGCAAGAGCTACTTTCTCAATTGCAGCTTTTTTTGATGATCCACTCTTCACAAAATGTCATCGAACATCAGGGACAATACAAGTCCCTGCACAAAATGGCTCCTCCTCTTACGCTCTTCCTTAACCTCTGGGAGCAAAGGCTCCTCGGAACTAGTAAATAATAACAAATCAGTATATTAGAGCAACATCATAACATGAATACTGTTGTTGTAAAACAAATCTGTTCATCAAATCTCACTATTTATAAGATATGTATAAGGTAGCTTGAACCGAGTCATGGATTTATTGTTTAGGAATTATAAATATGAATTAATTGTGTATCCATAACTGACATCAAAACATCCATATCCTTTCCTAGTAAACACAAGCAGCATATTCACATTTCCAAACTTATAGGGGTATAAGTTGTTCTCATTTTATGTACATATGATCAATATACAGCTCAGGTCGAACCCATATCACCATGAAAAATAGGAAGGACAGGTGAACAAACCATGCCAAATATGCATAAATTTCCATACCTTTCTGCTTCTTTCTGCTCCACGGTATCACTTCCAACATTTGTTTCGTCCAATAGCTCTTGTGGTGCATCCTTTGGCAAATCCACTTCAACAAAATGACCAACAAAAGAAGACAGTAGAGGATCAGGCACTGTGCTCATTGGGGCAGCACGTGACGATCCACCATAAAGGGACTGTCGGTTTCTCTCATGTAGGTCTTTTTTCAATAAGGCCAGAGTTGAAGAATGTGAACCATATGAGCTTCGCCGGTTCCTCCATTTATCCTATATGTCAAATTTGGTGAAAGGAGTTTAAGTTAAAATGCATTGTCTGAGTACGTTTGACCACCAAGTGCATATTGTTATAGATGTTATATTGAAGGTGGTTGACTGGTCATGTAAGTGCAAATTAGTGAACTAACAATATATTGACCCACATTGCTCTCATTCAAGAGTAGCGGAAAGCTGAACCTTAAGGAAACTTGGATGCTCTGAGGTGATGTGTGCAACCAAGTTGATCCCAACACTATCTGAACAAACCGGGCATACCTGAATGATCCAAAAAGAAAAAAAGTTTAGCACCAAAAATAAGTTATCACACATTACGATATATATCTCAAAAATAAAAGGTACCCCTATTTTATGGACCAAACATTATTTGTGTAGGCAATTTTATCTCTGCCACATTCAACTATCTGTTTGATACTATTGAATAATCTATATTCTGTGTATAGCACACACATGCAAAACCTTCACATAAGCGCGAAATGCAAATAACTCGTTGACATGGCAGAGATTAGCATCAGATGGTGTCATGAGTACAAAAAATTCAACGTTATAGTAGCAAACTGAATATGCCAACAAAACCTCTTCCCACGCACCCTCCTGTAGCAACAAGTCAGTGGGGTGTGCTGGTCATAAACACAGCATTACTACCATAACTAGAAAAACTTCCATAAAGTTCGTAGTACTAGATTTCCGTGTGTTTGTATAACTAGGTACTGCATACATGAACCATGCACGCACACGCAGGTTATTTTCAAGAAGGGAAGGGATAGTGGCGAAGCTTGGGCTGAACTTTGGCGGGGACCATGGGTTGCACAAAGACTAAAATATGGGATCAAGGGGGACCAGCTAGTGGGCTAAATTCTGGGCTGCTTCCATTTACATGGTGAAATTAAACATTTTTGTTGACCCAGAGGGGGCCATGGCTCAAATAGCCACAATAAAACTTCGCCTATGGGGAGGGGGCATCAATACTACACTAGGTTATCAGCTAAATCGCTAGGACATTAACGGAATGTACCTGCCAACAACCTAATGAAGAAATGTGCATACATTTGAAAGTCGCCATGACTAACTACTGACTTGAAACTAATTAGAATACATAATTCATCTGCATACTAAAAGTATGACATAACTAAACCTGTTGTATATTCTATCACCTCAATCACATGAGCACTGAACAAACATGTCTTAAGACATCAAAGGTATGATAGCTAAAGATAGATGGATCAGAGCTAACTACACAATGTGCACATGCATAATCCAATCAATCAAGGAATAGACCAGTCTCAAAAAGGAAGAACCATAACAAAGCACTAATAATTTCGCAGAATCACTTAACCGCAACCAAATATCTTGTGGTGAAAATCCTGAATCTCAGAACTTAAAGGTTGTGAGGGTCTCAGATCCACCAGAGGAACATCAAAGTTACAGTAAATTTTGCACATACTTTCACATAAAGGGGCAACCTTAATTAAAATACTCAGGTTAACATACACTCTAGACAATATGCATCAATAAATAAGCCCAAGAACATCATGAAACCCCAAATTACTTTACAATAATCAATATTTTAATCAGTTCTTATCAACTGAAATTAAACATTAGTGGACACTATAAATAATTGGATACATTACGTGGAAAGCACATAAAACAAGTCCTCCTAAAAGAAAGAAGCTACTCTTATGATGTCTTTGGAAGCAACAGCAAGCAAGTCTAGCATTCAACAAGCTTGAAGCTTAATGCAAAAATGCTTTAGGACAAAAAATAATGTTACCAAAAACAACAAAACCATCTAAATTTAGACTAATCAAGACATTAAAGGATCGTTTGGTTTGTGCCTGAGACAACCTGCTGGGGCCAGGCAATCGATCTGGACCTCAGGCACAAAAAAATTATGTGCCTTGATGCCTAGCTCAGGCAGCTTTTTTGAGGAACTAAACCAAATATGCTCTAAAATTTTACCACTAAATGCGTGAATTACTGAATTTTGGACAATAATAATTGAAGTAACATTAGCCCAACCACACAAATACTACCAGTCTACACACCTGAAATATCACAGTGAAGATTGGTGAGTTAGTTAAAATTGGCAAAGAGGTAAGCTTCACATGCATGATACAATCAAACTACGAGGCCACCAAGTATTACAGGTAAAAACAATGGAAAGAATCGCAAAAGAGCTTTCACAACTAAATCAAAACATTGTAATGAAAAGCTCAACCATGTCATAATAAAAGCTCAAACTTGGATACCCAAAAGGAAACTATATTTGCAGAACATAGCTCATGCAAACAAAACAGCTTGAACACACTTTACATATGAGAGCAGGGATATAAAGAACACACAAAAAGAGCATTTTGCAGTTCAGGATCATAAATTTGGTAATAAAGAGAGGCTCAGGCCACTTGGTGCATTAATATAAACACCTTACATGCAAGTAAATGATACAATCTTCGGGAATACAATTCAAATATGCAACTAGATGCAGCCCAAACATGACTTGAATACAACCATAAAAACCCCACCATGATGCTGCAGCTGAAGCAGCAAAAGTACACTTGATAGTTGATACACAAGCGGAAGCAGTTTACACGCCTCTAAACCCCATATTCTCAACAGTTAATAAATGACGCAAACACAATTTGCACGTACTATGCAAGCAGCATCACTCGGCCAGCAAAGTCACAACTTTACAAGTAAATCTAAGGGGCTATAGTTGTCACACAATCACAGCCACCCCTCAAAACCTACGCAATAATAATTCCCACAAAAATCTCACTTGGTAACTAAAAGTAGCTCAGATACAAAATGTATAGAAGTAGCTCAAACACATTTTCTATGTTAGCACCCTACACGCCTGAAAAATCATAGTGTTGCAAGTAAAATCTATGGCTCGAACTAAAATCATCACATAAGCGCAGGCATAGTTCCCCCCAAAACTACACATAATCCTCCCAATACGTCACACAGGACATACTAGTAAAATAAATTCCGTAATCTTTGCAGCAGCTAAAAGATCCTAGCAGATTAGAAACGAATAAAGGTTGCATCTTTACAAGAAAGCGGAAAATAAAAAATAGTAATAATTATTTTTACCCCGGCCTTGGCCTCCGCGTGGTGCTCGCCATCGATGTGGAAGTACAATCCGACGGCGTCGAACTCCTCGCCGCAGAACGGGCACGGAAGCTCGCCCCCGGCCGCCGCCGCCACCCGCTCCTCCTCTTCCTCGTCATCCTCCTCCGCGTCGCTCCCCTCCACCTCCTCGAGCCCGATCAGCGCATCTGCCGCCCGCAAAACACACATCAGAACCTCGACACAAAATCCCCAAAATTCGAGACGCACACACAATGGAGGAGCAATACAGCGCCTAAAAATCGGGCCTTTGACTCACCGAAGCACGTGCCGCGGCGCCTGCTATCGCCGACGAGGCGCTCGTAGGACTCCGTGCTCATCACGGCGCCGCCGCCGGAGGGAGGGGGTGAGGGTGTTCCAACGGAGTGCACAGGACCAGGAGGACGTCGCCGGCGATCGGCGGGCGAGACGCCTAGGGCTAGGGTTTTGCGGCGGGTGAGGGGAGAGGGAGACACCGACACAAGGACGGAGAGAGAGGGGGGACAAGTGTGTGGGTGGTTCCGCGGGAGGCTGGGTAAACTTCCTTGCTTATGGAGGAAGGAGGAGCTTTTGCCGAAACCTCATTTGAGTTGGATGGATATTTCTTTTCTTTTTTTTGAGAAATTGGATGGATATTTCTTGGTATGGTGATGGGCTGCACGGCTGCGGCCCAAGTGGTACCAAAGAAAGTTAACCTCGTGCTTACACGGCACAACGGTAGTGTATCTCATAAGCAAAATGCTGGACACAACGTATACAAATTATGTACTGTGTGTCATACATAAGTCTTAGCACATACTACTCCCTTACTAAATTGTTGTCGCCGTTGACTTTTTTGTTAAGTTTGACCATTTGTCTTATTCAAATAAAGTTTAACAAATCTCATATATTTTGTTGGAATATGTTTTATCACTAAAGAAACTTGAAATGTAGCATATTACTTTTTGTATTTGAAGAATTTTTTTGAATAAGACGAATGGTCAAACGCCACGAAAAAGTCAATAGCGACAACAATTTAGTAAAGGAGGGAGTAAAGGTCTACATGCGTAATAGCTTCTTTGTTGAATTGAATCATTCCAACATTGTCTTGCCTTCACACACTAAGCAACAACACATTTGATGTTTCACTGGACCCCTTTGTAAACACGTTATCGTGTAAATTTATAAAATGGTAACTATCTCCATTCAACACACCAAGGAAGAAATATCATACTCCCTCTGTTCTTAAAGGGGATTCCCTTCTATGCCACCGAGAAAACTTTACCTTATATGCCATCGTTACCTCAATGGCGAGACGAGACCGGTTGTGTCAATGACATTTCCCTTGAACGGAAAAATCCCTTGTATGCAACTGGTTAAAACCAAAATCCGTTATTTTTTGTCCTTAATCTTTAAACGTTGTGCTATTATCTTTGTTTTCACCAATATTTTTGCATTGTTGCCTCTATTTGATGAGAAAATTGCGCTTTCGCATGTAGGGACAGTGATGCAACAACTGGTTCAAAAATTAGAACTAAAAAATGAGGAAATGGTGTAAAGTTGAAATTTTTTAATTGAAGTGCAAAGTTTTTTTTAGGATAATTGAAGTACAAAATAGAAACAGTTTCCGTTCAATAGTCTCCTTGCTCCCTTTTTGGGCCGGGATAATCCCGTGTTATATCTCTCGTTTTGAAGCCTCCCCCAGATATCGATCATTCAGCATTTCAGCCCATGGGCCATGAAATGAAAGCCACTGAAGCCAGAGACTCCACAACGTGCTCCAGCACATGAACAGGATGCCAGTGCAGCCTCTTGAACGGGTGAGCCACACGCAGATTCAATCACGCAAGCAGCTGAGGACGATGGTTAATTTACAGGTCACTGTTTTTTTGTTGGAATTTGAAAGTTTGTCAATATGGAGTTTTCTTTTTTTATCGGTTGTCAATATCGAGTTGGGGGGTGTACATGTTGCTCAGAAGTTTCTCGAGGACAACACAGCCCCCAGCTTCGAAACGAAACTGTCGACTATTAGGCATTTGCTCTTTGCGGAAGATAACTTTATAGATAATTAGGCTTGAGGGTGGTGGCAAAACAAAAAGCTCTCGTAGCTCAGTTGGTTAGAGCACCCGTTTAGTAAGCGGGAGGTCTTGAGTTCGACTCTCAACGAGAGCAATGGTTTTGTTTTTTTTTGACTCAGCATTTCGGGGTTTGGAAGCTGTTTGTAACGGTGGATATTACAAAGTCGAAGGAATGATCCTGTTTTATGCGGAATTGCTAGAAATTTTGGGAGTGGGAAAGGTGTAGGATACAATATTGAACCATGCTGATTTTTTTTTTTGACAGAACGGATCGTGCCGACACAGTTCACCTAGCACACCTCCTGAGCAGAAGTAAATGCATCGATGCCCAGTGCGACCCTTCTGGAGTCTCGTTCCACCTAAGATCACAGAAATCGTATGACACTGGATGGATTAACCATCATTACGTAATGCATTCATCTGTTTTCAAAGCCATGGCGGCAGGGGCAATTATGTCGTGGAAGTCCAAAGCCGTAATGCTGTGTAAGAAAAACTCATGTGTGTGATGTTGCAGGCATCGCTCTGCTTTTTACTGCCTTTCTGTGCTGCTCTGCTGCTGGAATGTTTTGCCATGAGCCGAGGCCGAGCTACCACATTCCAAACATATATGCATGCTCCTCCACTAGGTTTCAGAGTTTCAGACGTGCACCATGACACCTCATGACCTGAGTAGAGGCTTTAAAAATCCAGAAGGCTATTGCATGATTCACCCCCCCCCCCCCAATTGATAAACAATTTCTCGGATCATTAATCTATACCCGTAGTTTGCAACAGTTAACTTGATTAGTTATTCACATATTATCAGAACGGTTCTGGAGAGTTTCTAATGAACCGAAAATTTGGGTCATATTGTTAAGTTCATTGATTTGTTGTCTCGATCAATATTTTACGATATAGATTTCTTAGTTTAAAGAGAATCCAAAACTGTCAATTCAGATTCCACAATACCCCAGCCCAAAAGTCAATGTTCAAGAATGTCCCAAGTCTACAATGTATAACCTCGAAAGAAATCCACATGAAGACCACTATGAAATATCTAAATTATTATCAAATTTGGGATGCTATACATGTGTTACAAGTTCTCCTTTGTTTTTTTGTAGTCCTGTGTTCGTCACACACAAGCGCATCTATGGTCAAGTGTTTATCACACACAAGCCAACTGCATCGTGTGTCAAAGCCATTTTCTTATACCTTGCAAAATCATTTATCATTGCATTTGTACCAATCATTCTGACATTTATATGTATTCATTAGATATCTCTCATTTGCATTTGCACTTGTACTGATGAGACATTTATATTCATTACTACTTCAGTTAATGAATATGTTATTTTCATTGCTATTGTACCAATCATTCTAGTCATTTATTTTCATTTCATTGAAGCTTAGTTTAGTTGATGTAATGTAATTAAATTTATGTGAAAATCCAGATTCTCGGATAACATGACCTCCTCCGATCGTGCTCAAGTCTATAACATGGCTCTCTACTGAACTCTAGGTACTCGTAGCCTCTAACGGTGATCCCCACGTACTACATCTGTTCCACAATGTAAGCAGTCCTAGAATCCCGATATAAAAATAGTCAATATGAGAAAAGTCATATATGCCCCTCATTTTACACTACCTCATCAATTCCTCACCCACCCACCAACCCACCTGATTTTGTCTTATCCCTAGGAATGCTTACATGGTGGACAAACATTTGAATGCTTCAAATGCTTACGTTGTGGAATGGAGGAAGTATATTACAATGACCTCTTGATCCACCCACCGGAAACTCTACAGCCCGTCGGGTCCATCATCGTTCAAACCGTATTTTACAATGACACTATCGGGTATCACAATGACATCTTACTTCCTAACTCCATATTCAATCTTCTTTTGAGCTCCTCCGAGAATATATCATTGTATCTTACGATGATCTCTC
Source organism: Chloris gayana (assembly GCA_031894775.1). Lineage (NCBI taxonomy): Eukaryota > Viridiplantae > Streptophyta > Magnoliopsida > Poales > Poaceae > Chloris > Chloris gayana. Next base: position 140,118 of record JAUNZO010004377.1, read on the forward strand.
CGAATCATATTGTGACCTCCTTCTTCGGCTACGGACATGGTTCTTCTCTCGAGTCCACTTAAGCCTAGTCTCATATCTTACGGTGACCATATCAGATCTTGCGGTGAACTCAAAATAAACTGGAACTTCACATCTTCGAACTAACCTTGTTCCCAACTTGATCCATGGCATCTCCTCTACTCCACTATCACTCTAGTGCTTAAGAGCCCCATATAGCATCCATACTCTTCTCTACTAGGCTGACCTAAGAATGCGGACATACTATCTTGATAGTTTGGTTTTTTCTTATGAACTCAATCCTATCCATTCTAGCCAAGTGACTACAAGCACTTTGGACCAAGCAATACTTAGCCTTGATCCATCTTCTTGACCATGATCTACACCAAGAGCACCTTGTCTCTTCCTCGAGACTTCGGTTGTCCTTGAGATATCATCTTTTTATCGATCATTATATGTGATTGATAGATCCTACAAATATAACATTGTGGTAGTGTCATCTAATCACCAAAACAATATACCTTTAGGAGCTCCAATGGTCATGAAGTTTACACCTATTTTATGGAAGTAATTGATAATATTTTTCATGTTTATTATAGAGTGAATTACAACAGCAGTCCTCGACCTTGTTCGAGTTCTCTTATCTAGTTCTTGGTACTTCCAAATCTTCATTTCTGGGTCTCAAATTTTGTTAAGTAGTCTCAATTTGCTCCTAACACTCTTAAATCTTGATTTTTTTTGTCCTAGAACTTTCTATGTAGTCTCATCGAATCGAAGTCAAAATCATCATGCATAAATATGATATGTGCCAAACCTATTGTGGCATCATGGGACCTACCAATCTTCTTTCTAGTCTCATCAATCTATTTAAATAATAGGTCGATCCATGTTCAATTTGTTATGAAGAGACTCATTACCATCTTCCACCTCACATTGCATGTATCACCATTTTGAAACCCACTCTCATGTCCCTGCCGCGCCTGACTTCACTGTGTATGTAGATATATTATAAACATTAACTCATTTACCGTCCTCTCTATGTAGTTCAGAGTTACAAACCTATATTTCACCTAGTTGAAAATTGAGTGGGAATGTTATGAAGAAAAGTAAGGCTTCCAAAATAGTACTGTACATCGATATTCAAAAGCTCACGGTCAGCCACCATTGTTCACAAGCGACTCCAGAAAATAAGAGTTTCTTCAAAATGGGGAGCAGAGCAATTATTTTGCAACAACAACTCACTCAGTTGAAAATTGTTTTGTTCCAACTGTTGCTCATGTCCATCACATGAGAGTCCAAAAGTAAACTGCTGCAGTTGGAACTTGACTCCTTCTCCGGCGATTGCCACACTGAATGAATGAAGAAAACCTACAAATAGTGTCTCAGAAGCAGTAAAACTACGTTTTGGTTGGTTGATGCAAGATCCTCTTTGGTGATCATCGGATCAAGAGGGCAGCATGCGAAAACAACCCAAGCAAATTCCTTATTAGCCATTCAAAAAAGTTGTGATCCCTTATTAGGCACTAAAAAAAATTGACGTTTCTTATTAGCCATCACTCCAAACTTTTAGCGCTTCCTAACCATTGCCATCCATTTTTCAAGTGGTAGAGGAAAAGACACATATGCCGCTAATATAAAATTTGTGAAATGTTTTATCATTCCACTTTGCCCACAAAAAAAATTAAATTTATTTTTAGCTAGTTGTCTTATGTTCCAACCATGAAAGAGTTCATTTATAGGAAAATACATGCACATGCGGTAGCCTGATATACATGTAAATATGTAAGAAATTGAAGAAAATCAATTTTTTCTAACACTACAATTGCCATATTCTTCATACTTTCAATACTATTTATCACAACTTTTTTAGATGGCTAATAAGGAATTATCCCAAACTATGGGAGGAGGAGAAAGAAGACACCAAGAAAGCATGTCAGAGTAGTATGTGATGCCGGTTCACACATGTTGTTTGTTTTTCCTTTTGGAGAAGTCATGCGTGAACCATTCCAAATCAAAAAATAAAGGACCATTGATAGCACAAAATTTAATAGGGCCACTTGTGTTCCTGACCCTATTTTAGTTCCAATTGCACGTTTTATTTTTTTTATGGTTACCCTGCTATTTCAGAACAAGTTGCACAAATAACCATACTCCTTGTAAAAAATAGGGTCAAATGTGAAAAACAAACAGGATCAATCCTGCAACTGAACTTAAAAGTGGGGTCACTATAGCCATTGTCCCAAATTAGTAACGTTCACGCCAAAATTTAATTGTTTGTTTTTTGCATGAAAATTAACACAAACAATTAATAACGGAAATGAAACCACACTTTATTTTTTCCAACAAAAATGAAACCAAACTATAAAGATGGAACCTATTTTCTTCTGCCGTGAACGCACTGGAACTGACAAGCCTGTGCCAGCTTACCCATTGTCGTATGTTCGTTTTTCAAACAGGTTCAACGTGCACTAGCCTGTAAGCTGTTAACTGGGAAACTCACCGAGTTTCGAAAGCTCGAACAGGCCTAACAAAAAGAATTGGGTCCTAAGCATGAGACAATCGCTGGCGCCTAAAAGGATTTGAAATAATCAGATGCTTAAAAGGACAAGTCGGCAACGGCAAACGCTCCAACGGCCGCCGCCGACGGTCAAACCGATCGGCAAAAGGAGTTGACTTCCCGTATATAAAATTCTACTGTAACATTACCGTGTGGTGGGACCCAGGTTGGCCAATGATACGTACGAGTGACTGTGATCTGGTTTGCGGTCGACGGCTGGGATGGGATCAATGATTCCCTAATCGCGAGGATCAAATGATTGATCGGGTGCCACGTACAGTCTCTTTTCAGCTTTGGGCTTTGGCTTTCTGTAATTGGCACTAGGAGTATCTGAGTAGTGTATTATAGAAATTTTGCTGTCTTAGCTACCAAAAACGTCACACAGGTCCTTTTTACAGCGTGCAATTCATTCCAAAAAGGCATAATAGACCGTTAGACAAGTTAAAGGTTTTCTCGTAAACCACTTTTTGACACTCGGGATTAACCATGATGAATTGATGATATGCGATGAAGGGACCAACAGACCGAGTTTTACTTTTCAAAAATCAAGTGATTAAGGCGGGCGTATAAATAATCTACGTTTGGAGGTGCTGCATGACTTTGACACAAGCAGTAGGCATGAGAGCTTCGTAAACAATGTGAAGGTAGGGAATGTATTTTTTTTTTGAAACAGGTAGGGAATGTATTGGTGGGGTACATCTAGCATAGAGCAGTTGTAATTCTGTTCGTAACAAGTCTAATTTCAAAGGTACGTAACATGCTTAAGGAGCGTGACGGAATCTTATCACTGCATAGACGAGAGGAAGGCCTTTGGTGGATCCACGCCAGCAGCTGTCATTTGTCAAGCTTTCTTGTTTGTACGGGACTAGTTTTTAGTCAGCTACTAATAATTAGATAGATACTGTACTTGTTCGGAGGATGGATTAATTGTTAGTTCTATCCATATTAAAATGTATAATGTATATATGACTAATTATTAGTCCATAGCTAGTTGGATTCAGAACTAATTGTTGTGGATAAGAAGACAAGGGGCATCTAGGTCTTTTCGCATTTTCATGGAATCATTAGTTTGAATTAGCACGAATGGACTAAAAATTAGTCTCTCCATTACTCCACCTATTTGAAGGATTTAGGATCATTTTTAAAACAACTAACAATTAGTTGAGTGAATCCAAACAGAACCTAGGCCAGTTATTTTCAACGGCGTTTGATCCGTAAAATACAACAGTTTTTAAGGATGGAAAACAAGCTGTGTGGTTGTTACACTTGTAATTTCCTCTGAATGGGTAACTCGTTCGGGGGCGTCCAAGAAGAATAGAACAAACATGAACAAACCAAGAGACAGAGAGCACGTTATTTACAAGTTGTAATCTGTGAAGCGGGTCCCCTCTGATTCGGCCAAACTAATGTGGTTTCACGTGACACCATTAAGGCCTTGTTCGGCTGGAATAAAAGCAACAGCGGCAACAGTGTTCTATTGAGATAGAAATATCAGCCGTAACAGTGTTTGTGATGGAAGAAGCAGCAGTATCAGCTGGCTTGTATGGCAGCCGAACAAGGCCTTTGTCCCGCGAGGCCCGCACAAAGCCCGTGTAAAATGTACAGTACGAGGTAGCCGACGAGGATGGAACAGCCTTCTCACTAATCAATCCTGCAGTTAGGTCGAGTCTCAATGGGAGTGTCATGACGAGTCTTATGAACGATTAAATTTCTTGACATGGCATAAGAGAGAAGGAAGAATGCAGCTTTTGCCATCACCTAAGCGTGGAAACCATGTTTTGCTACATCTAAGTCTGTGAATCAACACTTTGCCATAATTTACTATTGACAACGAGCATTGATCCAATGATGTGAGATGAAATGACCATGTTACCCCTGTCTAAAAATGTCATGAAATAGTGAAAAAAATCCAACGTGATATTTGTAAATCTAGATACTATAAGATAACAATAAGATGTAAATATCTAGATAGTATCTAGATTTACAAATTATGTTGGATTTTTTTCACTATTTCATGACATTTTAGAGGGGGTAGAATGGTCATTTTATCTCACATCATTAGATCAATCGTCGATGTCAATGGTAAATGGTGGCAAAGTGTGAATTCACGAGCTTAAAGGTGGTAAAACATGGTTTCCACGCTTAGGTGATAGCAAAAGCTGCATTCTCCCAAGAGAGAAGAGGTAGAGTATCATGGGATGAGAGATGAGTGTCTTCACTATGACCTCCACTTAGCACGATTCTTAAAAATTTCTTTTTATAATCGTGTGATGACACCCTCCACTGAGATCGTCCTTAATCACCAAGCTCGACGATAGAAACAAGCACAGCTCAATTCCTTTTCATTTTTCTTTTCTGAAAAGAAAATCGAACACTTTCCAACAATACCCGTTGCACCTCGAGCTCCAACGACCGTCCTCCCAAAGGTCAGCGTCCCGGGCCCCACCCGCCAGCGTCACACCCCCGCTCGCTCCGCCTCCTTCCCAAACGGCTACCTCCAGCAAGCAGCAGCCCCCGCCCGCGCGCCGCGAACAAACGTCCGCCGTCCGATCCACCCTGGACGGCCGGATGCGCGGCGCGGCGCCGACCGTTGCGCGGCCACGTCAGCGCGGAGCCGACCGTTGGGGGCTCGGCGTTTCGAAAAAGCGGCGAAGATTCCCAAGTGGGGTGGGGGAGGAAGGAAAGCGTGGGGCTGGGATAAATACAGAGAGACTGGCACGCTCTGCGCCCCACCAGATCCCCTCCTCGGAGCGCGAGCCCAATCGATTGCTCAATCCTTGCGAGGTCGATTCGCGAGCGAGGGAGAGATCTATAATTCGCGACCCGGCCCGCCGCGTGCACTCCCTTCTTCTTCTTCTCCGTCCGATCCGATCCATGGGAGCGCGAGCGCTGGTGGAGAACCTGAGCTGTTCGGCGCGGATTTGAGCGGGGAGATTTGGGGGTAGTTTTGATTTGCGTTGCTTCGAGGGGTTGTGGTGGTGGTTGATTTGGGGGGAGGAGGGAGGGAGGAGGATGTCGCGGCGGTTGTCGCTCCCCGGCGGGTCGCCGGTGACGGTGACGATCTCGCCGACGAGGGGCAAGGCGGCGGCGGGCGATGGAGATAGCCCCGCGCGGGACGCGGCGGCGGTGGTGAAGCGGGGCGGCGCGGGCGGGGGCCTCACGAGCCCCGCGCCGCGCCACTCGCTCGGGTCGTCGTCGACGGGCACCGCCACGCTGCAGGTCTCGCCGGTGCGCCGGAGCGGCGGGAGCCGGTACCTCGGCGCGTCGCGCGACGGGGACGGCGTTGGGGACAGCGTCGGCGGCGCGGAGTTCGTGCACTACACCGTGCACATCCCGCCGACGCCGGAGCGGACGGCGAGCGCGTCCGTGGCGGACTCCCTCGACGCGCCGGCGGCCGCGGCGGCGGCGGAGGAGGAGGTGCGGCCGCAGCGGAGCTACATCTCGGGGACCATCTTCACCGGCGGGCTGAACCAGGCCACGCGCGGCCACGTGCTCGCCACCTCGGCCGACGCCGGCGCGCGCGCGGTCGCCGCATCCGCGAACATGTCCTGTAAGATGCGCGGCTGCGACATGCCGGCCTTCCTCGGCGGCGCCGGCGGCGCCGGATCGCCGTGCGACTGCGGGTTCATGATCTGCCGCGAGTGCTACGCCGACTGCGTCAACGCCACGGGCAACTGCCCCGGCTGCAAGGAGCCGTACGAGACCGGCGGCACCGACAGCGACGATAACTACTCCTCCGGCGACGACGACGACGAGGCCGCCGTGTCCTCGTCGGAGGAGCGCGACCAGCTGCCTCTCACTTCCATGGCGAAGCGCTTCTCCATGGTCCACTCCGTCAAGTTCCCGAGCGGCAACGGAGGTGCCGGGGTCGGCGGCGGAGGGAAGCCGGCCGAGTTCGACCACGCGCGCTGGCTGTTCGAGACCAAGGGGACGTACGGGTACGGCAACGCGCTGTGGCCCAAGGACGGCGGCCACGGCGGCGGCGGCGGGACCGGGTTCGCTGGCGCCGACGAGCCGCCCAACTTCGGCGCGAGGTGCCGCCGGCCGCTCACCCGGAAGACCAGCGTCTCGCAGGGCATCCTCAGCCCGTACAGGTACGAAAAGGAGTTTTTTTCCTGGGCCACTCTGTTTTCAGTTCACTCTGTTCTTGTGAGACTCTGTTTTGTGTACTCTGTTTCTTGTGTCACTCAGTTCTTGCTTTCCCTCTGGTCTGATTTAGAAGTACAGTAAAGATTTATTTTACTTCTTACGCCAATCAATAATAATTTCATGATTGCCAGTAGCTGTCCATGTTCTGTACAATATGCACAGAAACAAGTGACCATTTACTGTGAACTTGACATTTAGAATTAATTGAATTACTTCTAAGATTTTTTTAAAAAAGTTGTGATGCTACTAAAAATTATAAAGATTAATTTAGTTAGATGTTAGTAATACCCAGTACACTGTTCAGAAAATGAAGTGACCATTTAATTTTTTTCCACGGGTCTGATTTAGTTCATTAAAGTTTTATTCTACTGTTTATGCAAATCAATAATAATTTCATGATTATTATTCAGAATCAATTGAATTACTTGTAATTTTTTTTAAAAGTTGTGACGGTACTAAAAATTCTGAAGATTAATTTAGTTACTAGATGTTGGTACACAGTACAAAGTTCAGAAAATGTAGTTGTAATGCTTACCGTTCGTCTTCCTCTGCTCCCTTGTAGGATACTGATCGCCATCCGCCTGGTAGCACTGGGCTTGTTCCTGACGTGGCGGATCCGGCACCCGAACCCGGACGCGATCTGGCTGTGGGCCCTGTCCGTGACCTGCGAGGTCTGGTTCGCCTTCTCCTGGCTGCTGGACAGCCTGCCCAAGCTCTGCCCGATCACCCGCGCCGCCGACCTGTCCGTGCTGGCGCAGCTCTTCGAGTCCCCGACCGCGCGCAACCCCAAGGGCCGCTCGGACCTGCCCGGCGTGGACGTGTTCGTGTCCACCGCCGACCCGGAGAAGGAGCCGCCGCTGGTCACCGCGAACACCGTGCTCTCCATCCTCGCCGCCGACTACCCCGTCGAGAAGCTGGCGTGCTACCTCTCCGACGACGGCGGCGCGCTGCTCACCTTCGAGGCGCTCGCGGAGACGGCCTCCTTCGCGCGCGTGTGGGTGCCCTTCTGCCGCAAGCACGGCGTGGAGCCGCGCAGCCCCGAGGCGTACTTCGGGCAGAAGCGGGATTTCACGCGGAACAAGGTGCGCGTGGACTTCGTCCGCGAGAGGAGGAAGGTGAAGAGGGAGTACGACGAGTTCAAGGTGCGGGTCAACTCGCTGCCCGAGGCGATTCGGAGGCGGTCCGACGCGTACAACGCCGGGGAGGAGCTGCGCGCGCGGAGGCGGCAGCAGGAGGAGGCCGTGGCGGGTGGTGGAGGAGGGGTGCCGGAGGCGGAGGCGGTGGTGAAGGCCACGTGGATGTCGGATGGGTCCCAGTGGCCTGGCACGTGGCTCGACGCCGCGCCGGATCACTCACGCGGCGACCACGCCGGCATCATTCAGGTGAGTGTTGTTGTTACGAATTGATTAATAATAATTTCTTGTTAAAGTTGGTAATTCGAATTTGTGCTAATGACATGTACCTTGAACAGGCGATGCTGGCGCCGCCGACGTCGGAGCCGTCGCTGGGCGAGTCGGGCGAGCTGGTGGACACGACGGGCGTGGACACGCGGCTGCCGATGCTGGTGTACGTGTCGCGCGAGAAGCGGCCAGGGTACGACCACAACAAGAAGGCGGGCGCCATGAACGCGCTGGTGCGCACCAGCGCCATCATGTCCAACGGGCCCTTCATCCTCAACCTGGACTGCGACCACTACGTGCACAGCTCGTCGGCGGTGCGCGAGGGCATGTGCTTCATGCTGGACCGCGGCGGCGACCGCGTCTGCTACGTGCAGTTCCCGCAGCGCTTCGAGGGGATCGACCCCTCCGACCGCTACGCCAACCACAACCTCGTCTTCTTCGACGTCGCCATGCGCGCCATGGACGGGCTGCAGGGCCCCATGTACGTCGGCACGGGCTGCATCTTCCGGCGCACCGCGCTGTACGGGTTCAGCCCGCCGCGCGCCACCGAGCACCGCGGCTGGCTCGGCACCAGGAAGATCAAGAAGCTGCTGCTCAGGCGGAGCTCCACCATGGGCAAGAAGACGGACCGGGGAGCGGCGACAACGACAGGGAGATGATGCTCCCGCCCATCGAGGACGACGACGGCGGCGGCGTGCTCCACAGCGACATCGAGGCATCCGCGCTGCTGCCGCGCCGGTTCGGCGGGTCCGCGCCGTTCGTGGCGTCGATCCCCGTCGCCGAGTACCAGGGCCGGCTCCTCCAGGACACGCCCGGCGCGCACGCAGGCCGCCCCGCGGGCGCGCTCGCCGTGCCGCGCGAGCCCTCGACGCGGCCACCGTCGCGGAGGCCATCAGCGTGATCTCCTGCTTCTACGAGGAGAAGACGGAGTGGGGCCGGCGCGTGGGCTGGATCTACGGCTCCGTCACCGAGGACGTGGTCACCGGCTACCGGATGCACAACCGCGGGTGGCGCTCCGTGTACTGCGCCACCCGCGTCGGCGGCCGCGACGCGTTCCGCGGCACCGCGCCCATCAACCTCACCGACCGCCTCCACCAGGTGCTCCGCTGGGCCACCGGCTCCGTCGAGATCTTCTTCTCCCGCAACAACGCGCTCTTCGCGTCGCCGCGGATGAAGCTGCTCCAGCGCGTGGCCTACTTCAACGTGGGCATGTACCCCTTCACCTCCGTGTTCCTGCTCGCCTACTGCGTGCTGCCCGCCGTCTCGCTCTTCTCCGGCAAGTTCATCGTGCAGTCGCTCAACGTGACGTTCCTGGCGCTGCTGCTGGTCATCAGCGTCACGCTCGTGCTGCTCGCGCTGCTGGAGATCAGGTGGTCCGGGATCACGCTGCACGAGTGGTGGCGCAACGAGCAGTTCTGGGTCATCGGGGGCACCTCCGCGCACCCCGCCGCCGTGCTGCAGGGCCTGCTCAAGGTGGTCGCCGGCGTCGACATCTCCTTCACGCTCACCTCCAAGCCGGGCACCGGCGACGACGCCGAGGACGACGCCTTCGCCGAGCTCTACGAGGTCAGGTGGAGCTTCCTCATGGTGCCGCCGCTCACCATCATGATGGTCAACGCCGTCGCGGTGGCCGTGGCAACCGCGCGCACGCTCTACAGCGAGTTCCCGCAGTGGAGCAAGCTGCTGGGGGGACGTTCTTCAGCTTCTGGGTGCTCTGCCACCTCTACCCGTTCGCCAAGGGCTTGCTGGGCCGCCGCGGCCGCGTGCCCACCATCGTCTTCGTCTGGTCAGGGCTCGTCTCCATGACCGTGTCGCTGCTCTGGGTCTACATCAGCCCGCCGGCCGGCGCCAGGGAGCGAATCGGAGGCGGTGGATTCAGCTTCCCGTAGAAGTCGTCTGAACTTCTGAATGAAAGAGAAGCCCACATGAAGGAGTACTTGCTTCATGGGGCGTTGTTTTACTTGCTAGTAGGGATTATTAAGTAGCTGATGAGCTGCTGCTGTATCAAGATTGAAGACAAGTTCTAGTAATGTGCTGTTTGTAAAACTGTATACTGTAATGTCAATCTTCAGACTGCAAGTTCTGCATCTTTTACGCCAGGCCATTTGTATAAGATACAGAGGCATTATGCAGTGCTCAGTGCTCACTGATGCCAGATCATTTTCATTGTGTGCAGTTGTCAAGTTTTCAGAGTTTGTTAAGAGGACAGAACAAGCTGAATGATGCATTCAGCAAGCTCTGCGTCTTTTCAGTGGCATATTGTCAGTAATTTTCCTGAGTTTGAGAGGACATATAATACAGGATATCATGAAATGGGTAATTTGGCAGCTAAGCAAATGATGTGACAGTGACACAACGCTGAATTTCAGAGGTTCAGCAAGCTGAATGGCTGAAGCATTGCCGAATAAATATTTTTCCACACCGTTGTGTAGATTCAGTGGCATTTCCATTGTTCAAGGGGAAAAATAAAAAGGAAAACAAGGATTATCGGACTCAAGTGACACTACAAAATACAAGGACGATAACGACATGAAACCTGCCTGAGGTGTTAGCGAAATGCAACGTGTATCCATGGACAAGCAATCAGCAAATCACATTTGAGGCTAGTTGCTTTTTCGCCCTTAAGGCTCTGCACCTTCACTTTTTGCTTTTATTCGCTCCCTGGCGCCCGATCATCGTCTTCGTCTGATCGAGGCTCATCTCTATGACCGTGTTGCTGCTCTGCGTGTCCACAAGTCTGCCTGCTTGGAGTTTCAAAAAAAAAGTCTGCCTGCCTGCGCCAGGGATTTATCTGAATGAAATGCCCACATGAAGGACTTGCTTCATGGGGCGTTATTGCTAGTTAGTAATGATTATTAAGTAGCTGATGAGCTGCTGTATCAAGATTGAACACAAGTTTGAGTAATATGCTCACGATGACTGATACGATGTCGTGTTCTTGTCCATCATATCTTGAGATCTATTTCTTTTTCAGGCTGTTAATTCCAATGGCATTTAGCAGTGCTGATGCAAGATTATATTCATTATATTTATATTATATGCAGTGGCTCTCAGTAACATTCAATTTTGTTACCTTTTCAGAAGTTTGTCAGGTGAAAAGAAAAAAAAATATACGGAGACAATAGGGAGTTTAATCTTTCAGATGATAAGATGCACTTGTACGAGTATATCATGATGTGCTTCAGTGACAATTTGCAAATTCATGAAGCTGCTACTGCTTCTGGTCTTTTACATGAACAATTCCATTACTCCCATACAAAGCACCTATTTTTAAAAATCCTGTTTTACCTTTAGTTGCACAACATATATCTTTCACGAATTTTAATCTAGCAAATAGATTCCCTTTGACTTGTTTCAACTGATTAATATAATCGCTTGGCAAGGAAAATGTTACAATTTCCTGTTTAATTAATTAGTTAATATCACTATGACATATCAATTTAAAAGAAATATATTCAAAATGTGAATTATTATTGATCACTATGTTGATAAAAATATGAGAGGTCGTTTGTTACTTCTCACATTCCTTGGGCATTCCTTACGTCTCTTAATTACTCATTAGCCTACAAAATAAAGCAAATATGTTGCAAAAATCATACGTTACAAGTATCTAAAACCACCAATAAATACATGTAAATCTCACAGTATAAGACATTTTCGTGTACTTTGTTTCCTAAATTCTCATACATTCTAAAAATCTCATCATTTATAACAAAACTTAGCTGAAATTAGGATTACAAATTGCATGCTAGTGTAAAAGGAGTGACAAAACTAAAAGTTAGTTAGGGTTGGGCCTATTACTATTCCATAATTAATTAGGTTGTACACTTTAAGATTCGTGCAACTTTTGAAAAAAAGAGGATCATCAGAGCATTTCTCCCACCTATTGTCCTTGTCGCTATGAGGCGAGGCAGCCACCATAGGACCACGCAGGTACACCACTATCGCACAGATTCTCTCACCCCACCCTACCACTGATGTTGACTTGAGGAAGTCTACAATTTTATGGGACCATCAGTGCGATGGCCTTAATCTCTTTCCCATGGCGGCGATATGCGCCTGTACGATGGAGATATGACATTGGAGGGATATGGTGGCTTGCGGAACGGACGACAACAGGCTACGGGGTGGATGATGATGGCTTGCGGGTTGTGCAACGACGATGACTTGCACCATATTTTTCATTAGACGACGATTTGACCTAGCTCGGGGATTGGGTGGAGGGGCACGATTGGGAGAGTCAAGAGTATGGATGCGATGACGCGCTTGGACGGGTGAGGCTGGAAGATCTAAACGTCTTAGCCGTTATATTTAATGTAATAATTTGAGATTGATTATTAGCCATTAGATATGTAATACAAAGAGTTTTATGTGCAATTAGTGGTGTGCACATAGATTAGGTTGTGACCGTCGGGTGTAATTTTTCGGGTGAACATAAGATAGTTTTAACTAGTGCCGTTAAGGGGTAGAGATAGAGATAAATTACAACATATATTTTTTTTATACAACACGGCACATTCAGGTGGATTCACTACCTCGCCAAGAATAACTACAAGGTACTATAATTGAACTTACTTTAAGTTAGTAATTTAACTCTCACATCTTATATTTATGCTTTGCAAAGTATTATACACTCACAACTTGTTGAGTAAACATTTTGGACCCAATCAAAACCACCCTATTGAAATAATGACGATATGACACTATATTATATCAATATACAATAGAAATAAGCTAAAATTTATTTGTTAAGTCATTAAATTTAACAAAATATGACGTAAAAATATTTTATTAAGGAGGATGAAAAAATGACATCATAGTTATATCTCTCATGACCCTAACTTGTTCAACCCTCACCACGAGATTTAAGAATAAGTTTCATTACATGACAGGGACGGACGAACACGGCTATTGACAATCTATATACTAAGGTGAACATAAAGAATGCATATATTCTTAAACACAAGTATATGCCACACTATGGTTAAATTATATAGCTTTTAAGTATACAATATGGGAAATGCATGCTCAATGCCTTGTATACTTGAGTACTTGAACAATGCGGATGCCACAATATAACGTGGCTCCATTAAGACCATTGAAATGTTTTTCTTAACAATATCGATTTGTGGTGGGGCATCGTCACGCTGCCGAGTGGTGGCGCAACGAGCAGTTCTGGTTTTTCTGGGTCATTTCACTGAGGACACCAGCACGCACCCCGCCACCGTGCTGTATGGCCTGCTCCAAGTAGTCTCACCGGCGTCGACGACATCTCCTTCACGCTCACATCCAAGCTAGAGAGAGAGAGAGAGAGAGAGCTCTCATAAGAACAAGAAGCCAAAAAACTAAGCACTAGAGAACCATTTATCCTCTTCGGGGCGTCTCCATGAACAACATGTTTGCCGTATCACGACGACCTTTGCGCTTCACCACCACCCCTCATAACTGTGTCGCTTTGCTGCCGCCTCCTTCTAATGTATCTGATGTAAGAATGAGGACCACCAAACAGAATGGAGACTAAAGGTAGATGATGAGCACTTCAATTGTATATTTCTGGAAATGAAAATCTCCCTTCAAGTTGATGAGGCACCATTCTCCGCGTATTCGGGCTCCACCTACAGGCATCCAACGACCAGGATCAGCTACTATGGACCCATCCGACATATGATATCTCCACTGTTTCGTAGTGTATCATGTGTCTTTATAAGTGTTGTTTCTGATGTAATATGTGATTTGCCACACATTTTAATGAAATTGGTCAGGTCGATCCTCTAGGACTACCATAGTGTTCCTAAAATATAACGAAGCATGAACCTAAATTGCAGTCCACTAATCTGCAACGAGACGACCGTTTCGTGAAAGTCGTGTGAAATGGTATAAGATATAAACAAATATGAGACATTCAATTAGACTATTTTCCTGTATCCATATTCGTGGCACACAACATATTCTAATAGCAGAGCACACCTCCAAACACTCAGTTATTCTATAAATATCGATCGACCAGTCGATCCCTTACTTTGGCGGTTTGATCTTAACGAAGGACAGAAGCTCTCTTTTATCAGTGTTGCCACTGTCAACGGAAACCACCGCCTTGAAATAGTTGTCAGTACCAACACGGACTGCACCCTCGATGATGAGCTGAAAGTACAGCCCCTTGGCATCGCTTTGCTGCCCGGCGGCAACCGTCCTCTTGAACGCGAGATGCTGACCTGTCTCTTCAACTGCCCATTTGCCGAGATCTTGAACCAATGGAACGCCAAGAGGATCCCCGATCTGTTTCCACCCGCTATCCGTGAACGCCATGGCGTGTGTGGCAGCAACAGCAACAAAGATGACGAGGCCGTAAGTCCTCATGGCACTGAAATTTCTGTCTCTCTGAAATGTTTTGGCAAATGTTCTAGGGTGGTGGCCGTGGAGAATAGTTATGCAATGACATACCTGGAGGGCATTTAAATAGGATGGTGGAGTTTAATGGGTGTTGTGAAAACGCTCTAAAAATTAAGGTGGTGGAGTTTAACGGGTACTGTGAAAACGCTCTAAAAATTAAGGTGGCACATTTATGGACTCCGATAACAGCTACAATTAAGATAATTAAGATACAGCATACAGCATTTGTTTTCTCCGGAACACATTCAAAAGATGTACGCAATTCCTTGAGAGGAGGGGGAAGTTACAGGGACCATATATATGCGTAGGGAGTCAAATGTGTCAACTGAACTTAGATGAAATTCAAAGTACGGTGCTACTGATGAAGTACCAGGACCACAACGAAACCTACCTGAAGAATGGAGCTTGCCTGAGATGTTAGTTGAAGTTCAAGAAGTGATTGCTCTCAAGTATATTATTTCGAACCAAAATCTGCAAACCAAAGCTTATCCACCTTTACTCATGAAACAAAATGTTCTCATGATGGTGAAGACATAGCTCCCAGGGCCGGCCTTGGGCCAGTGCGGGCAGGGCGACCACCCAGTGCCCCGAAAAGCCAGGGGCCACATCTCGATATTGGATACACATGTATATACTGTGCTAATTCAATCAGCCAGCCCAATTACAAAACTACGAAGCAGACTCCATCATGCCAAATCGTGAAGCCCACTTTTTCCACAGCCCATCGGACCATCCAGGGTATCTCAGTCCTAAATTATAAAACATTTTTGACTTTCGGACAATCTGTTCGTCTTATTAAAAACTTTTGTGCAAATATTGTTTATTTTATTGTGATTTGTTTCATCATTAAAGTTATTTTGAAAAATGACTTATTTGCTTTTATATTTGCAAAAAAATTTTAAATAAGAGAAGCGGTCAAACGTAATTTCTAAAAGTAAAAAGCGTATTATAATTTGGAACCGAGGGAATAGCAATTAGCTTATTCGAGCGGGCGATGGAGGAGATCAGCTCATTTCGTCTACTTGCATTGGACCGTGAACAACCCAATAACACGAATGTGATATCAATAATTGAATAAAGTAGAGTTAACATTTTTAAAAAATACTGATATAGAATATTGACACAGTATAAATAAATATTTTCCTTTTGGCAATATCCAAAAGTCGTGACAGACAAGACGTATAAATAAATATTTTCCTTTTGGCAATATCCAAAAGTCATGGCAGACAAGACACTCAAAGAGCAGACCACACAACACCACTCAATTGTTTTCATTGCGGTTAAAAATAGTCAACACCAATAATTTCAATTTTTTCTAACATATGACCATTAAAACATCCAATATTTCAATTTTGGGTAACATTTGACTAGTAAAGAATTTTATCAACCAACCTAGTAAACCTGATATCTAAAAACAAAACAACCCAAGTAAACCTGGGACTCCGTAAATTTCGGTTTGCATCCGATGTTTATTTCACGCCACCGCATCGAAAGAGACAAGCTGTCTTTGACCGATGTCGTAACCATTAGTGGTCAGAACCGCCTTGAAATGGTTGTTACCACCAGCGCGCACTGCAGCCTCGATGATGAGCTGAAAGTAGATTGCCTTGTCATCGCTTTGCTGGCTGGCGTCCACCGTCTTCGTGTACACGACATGCTCCCCTGTCCCTCTGTTGTGTTCTTGAACCGCCCACCTTCCGAGATCTTGTACCAAGGGAACATCGACGGCTTCCCGGATCTGTATCCACCCGCTACTGGAGAACGCCATGGCGTGAGTAGCAGCGATGGCAACGAAGACGACGAGGATGTATGCCCTCATTTTCTGCTCTGAAATTTCTCAACTACAAGTGTTTCTCTGAAAAGTTATTTTTTTTTACTAGGTTCTAATGATGGCCGTGCGGCAAATAGCTTAGGTGCACAAATGTGGAGGGCCTTTAAATAGGATGGTGATGTTAGGTTACAACGGTGAAAACGCTGGATGGAATTAGTTAGATCCATACTCATCGCCAACTAATTAAATCCTTTAAATGTGGCACATTTCGGAAAATTCTATATATTATTGATTTAGTACCATTTATAAGGTTCTATTAGGGTGGCTGTGACAATGCGAGAACCTGGAGGGTTTTTAAAATAGGATATTGACGTAAGTCACAACCTGGATGATTTTGTTTCTCGAAAACGAAGGAGCTGCGCTTACATTTGCCCCATGCCACATGACAATATGGCCTCCCTTTGCCTCTTTGGGACGTCTCCACAAGTAACTCTTTCTGATCTTCTGATCTTGTCAACCGCTTTAATAGCCCATTGAGGCAAATCGATGGCCATCACCCAAGTAAACAAGCATAGCAGTTCCGACTTCCAACCACGGAGGAGATCAGCAAGACAGTCTATTATTGGTTGAATCTGATTCTTGGTAAGCTTTTTCAAAGAAAGAGGTAACCCGAGATTCGACCTGCATGAAATTCATTGCTATTGTTTTGCGAAAAATGCTTTGATACTAATGAAATTCTTTAAATGTGGTACATATCGGAATATGCTATATATTGATTTAGTATCATTTATAAATTTAATGAACATATTTAAAAAGACATATATACAATTTATCAAGAAAGAAAAAAGATGCAATGACCAATTTGGAGTCAAACGTCTCAACTGAACTGAAGAGAGCTGACCTCAAATATGGCATTACTGATACAGGGGCAACAATGAAATCTACCTGAATGCAACTCGCCTAAGATGTTATAGCTGAAGTTCAAAAAAAAAAAATTATATAGCTCTAAAGTAGTACTTGCTTCTTGGGGTGTTATTAGTAGCGACTGTTAGCCGTGATATTACTTTTTTCAGAACACATTCAAAAGATGTACTAGAGTATATTCAAAATTCGTTGAGGAAAAAAAATACAAGGATCATAAATGTAGGGAGTCAAAAGTGTCAGCTGAATTTAAGATAGATGAAGTACACAAGGGCCACAATGAGATCTACCTGAATGGAACTTGACTGAGATGTTAGCTGAAGTTCAACAAGTGATAGCTCTGAAGTATTATATCAAACCTGAATCTGCAAACCGAAGCTTATCCACCTTTACTAATGAAGCAAAATGTTCTGACGATGGTGAAGATGACGCGTAGCTGATGCATTCTTAAGTCGAGCTGCTGTTGCTGCTATATTAAAGACAAGATTCAGTAGTCATATGCTGTTTGTAAACGGTACCCTGTTATTGTTAATCCTTCAGATTGCAAGTTATGTATCTTTCCCAGGCTGTTAATTCCAGTGGCATTTTGCATTGCTGATGCTTTTTCATTATGTGCAGCGGATCTCAGTAGCACATAATTTTGCTCTCTTTTCAAAAGATTTTAAAGTAGAAAAAAAAATACAGACAAAAAGGGAGTATATCTTTCAGATCACATGATGCATACTTGTATGAGTGTATCATCTGTTGCAGTTTGCAAGTTCAGAAAACTCTATTCATTGTTTTTTTTCTTTTTTTTTCAACTAGATCTAAGCATGGCTGAATGAATATTCAGCTACTTTAATAAGTTAATTCATTATCGGATTAGTACAATTTCCAGGCACAATCCATGAACCTAAATAGCTGACCGCTAATTTGGAATGAGTGTTTCATGTGATGTCAGAAGATTTAACAAATGAGATAACCATGTCTGGCCATTTTACATCTGAGGCTCATTCCATTCGAATATCCTCTTAACAATATCTAAAAGTAATTTTCATTGCGGTAAAAAATAGTCAACACCAATCATTTCAATTCTCTTGCATTTGACCAGTAAAACATCCAATAATTTAATTTTCCTGTAACGTCTGACCGGTATAATTTTATCGGCCAACTCTACTAAACCTGATATCTAAATAAAAGAAAAACCCTAGTAAACCTGATGTCTAAATAAAAGAAAGACCCTAGTAAATAATTTCGGAAATATGCATCCGATGACTGATTCACACGGTCCTATCGAAAGAGAGAAGCCGTCTCTGACCAATGTTGAGATCACTAGCGGTCAGAACCGCCGTGAAACGGTTGGCACCACCAGTGCCGACTGCGCACTCGATGACGAGCTGAAAGTAGATTGCCGTGTCGTCGCTTTGCTGGCTGGCGTCCACCGTCTTCGTGTACACGACATGCTCCCCTGTCCCTCTGTTGTGTTCTTGAACCGCCCACCTTCCGAGATCTTGTACCAAGGGAACGTCGATGGCTTCCCTGATCTGTATCCACCCGCTACTGGAGAACGCCATGGCGTGAGTAGCAGCGACGATGGCAACGAAGACGACGAGGATGTATGCCCTCATTGCTCTGAAATCTCTCTGTAACTACAAGTGTTTCTCTGAAAAGTTTTTTACAAGGTTCTAATTAATGGTGGCCGTGGCAAATAGCTTGGGTTGACAAACATGAGAACCTGGAGGGCCTTTAAATAGGATGGTGATGTTAGGTTACCACGGTGAAAACGCTGGATGCATGGAAATAATTAGATCCATACTCATCGCCGACTAATTAAATCCTTTAAATGTGGCACATATCGGAAAATTCTATATATTATTGATTTGGTACCATTTATAAGGTTCTATTAGGGTGGCTGTGGCAAACGCGAGAACCCGGAGGGCCTTTAAAATAGGATGGTGACGTAAGTTACAATCTGGATGAGATTCATTGCCAAGTATGCTTTGGTAATTTTTTTCACGAAAAATGCTTTGATTCTAGTTAAATCCTTTAAATGTGGTACATATCGGAATATGCTATATACCTGGATGAGACATAGGCGTATCTGTATGAAAAGAAGGGATGTTTTCACAAAAAATAATCATAAGCAAACTTATTTTTTTTTTTTGTCACAAAACCCCATTATTTCTCATCTTCTACATGGACCAAAAAACAAAGCAGAAAATCCTACTACAGTGTTGGGTACCAAAACCATGTAGCTACAGCAGAGGGAAGTCCAAACAGTTGACATTTAGGATCGACCAAAATGGTGAGAAATGAAAGTAGATATTTTGCATTGCCGTTGGTCGATAGTGATTGGATTGGAGGTATGGATCAGGGTGTGCCCAGGCGTGTGCCACCCTAATAAAAGTCGATATTTACTAACTTTCATCACAAAACCTATTTTATTACGCATGGTTGGTGACGATTTGATTTTCATCACTCTAGCCGCTAGAGTAATGCTAGAATCTAGCGTCACAAATCTTGAACTATGACATCATTTTGACTTTCTATGACAAATTAAACATCACCTATCATAGGAATCCTTGTAGTTGTATAGGTACAATGCAAGGTAAATAAGATGATGAGATGAATTACATAATGGGATGATTCTATAAGGATTTAGGAAGCAAACATGGAATTTCTTGTGAGCAACTGAAAAAATTCACAATCCCTTCTCAGTAACTTCAAAAATACCTTTCCCTTCTATGCCTCTCTTTTGTGGCCTACTTGAGGTTTCTCTTCCCTCTATGCCACTCCTACTTCTCCCTTTGGATCAACATCATGTGGGCTAGATTGAAGTTCTCATATTTCTCACACGAACCTGGTTCTCATAGGATATGTTGCCAATGAAAAAATGCATTTGATACTTTACAGATAACAAAAGTTGCTCTTCATATATTTGCCTACCTACGTAAAAATTTCAAAAGTTTCAATCTTTGGTAAGTAATACTTTAGCCTAGAAAGGAATCAAAAGTGTTTACGTTTAAGCCCGAAAATATTCCAATCTAAACATAACACTTTTAACTTCTAAAACTTTTCATGTTGGTAGAGAAATATATAAAGAGCATTTTTTTTATTTTCAAAGATTTAAATTCATTTTTGTTTTAGATTTTTATAGTCTTGGAATATAGTAAAGCACTAAGATTTTTTTTAGGATGGAAAATATTAAGCAGAGACATAGAAGAGGAGAGCAATTTTTAGTGGCCGAGAAGGGAACACTATTTTTTTATGGATTTGAAGGAATTCCCTAATTAAATAGGGAGCATTGTAAAAAGGGGAGAAGCTAGAATGAAAGTAAAATTCAGTCTGTAGCACTAAAATTTTACCACTTGCGAAAAGTTGTATAGGTCCAAAACTCACCACTTAATGTTCACCTCACAAATAAAGGGTATAATGGAAGGGAGGATACAATCGTTGAGCGTCAAATGCACAGGATATGTGATGAGGCAAGGGCAGACAAATGACTTCTCATTCTTTTTAGAAGATAAAGGACGAGATCAGACAAAGTGCTAGATTCCAAAATAGAATGTAACTTTTGATGATAATTTCCGTAACCGTGTTCATTCAATTGCATTTTTTTTTGAAACTGATGATCTTTTCGATGTTATTTAAACCAATTTTCTCCAGACTAAATATTTTTGTCATATCATGACATTACTAAACGTCAGAGGACAGATTATAGAGACTCTAGTTAAAGTTATTGGCGAGGCAAAACAAACTGTAAACTGTACAATAAAGGGGGTGGTGCACTTCAGATGATTAAACAGTGCTAGTAGGTAGAAGCTTGTATAATAAGTAGAATAACGTAGGGATCAAATGCAGGCTGGACTGTCCAATGAACAGAGCTTTGAGGGTGAGTGGCTGGAACTGAAGCCTGCTTTATAGCAAGAAATATTTTTGTGTGTTTTGTATATTGCGAGATATGTAGATTCTATTTAATCAATCAATCGGATTAGACGATACGCGCAGCAACGGATGAGTGGTTCAGAAAGGAAAACATAAAGACAACTGATTTATTAAGTTGATGCGTACCCTGCTGATGCTATAATTAGTCTATTATTAGAGTTTATTGGAGCATAAGGGCGCACGACGTGAGGTCGACAGGGGCGCTGGACTATGGAATATAAGTGTTCCGTACCATCAATCGTCTTTGGTTTCCTGCAAGGATGTTGTACTTGCACTGCACCCGTCATGTTCAAGGTAGCTTCACTTATGCTAACTGTAATCATCAAACCACGCTTTACCTATATTTATTCATGAAGCAAAATGCCTCTGGCTTGCACTGAACACACGCACAAATTGAAATCGTAGACAACACAAGCACGCATTACACAGCATGAACTCTTTCACAAAGACTCACGCAGGGGCAGGGGCAGGGGCAGGATCATGAGTAACTGCCCTGTTTATTGCACGGCGCGAGAGAAGAACGCACGCATGGTGATCAACGCCTACGACGACGCCGGTGCTGTGAGTTCAGGCGAACTCGTCGGGGTGCGCGACGAGGTACTCCTCCACCTTCTTGATGAGGCCGAGGTATCCCTTGGCGAGCCTGGCCTGGTCCTCCGGCGGCAGCTCCCCGGCGTCGCGCTCGTACTGCACGGTGACCTTGACGACGCAGGCCGCCTCGCCGGCGGGCTCCACCCTCATCTCCGCCGTCTCCGACCGGAGCTGCGCGGTCACCTTGCCGCCCTCCAGCACCTCCGACCTCACCACCCGCGCCGCGTGGTCCTTGGCGAGCACACGGGTCTTGAACACCTTCGCGTCCTCCACAGCTGCAGGGATTATATTCGAATTCGAATTTAGTTTGGTTCGAATTTGGTTTGGTTTATTTTTGCGCGGCAGAAGCAGAACAGAAGGTACCGGCGCTGAGCTTCATGGTGGTGACGGTGCCGGGCCCGCCGTCCCCGTCGACCTCGACGGCGTCGATGAAGCCGGCGCAGGCCTTGGGCAGGAGGAGGGGCTTGAACTCGGTGAAGGCCATCTTCCACAGCCGGTCGGCCGGCATCGCCACCGTGATCTCATCGCTGAAGCTGCCGGCCACCATCTTGCCTTGATCGCAAAGCTCAGTTCAGTGAGTGATCGCTGGTCAGTAGTAGACACTGTGTGTGCTTCGAGTGAGAGCACGCAGAGCAGCTACTTATAGGTGATCTGGCAACGAGGGCACGGGAAGATGCGTGACTGATCCGATGTGGAACTTGGGGGGCACGAGATTGGAAACGGCGAGATCACATGGTTTGGACCGGGAAAATTTTCAGATAGGCCATGCTGACTGACTGGAGGAGGGAGAGAGACAATTGAGAGAGAATTCAGAGCAGGCCTAGAAGCGTTTGACACTTCTCTGTACTTCGAACAGAGATTGGACAAAATGTTAAGCCTGGAACCCTGTTTATACGGTTGCCATGTGTGTAGTACAAACCGGTTGGGTCGTGGTCGTGCTCATGCTTATTGGGGCTCTCCTTCTAGAAGGGGAGAATAACAGAGTTCAACACAGTTCATTTGGGTTTGGTAGTTCGAGCGATTGGATAAGGAATTTAAACTTTTAAAAAGTTGTTTTGATTTGTCCAGACAACAACGGATTTTTTTTTATAAGAGTACGATGACAAAAGTAATAACCTGCAAATTGTCAACTCGCTTTGGAAAAAAAAATCCACTAACAAACCACGAAGGGCTACCCAACTGAGATCCAATGAGGCTCTTTAGAGAGCCCAGCTCTTTTAAAAGGCCGTTAGGGAGCGCAACTCATTTTGAGCCCGTTAGTGAGCGCAACATAAGGCCCGCATGGTACACAGAAGCCTGGACCAGACAAACTTTTATGCTGCACATACGAAGCGAATCTTAAGCTCAAAAAAAAAAAAAAATACGAAGCGAATCTTCACTTTGTGTATAAAGATTGTTTATTTCCTTCAGAAAGATTCGCCTGTATATACATGGCTCCTTTTAAAAAAATCCAAGACATCAAAATGATTCGTTTAATTTGATGAGGTACAAATTTGTTTGTTTTTTTACAAATGGCCCCGATAAAGGAAAGAGCTAACAAGAAAATTATGTTAATCCATATTGGCCCCACTATAATATATTGCCCGTTGCAACATCTTAGGATGAATTTATGCATCACCAATATTCTAGCTCAACTCTTTATGGACAAGCGACGCACATACATTCTTGGATGCTATGGGCGGTCCTGTTGGTCCCGTGTTTCTCACCGAGTTGGTCGAACGCATCATTACAAGGGCACCCCACGAACCCATTAATAATTTTTTTTTTTGTGGTCGACTGATCTCAGTTTCAGATGTTGTTAAAGAATTTCAATATAGGAGGTGAAAAACATAATTGAACGGCTAGTTCTGCTCGGGTAAAAAACACCGGAACCACATTCGCTCGGCATGCAGCGGCAGCAGCAGCATGGTTCCATGATCCAACAGGTAATCAATTCACTGCTTTGACTGCCCGGAGAGTCCTCTGAATTTCTGAACTCTTTTGGATGTATCTTGTACAATGATACTGTATGTTGCATCACATGGTGACTCTGTCCAAGTTTCTGACTAAGGCCCTGTTCGTTTCCCCTATCTAATTTTTAGAGGGTCAAATCAAAGAGAATTTTATCATTTTGAAGTACTTAAATAAAGTCTAATCTCGAAACTAATTGCAGACTCCCTATCTAATTCACGAGACGAATCCAACGAGGATAATTATAGTGTTATTAGAAGATGTTTACTGTAGCATCACTGTAGCAAAACATAGATTAATTAGGATCATTAGATTCAGTCTCGTAAATTAGAGGGGATCGCGACATAGGTTTTATTATTAAATTAATAAAAATACTACTAAATAGTAAGATTCTCTTTGATGTGACAGTATCTAAATTTTAGAGGTGGAAACGAACGGGGCCTAAACTGGCATCTAATGTTTTTCTTCCTTCTTACTATAAATAATTGTAAGTACGTAATATTCTGTCCTGTGCTTATAGTAGTACTTTTCATGAACAGGTGAGAGTAAAAAGTTAAGCAGTGCAGCATCAGTAGTAAAAAGTTATTCAAGATTAGCGGCAGCATTGTACGGAGTCACGGCGTTCCGGCGTTCTGGCATCAGCAGATTACTCTCTAATGCAGTACAGATTTGAACCTTGACAAACACAGCAGACTGCACATGCTGCTCAACTGAAGCCAGATGAGTACTGGATACCAGCATCACCAGCTAACCATGAGTGCCAGCTCTCTTCATGGCCTTGCTCATATTCTATTCGCGGCTACGAGAGAGCAGGCGCAGCCGAAGCTTGCATAAATGGCAACCCGGAAGTGAGGCCAGCTCATTGGCCCGCGGGATGACGACAAAGCGAAGCTAATAAAGCCTCCAGGAGGACACAAAGGAGGCCATCAACATCAGTCCAACAACTCCATTGACACCCAATTTATTGGCAGCAAGGTGGTGCCCTGGCCCTCAGAGGCCAGCCTGGGAATTCCAGGATAACATGTGATGTTGCTGTATTGGATGCCCACAAGATGATAGGATGTACAGGGTGACTTAATCATGATGTGTTTATTTTATCACCAAATTGACAAGTGTATGAAGCAACTCTCTGACTCGACCCCTACCACAAAATTTTTCTTACAGATTGAATGAAGAAATTTTAACTGTACAAGCAAACAGATCGCTGTCGACAAGACAACCCGCCGCCAGGCTTGCTCTTTAGGAACGCGACGCGGGCTGAATTTTTAGCCTCAAAGCTGGATATAGGAATGTGAATGATTCTTTGGTGCGCCTATCATGAAAGAATTTGGGGGGGGGGGGGGAAGAAAGCTAGATTCTCTGAATTGTACAAGGACTGAAACAAGGAAAGGATGAACACTTTGTACTCTATGCATTTTACGCTACTGCAACAGCATGGTAGCTAGGGAGGGAGAGGCAGCTGGAAGAATTTGAGGATGCATTATGAAGGTCTAAGCAAGGTTCAGGGAATACCAACTCAGAGTATCCCGAGATATTGGAACAAGACCACGAGGTGGAATTGGTTGAATCGGCTAAGGAGATATTGATATTGGAGAGGCAGATGTTGGTGAATGGGTCACCGGTAATTCCTGACAGAACACCAGCAACAGAGATGTTTGTCCCAACCATGTTCTTCAGTGTGATTCCGCTAATTACTGGAAGTTCAGTCGGATCAAAATGATCACCTGGGTGAGTTGACCAGTCACCAGTGAACGCAATAGCAACACTGACATCTTCCATTTCAACATTGGAGATTACTACATCTTTTATATAACCTCCACGGCCTTGTGCAGTCTTGAAGAAGATGGCCTTGGTCGAGCCATGGATATGAAGGTGATTAACATGAACATCCGAGATCCCACCAGACATCTCACTCCCAAATGCAAGAGCAGCACCCAACGAGGATTGCAGATTCACTCGTCTGATGTGAATGTCTGAGGTTGGTCTTCCAAAAGTAATTCCGTAGTTGTCCCACCCACTTTTTAAGGAGATGGCATCATGGCTAACGGTTATGCTGCTGTCCTCGATGCACACATTTGAGCATGAATCTACAGAAACAATGATGTATAAATGAGTTGAAACTTGGATCGATGGTCCTATAGCAGATAAAACTAGGTTCCTGTTGTTTGCATCTGAGGGATATTATCAATCTCATTTATGACATATTAGTTAATTTTACCATTAAATCAAAATAGATTCCTATCCAAAGAAAATCGAAATAGACGTAACCATAAGCTAGATAGTAAGCCATGTTGTAATTGCAACATATTCTTTAAGTGCATAAAAGCTATCCAACAAAAAACTTCTAATGGATGAGTAAGGGTTCAATATATATATGTTACATGATTTGCCTAAAATAAGGAATTCCCAACAATCTAATGTAGCTTTACCTGGAACAATTCCATCAATGAGTGGAGCATCCAACGAAGTTTGAATTGTTACATTATGGACCACTACATTGCTGGTAAAAGAAAAACAGAGTGGAGAAAGTCACTAATCTGGCAACCATGTGGAAGTATTAGCAGAATGGAGAAGACCAAATGATATCATATCAAAACGTATCCGTATACCTGCAATATACAGGATGTATACTCCATGCAGGGGAATTTAAGAATGTTAAATTTGAAATAACAATTTCTTCAGAATCCACAAACTCCACAAGATGAGGGCGACTATAGTTTAGCATGTTTGAGCGAAGCCAGTTCCACCATGTCAAACCCTGGCCATCAATGACTCCATTGTTTCCTGTAACAAATTTTCTTTAAGTAAACAAAAACAAAAGATATATATCAGATATGCCTTGAAAGATTGTATTACCAGTAATAACAACGTCAGTTAGACTTTGGCCATTTATTAAGCTGCGATGTCTTGGACCAGGCAGGTCAATTCCTTGACCATATGATGGCAAAGGGTCCACAACTGGCCATTGTGACACCTCCTGCAGTAAAAATGCAAATAAATTTCAGATATTGTATTTACAGTAAGAAGGGCCTTTTTCCCATAACGGGAGAAGAAATGAAGTGCATAGTGCCATAGTCAATTGTGTTCCCTATGAAATATTGTAGAGTAAAATCTCCCTTTCCCAGCATGTCAAAGTTCAAACTTCACGAGAATGTAATGAAACAAAAAGGCAAACATGCTGTCATCATGCATGAGAAACTATATATTACTGGCAAACAATCCCAATCAGATTAGTAGCACTGCAACCAGTTGAGGCAAGATTACAGAAAGCAGCTTGACTTCAAAACAATGCAATGTGATTTGTCTTTCCCTAGCTACTATCTTCACACCAATAGCTACATGGTACCATACAATATTCATGTTCTATTACAAAGAGAAATATAAGTAACCTGGAATTTCCAAAGTTACAGCTAGTTATGTATCGAAGACTCAACAGATAAGGAATTATGTAGTACCTTCTGCACATGTGCAGAACCAAAACAGGGATCAGACTGGATGTAAATGTTTACCGGCGGAATCGAACAAGCATAATCATCACAAACAACAATTCTAGGAGGCTAAAAACATGCTAAAATCATTGCAATAGGACATCTTCCACCAACCATATCCAAACAAAGACAAGAGCTGGCCAATAGAACTATGCCGAGTAGCTAGCAACTCTCCATGCAAATGCAACTGAAAGCGATAGGTAGACCAGCATTCGTGCAACAATACCCATCTATTCAGCCTTTGTGCATGTCCATCAAGTAGGGGAATCGATGGCCAAACCAACATACTAAACACCTAATGCCAATGTGAAACAGAGGTAGTAGGTGTCTTACACTAATCTACGAAATAGGAGTTCACTCCATCCAACCAATGGCATTGCAAAATGCTCATGCTGACCGAGAAGAGAATGCTTTATTTAAAAGGAAAGAAAAAAATCCAATTTAGACAGCAAGTTGCGCAATAATGCAGTGTACAACCTGGGCGCCCACGATGACAGCGCCCGTCTCCAGGAATAGGGTGAGGTGGCTGGTGAGGTTGAAGCTGCCGGTGAGCCACCGCCCCTTGGGCACGTACAGCTGTGCGCCGCCCTTGTCAGCGAAGGACCGCAGGTAGAAGACGGCGTTCTGGAAGGGCACCGTGTTCAGGGTGACGCCGTCGCCGACGGCCCCGAACTCGGTGATCGTCACGCTGTGCGGCCGGTGCGGCGCGCTCCGGCCGCGCTGCGAGCACCGTGGCTGCTCCTCCGCCCGGGCAAGGCCGAGCACCGCCACCGCCAATGCCAAAGCTACCTGAAAGCAGCACAAGCACAGCAACCTGTCAGCACTCACTGCCACCACTCCCGGACGAATCAGCGAAGAGGAAACGCAAGAATAGCGCGCTCAATAGCAGGATCTCAAGCGAATCCCCTCCAAAGGAAGATCTCGATTTGGGGAAGACGAAACAGAGCAAATCAAGAACAGGGCGGCCCCCAAGCCTCCACAGAACCAATCCACAATCCCAGAGAACCAATTTCTCCGGAGGCCGCAGTGAGCAAGAAAAGCGGCTCATTTGCGGGGGGACAACCAACCCACACGGAGAATTCAGCCATGGTGGTGATCAGACATACTTACAAGCCTCGCCATGGGTCCCCCCTTTGCGGCGGAAGGGGGAAGAGCGGAGCGGCAAATCAGGGCGGGGGAGTCGAAGAGGACGGGAGCGCCTGCAGTCCCTGGAGCAGGAAGACGAGCAATTCGCTCGGGATTCAATGGGAGAGGACCTGGAGCAGGCGAGAGAGAGAGAGACAGAGGAGAGGGGAGGAAGCTTAAGAGCAGGGGAGGTTTTGCTTTGCTTGCTGTGGTACAGCTTGGCTCATGAAGGGCGTGTGCCTTCCTCGCATCATTTTACCTTCTGCCGTAACAAATCTTGTGCCAGTTGTTGAGATTAGTTGTACTACTCATTTCTTCTAAATACTATATATGCTACTGTTATGTACCTAAAATTTTATAAACTTATATAAAACGAGTATAGTTTTATAGTTGAGAATAGGAGAATGCTCACAAACAAGGAAGTAAAAAAATAGACAAATAAAATAAGATGGTTTAAGCAAGCGAGCAATGAAAAGATATTGAAAAAAAACGTCATTGTTGAGCTTTAAGGTTTATGAGTTAGCGAGAACTTTTGTGGAAGACGAATACAAAAATACTTGTTTTCAGTCCACTTTCAAACATTGCCGAAGTTAGGAGTCGGGGCTTTTCGGCGAGCTTCATCATCTCCGATGATAGAAGGAGGTTTCGGAGGTGGCAGGCTGGCTAGGCGGCGGTGATGGGAGAGACGACACAGGCGGAGGCCGCGGGGGCGGCAAGAGATGGCAATTGGGATAGATCGGGCGAGGGAGCTTGTGAGCGGCGGGTAGTGTGACGACGGAGGTGGGCGGTGGCGGAGGAAGGCATGCTAGCGTGTGAGAGAGAAGATTCGGCTGGAGCTTGAAGAAAAGACGTAGACTTTTGATCCTTCATCCGATGGCTCACAACATTGAACGAAGAAGAAGTGCATTTTCAATCGACTGAAATTAGATGGTTCCTATAATTATAATCCAAAAACTTGGCTACGCTAGTGTATGTTGCTCTGCCATGTAGTTTTGTCGTCGTTGATGAGAGGAAAAACGAAAGAGGGTCAGAAGCGAGGAGAAGTTTTGACAAGGAAATATTGTAGCAAGTGAGATGTTCAATGGGCAACAAGTAATGCGGATGAGTGGTCTATATGTTAAAGATGACTTGTCCTTCATCGAATTCGGATCAAAGGGTATCATTGAAAATATAGGATATGTCATAAAGGAAAGGAAAAGGTTTATATTAATCCCTCAAACAACAAATAGAATTATTCGAGGGGTAAAACAAACTTCTTGCAAAAGAAAATAACACAGGAAAATATGTTATATAATAATCATATTAAATTATAATAAAAAGTGCACAATCCTAACATGTGAAAACATTTTTGTAATTTTATATTTCTTACACTTCAAAACCGTGTGTATTATGTGGTTCTTTCAATATATATCACTATTTTAGAATTTTACAGCAATCATAGGATTATGTTGCGGCTATATATAGTTGGTCGATCCATTATAAGCCAGTTAGTTACGAGAATGGAGAATCCTTCTAACATTGGTGAACATCTTTATAAGATTTTATTTGACATGACCACACATTCCACCCGCCGTACCCCAATTGTGAGTCAAAACATATCAAATTGGAAGATCCAGAAATACCCTAGGTTGGATTTTTATTGAAGGAACTCCCTTGAGTTGAACATGTACGATGTGCCAATGCCTATGCAATTGTACATTATATCCTCATGATCTTCTCAAATGCTTTGTAGTACATGTACTTGCCGAAGAAGAGTGAATTACAATGTATCTATACCTAATTAGCAATAGTTGGATATGTATGAGAATAACATTAGTTAAAAAAGACAACTAGAGAATTTTGTGAGCATGGAGTGAAATCAGATTAAGAGAAGGCACTAAAACTAATGTTACATATAAAATAGTTGAATAATGATAATTAGAGTTGGGAAGATTGTTGTTCAACAATTCAAATATGCAATCTACTGGTGTCTATGTCTTTTTGTTAACATGTTTGATTTACATTTATTTTGTGTCATCCGATCGAGATCTTGTGTTACATGAGCATGCTTTATATAAGATCAGGATGTGAAACAGGACCCATCATCTTTTCATATGGTTTACCAAATGATTACATGCCTTGAGATCATTCTCGCGGTGCCCTCCATTATGAGTCGAGTTGGAAACTCAAGCATTGAAGCAGATGCATGTGAGACACAACTGGATCCTTGGGTATGAACATTGGAAGGTTGTGACGGGTTGTACATGGCTATATATTTTTATTTTATTAATAGGAATGTGGTACAGCATGTTGTTCAGTCAGAAATAATACCATGTGCTATGTCTTACACATAAAGTCGAGTCAGCACCAATTATTGTGCTACGTCACTGCGAGGATGGTGACGAGCGCGGCCAATTGACTGATCAGGCACATCTTGTGTTGGCGTAGGGCAGCGTTTCTTAGCTAGTAGTATAAGACAAGACAGAGATAACGGATAAGGTGAATGTCATTTTAACATCGTTCTCAGCACTTCAAAGTTTAAAAATAAAAATAAAATCTCGCCACTGGAAGTTTAGAAACTTTTAATCAACATAATTTATAATAGAATCTGTATTGTTATTTCTTTTTGTAGGGTTATGTAGCATGTAGATACAAGGAAAAAATATATGTTAATGTATAGATTATAGAAAAAACATTTGTGAATTGGGTTGAATTAAACATGTGTGAAAATATGTTGTACCATCAACTACTCTAAATGGATGGAAATAGGTTCATTTAATATTAAATGTGTGACTGGAGGTGGTTTTGCAACAAAATCTAGTGGGTGGGTGGGTATTTGTGACAAAATATCTTATGAGTGGGAATATCAAACTTCGAATGACTTATGGTGGGTTTTTTTTGCAATTATCCCAAGATTTAATTGTTATCATCATCATTTTTTTTGTAAGGTAATTTTTATTATCATAAGAATTGGCTAAGCGAGAAATTCATCATCTCATTTATTAAGTATGATGATAATTTATGAGTGAAATGCATCCTATGTCCTTAAACTATTTAGAAACAGTCATCTAGGTCTATGAACTCTCAAAATGACCATGTAGGTCCCTAAACTATTCTGGATGCTCATCTAGGTCCACGACTTTTATATTGACCCTCCTAGATCCATGATCTATTTATATTATGTCAACTAGAATCACATCAATGCTGCTCAGCCGCCCTTCGCGTGCATCGCCACCAGCTAGCCGCTCACCATGCATGTTGCCGCCGCTCTCCACGCTAATGCCGCTAAGCCTACTCGACGATGCAAGCTAGCCGTAGGTGTGCTCTACCCATCACATTCTCAACTCCCATCCGACCTTGCTCTCCCTATCGTGCCCTCACCTTTCTTGCACTTGTTATTCATTATCTACAACGAGCCGACTATGTCATGCCTATTACCCATAACAACGGCCACCCTATGTTTGTGGCGCCTTTCATAGATGTGACATGTCTCCATGGCCGCTTCCTACTTTGTAGACGGACCTGTGAGCGGTGGGCACCGGTGTGATGAGGAGGCGAGAGTGGATGTGAGGGTAAGACTACAACGAGCAGAATGCACAAGTTGCTAGCTTGCATCTTCGCGTAGGCTAGGCGGCCCTCTCATGGAGATGGTTTGTGTGCATGGAGAGTGGTTGTGCGGTGACGTTGTGCGTTGAGAGGGGCTGGATGGAAGCGTTGTGGTCCTAATTGACACATTCAAATAAATCTTAGACCTTGTATGTCACCATTTGAGAATAGTTTAGGGATCCGGATGATCACTTTGAGAGTGATGGCCCTAGATGATCGTTCCTAAATAATTTAAGTACCGGAGTGCATTTCATTCATAATTTATTACCGTAACATTTTTTTCTTTAGTATGATTTATTCATAACGTCACCATCATGACAAAATAGTGTGATAATTATCCTAATTATTATGACATTAATTTAGTGAGCATGATGATCATAATGATAATTATAATTAAGTATTAAGAAAAAATGACTTATTAAGTTATTTTTCCGAGTGCAGCATTCTTTCTACCAAACGGTGATTTAGAATTGAGGATCACATTGTTTATAAGGATGATGATTTTGTGATTTAACCAAGGTTGATAAGAAATTTACCATGATTATATATTAAGTAATCATGTTATTTACTATCCTTAATTCTTTTTTCACCCATCAGTAATATGGTATTAAATTTTATAGTTTATTTCAATATGATAATTTTATCTTCTAACCAACGTTGATGATAAATTTATCATGGTTATGTTTTCATGCTATTAAAGTCTTAGTGAGAATTAATTATATCTCTGCCAACGGTGATTTAGAAATATATCCTCACACTCTTAAGTTATTTTATTCAGACACATTAATTTTTCATCCGACCAACATTGATGACAATTTTATTGTGATTAAGTATCATGGTGAATAAGTTGAATATGATGGTAGTTAAATTAAGGTGTTAATTCTATTTTCTGCCCATCGGTGATATAGAATTAAAACCTTCTCTTAAGTTGTTTAAGCATAATAATTTTGTCATTTGACCAACATTGATGATAGATTATTGTGATTGTGTTCCACACACAATAAGTTGATGACGATGATTATATGATAAAATATGTACATGATTAATTTGACCAATGCTGAATTAGTTCTTGCACATTATGTTTAAAGTTTACTCAGTTTCAGTTCTAAATGTGATTCATGCATTAAGCCCTTTTTATGCCCTAACTTTTATTTTCAGACACTCAGTCCCTTGATGGGAAATTTTCTTGTTTTAGCAAGAGAAGTTTAATATCGTTGTTTTATAAATGATACTTGTAAAATCAGACCGTAAGGGGAGCAATCCCAACATCTCACAATGGATAATAATCCTTGAAAAAGGTAGAGAGTCATTTTATTTGTCTCTTCAAAGAAGTAATTGAACACTCTTGTTGAGAAGTTCGTCATGAAATGTCTTTTAGTGGTGGATTGTAAGAGCGCATTCTAGTAATGAGCAATATGGTCACTAAGATTGAACCGTTAGCTATGAATCTGAAGGAGATGACTAAGGGAAAAGGGAAGGTCTCTAATAACCGAAAGATTAATTAGAAAGGGAATTGCTGTAGAGCCAACCCGAATGTCCAACTCTCATCCAACTGGATGAATATATGACAATTAAGTATTTTAAATTTTCAAATGATGATATCTAGTTTCTATAATAGCATGAGTTGTACATGAGTAGAACGATCGGATTGGACCTATAGCAGTACTCAATTAGAAATATAGTAATTTCTCATGAATATATCCTCCTTTACAGATTTTTGAAATCATGGCACACTTTTGAACCATATTGCGCGGGGGAGGATCTTAGAACAATTAAGAAGATATTCTCCACACACACACACGCGCGCGCGCACGCACATTTAGATTTTTTTCTGTGATTAATAAGATTGATCAATCATATAAGCGGATCTGTATCTCTACCTTCCCCCTTTCTATGGCAAACTTGCCACACTCAACCGCTGCTGCTCATCATGAGATAAACGCTGCCCACGAGATGCCCCAAACCTTCCGCTAATACCTGCTGCATGGCCCGTCAAATCCCTTGGTTAAGAAGGCTGTTTGGAAGGAGATTAATCCCAGGTCCTATATTAGGCGGGAAAAAACAGAGGCCAGTATTAAGCATATTGTAATTTTTCCGCCAAAAGCAGCCGCCAACACATCGACGCCTCCGCAACTCCTTCCACATTTCATTTCTTTTCTCCAGCAACTCCTTCCTCGTCACACATTTCATTTCTTTTCTCCAGCAACTCCTTCCTCGTCACGTGGCTTCACGTTGAAGATCTCCAATAAGAAACACATTGCAATCTGGATCATCGTACCAGACAGCACACGTTGAAGAACAAATGTATGGACGGATCGAATCAACACCTGCTGCAGAGGCTTCAAATGAGTAAGCAATGCAAGTCAGACCAATATTTTTTTGATTATCGCATTTTAATACTATTGTACAAATGTAATTTTTTTAGAAAACAAATGCATGGACAAATGGTTTCAACACCTGTGACAGAGGCTTCAAATGGGTAAGCAATGCAAGTCAGATCAATATCTTTTTATTATCGCATTTTCATATTATTATACAAATGTAATCTTTTAGGGATAACATAATTCTTAGCTGGGATCCTCAAATTGGCATGACGTTTACTAGTCCAAATGAGGCATGGAAACTTTAGCTCACTTATGGAGGTCGGGCATGCTTTGACGTTAGAAAGAGATACGAGAACAAGAGCAAGGTAGATGGCATCCGGTAGATTTGTCTGCTCATGCCAAGGATTTCGAGGAAAAGATAAAAGAGACTATTTAACTAAGCCTCCATGGTCTGAGACTAGGATTGGTTGTGAGGTACGAATGGGGCTTACGAGAAACGGGAAGATATGAAATTTCAGACTTGTTTCTCCGACACAATCATCAGCAGCAAACACCAGAGACTAGTCACTTAATGCGATCACAATGGAAGGTTTCAGAGGCACAAGCTTTTGACATTGTAATGGCACATAAATGTGGAATTCGACCAAAGATTGCCCATGAATTGGCAGGTCAGTATGTTGCTGGTACAGCTAACCTTGGGTACACATGTCGTGATCACAAAAATTATTTGCGAACCAAGCGTCAAAATCAGTTAAAGCATGGTGAAGCTGGAAGTATACAACTATACTTTC
Organism: Chloris gayana; assembly: GCA_031894775.1. NCBI lineage: Eukaryota > Viridiplantae > Streptophyta > Magnoliopsida > Poales > Poaceae > Chloris > Chloris gayana. The sequence continues at coordinate 175,081 of JAUNZO010004377.1, forward strand.
AGAATAAGGTAGTCGAAAACCAATCATTTAAATATGCTTTCAATTTGATGTTGAAGATCAAATCACTAATATCTTTTGGGCAGATGCAAAGATGATTATCCACTATGCTCGTTTTGGTGAAGTTGTTTCCTTTGATACTACTTTTGGCACAAATAGAGACACTCGACCATTTGGTGTATTTGTTGAATTCCATCATTTTAGGGAGACTGTGATTTTCGGAGCTGCACTCATGTATGATGAGACATTTGAATCTCTTAAATGGTTTTTTGAAACTTTTTTATCATATCATGGCCTCAATCAACCTAGAACCATATACACTGATCAAGATTTTGCCATGGGAAAGTTTGTCGCAATTGTATTTTCAGAATGTTGGCATGGACTATGCACTTGGCACATAATACAAAATGCTGTCAAGCATTTGAAACGCCTAAAGAAAGATGAATCAAATATTCTTTCTGATTTTAGTGCTTGCGTGTATGAATATGAGGATGTAGAAAGATTTGAAGAAGTCTTCAGTAGTATCAGGGGCAAAGTTCACAAGCAGAGCTGGTTGGATAGCATTTATATGCTAAAAGAGAAGTGGGTTGAATGCTTTATGAGAAATGTGCACACATTAGGAATGCAGAGCACACAACAAAGTGAGAGTTTGAACAGTGATATAAAGGATTTTTTGAACTCAGAGTTGAATATTATTTGGTTTTTCAACCATTTTGAAAGAGTTGTAAAAGGAAAGCGGGATAACGAGATTGAATCAGAGTTCCAATCAAGGAAGAATGTTCCAGGGCGCTTAATGCAAACTCCTATGCTACTGCAGGCACGTGCACTTTATACACCACAGATATTTGAAGTCTTTCAAAAGGAATATGAACGATCATTGGCAGCATACACTAAAATTCCAGATGATGGAAGTGCATATGTTGTAGGGGATAACACCTCTTAATGCAAAATCTAAGCATGAAAAAGAGTACCTGGTTGTAACATCCCAAATTTTTTATTTCAAATAAATTCAAAAATAAACTTAATTTGAGTTTTTATCAATTAAAATTTTCTTTAAATAAAATTTGCATCATGTTGTTTGTGTGCATTTTTGTGGAAAACAAATTTGAAATTCGGTAGAATTGATAAAGAAAACAGAAATCCGAAAACCATAGTTTGGCCGAACCCTCGGTTCTTTTGCAGCCCAGTATGTTGACCCAGCAAGCCAGCCCAGTTCTCACTATCTCACCGACGCGCGGGACCTGTTCTTCATCCCCTTCGCGCATCCGTTCCAGGAACCGCTGCCGCCTTGACGCCACTTCCTCCGTCGAAACCGGACGTGGGAGCGCGCCCTTCTCGCCAAAACCGCTCCTATATCATCCCTACTTAATCCCGCACCCCGAGCCATCGCCATTTCTCCTCCCCATTCCCTCATTTCCCCAGGGAAGTGGAGGACCGCCATTGACGGTTCCTTCACGGGTATGTCGTCGCCGCTCGCTTTGCTCTCCATTCAAGCCGCCGCTGCTCCCTCCGACGTCTCAAACGGAACCACAGGGCCACGAGGAACACGAGGAGCCCATCCCATCGCCTCTCCACGCCGGAAACCGCCACCTCGACTAACTCCGGTGAGTACGCCGTCGCCTTGCCGTTGCTTGCTTCGAGGCCCCGTTCTTCCCTCTGACTGTCGCCTCAGAATTGCAGCACTACTACGACGCCATGAAGTCCTGACGTGACCCGTTTCTGACGCAGCAGAACCGCCTCCACGGAACGCCGGCAACCTCAACCGCCCTCACCGTCCCGAGCACAACTCTGGTCTTCGCTGCCCTTCTTTCGCCTCTGGGTGCGTGCGCTGTGATCTCCTCTCGTTTCGCACCGGTCCATGTAAATTTTTCCTAGGGCCAAGCCACTAAAATATTGATTAGTAATAGTCCAACTCCTTGTTATACTATTAGTGAACCCACAAGCTTGCTCGCTTCTGCAACCACTTAACGCTTTTTCCATATCCTTGATACCACCATAATTGCATTATTGTATCCCTTGTGTAGTGTTAGGGTTTGCTGATTACCTTCCATACGAACGGTTTGCTAGTTTTGTTTTTAGTTAGATTCCTGAAGACGACTGCGGTTAGGTTTCATCATATGCTGAAGTATTGACTGTAGATTTGATCTGGATTTTGATTGAGACTTGAAGCTCTACTTTGCTTTGTAACTAGTAATCGATTGGTAAGTCTTCCGCTGTTACCATATTTTAGTATTTGTATGGATTTTGAGAACTCTAGAGTGCATACCAACTACTCATCCAGTGACTGATACTCGATCCATAGTACATCCAAAAAATGGGGTGTCACATGTAGAGCAGGGCGAAGGCAGCAATGCTGCCACAGTCATGCCGAGTGCGATGGAGATCCTGGGGCGATGGGGCAGCGCGAATCGGTGAGCAGATTGAGGCGAGGGTATCGGGACGGCGCAGCCGGATGTGACCTTGCACAAAAGTGAGCTTGCATAGGGGTGATGGGGTGACGTGCATTGAGCGGACTGGCACGCGACGCGGCAAACAAACCGGGGTGAGCTCGTGGCATGGCTGGCTCGCGCAGGGGTGGAGCTGGGTAATGGAGGTGGGCTGAGGTTAGGTGAGGACGAAGAATGGTGAGGGTAATTTGATTCGAAAAATAGGTTGCGAGCATTCTATCGGTTAGTGCTTTGGTCTGTGTGATTGTACCGATACCTAACCGGATATGGGCATTATAACGAAGCCCAATAATTTAATGGACAAAATAGTAAAAATGTACACGTGGAGGTCAACCAAGCAAGTCGGACCTGAGTTGGAGAAAAGAATATTAAAAGAATGAAACGAAGATTATTCTTGGTGCGTGCACACATGATTACGACTCATTATGTGAGTTATCAATTTCGGCAAAATTTCACCGATATATCCGAAATATCATTTTTATTGCCTATTGGTGAGGTGCGATATAATTTTTATCACCAAAATTTCATTATTGGCTATACTTATTTATCGAAAATTGTCTTTATTATGCATACAACTATGATAATTTAGAGATTAAAGATCATTTCTAGTCAAATCATGCAACTATTTTCAAAATGCAATTAATTTTAGTCATCAAAATTATCGAAATTTCCGAAATATCATGTTTATCGGCGATCCTTAATTTTTTTTCCTAGATGCATATGCGTTTTGATTGGTGGAGATCGAGGAGACCGGCCAGGATACGTATGTTCAAACGTCTTGTTTTGACGTGCGTCGGACTCTGCTCGACGATCCGGTTTAGGTGTGACGACGTGAATAAAACGGATCTTAGCAGCACAAAACAAAACAACAGAAGGTTACGACTGTTTATGCGGCATTGCATGTCTAGAAACCTAATAAATAACGTCTGTTCGTATCAGGATCTTCCAACATGGCACGGCGATCGCCACCGCCGCTAGCCAAGGCAGCCACGTACCCGGCCAAGGAGATCGTCGGAATCGTTGCGTTCCTGGACAATGTGACCGTCTCGTTCGAGTCCGACCCAGTCCTCCGCGACGAGTTCTTCGCCCTGGTCACCGGGTTCGGAGCGGGTCAGGGCGGCGACGTGGAGGTCAACCAAGCAAGTCGGACCTGAGTTGGAGAAAAAAATATCAAAACAATGAAACGAAGATTATTCTTGGTGCGTGCACATGTCATTAGAGCAACTCCAGGGGTACCTCGAAATCAGGCCCCGATTTTCTGATTTCGGGGTCCGTCTAAAATATTCGGGAGTCAAAAACTGTTTTGCACTCCAACAGCGACTCGTAACTAAGCTCCTAAAAGGTGGGCCCCACCACGCCAGCCACGCCTAGGCCGTCGTGCATCTGGCGTGCCGCCGACCGCACCCAACCCCGTCGGGCCAGTCTCGCCGTCGACCGCACCGAAGCACCTGCGCTGTGCCGCGACCGCGCCTCGCCTCGGCTATGCCCCGCCGTCGCGGCGCGACCATGGGAGAGTCGAAGCGGCGGGCCGGGAGAGTCGCGAGGGAGCACGCGGCAGCGCGATCGGTTTGGAGGGAGGGTTCCGAGCTCCTCGGCGCCGCGAGCCTGCACGTCCGGGAGCTCGTCGGCCCCGGCGGCGGTGGGTGGCGGCAGGTGGCCGCGATGCCGCCGGCCATGTCGCGAGCCTTCTTCGGCGCCAAGGCGGACAGGTGGCCGGGATCTTGCCGGCTGGAGGCAGCAGAGCGGAGGCGATCGTGGATCCTCCGTCGCCGCGCCGGCCCGGACGGAGGAGGCGGAGGCGGCGCACCGCCCGGGCATGAAGCGCGCCGGCGGCGGGGAGGAGAGGCAGCGGCGCGTCGACTCGAGAGCCGGGAGGCGGCGCGTCGTCGACCGGGAGCCGGGAGGCGGCGCGCGTCGTCCGGAGCGAGAGAGAGAGAGAGAGAGAGAGAGAGAGAGAGAGAGAGAGAGAGAGAGAGAGAGAGAGAGACGCGAGCGGCGGGAGGGAGGGAGGCGCAGGCGGCGCGCGTCGGGTGAAGGCAGCGACGCGGTCGGGTGAAGGGAAGAGAGAGAGATGGGGAAAAGGAAAAAAGAAAAAGAAAAGGAAAAGAAAAATCTGTGGGGCCCACGCCAGCTGGAGTTTAGGGGAAGGATGGGAGGATCCCATTTCAGGGGTTGGAAGGGGGATTTAGGAGGGTAGCTAATTTAGGAGCTCATGTAGGAGGTCTCGCTGGAGTTATTTTTTTATCTCGATTCCTAAATTTTAGGATTCGAGGCCTGTTTAGAGGCATTGCTTGGAGATGCTCTTACGACTCATTACATGAGTTATCAATTTCGACGAAATTTTACCGATATATCCGAAATATCATATTTATCGGTGAGGTCCGATATAATTTTTATCACCGAAATTTCATTATTGACTATACTTATTTATCGAAAATTGTCTTTATTATGCATACAACTATGATAATTTAGAGATTAAAAAGATCATTTCTAGTCAAATCATGCAACTAATTTAAAAATGTAATTAATTTTAATCATCAAAATTATCGATATTTCCAAAATATCATGTTTATCCGTGACCCCCGAAATTTTTTTCCTACCAAATTTTTTTTCCTAGAATTGCATATGCGTTTTGATTGGTGGAGATCGAGGAGACCGGCCAGGATACGTATGTTCAAGCGTCTTGTTTTGACGTGAGTCGGACTCTGCTCGACGACCCGGTTTTGGTGTAACGACGTGAATAAAACGGATCGTAGCAGCACCAAACAAAACAACAGAAGGTTACGACTGTTTTTGCAGCATTGCATATCTAGAAACCTAATAAATAACGTCTGTTCGTATCAGGACCTTCCAACATGGCACTGCGATCGCCGCCGCCGCTAGCCAAGGCAGCCGCGTACCCGGCCAAGGTGATCGTCGGAATCGTTGCGTTCCTGGACAATGTGACCGTCTCGTTCGAGTCCGACCCGGTCCTCCGCGACGAGTTCTTCGCCCTGGTCACCGGGTTCGGAGCGGGTCACGGCGGCGACGCCGCCGCCGCCGTGGCGCGCGCGACGGAGATCCTGGGCGCCCGCCCGGCCCTCCTCGCCCAGTTCCGCGCCTGCCTTTCCGGAACGCAGGACGAAGCTCTCGCCGCCTCACGGCCGCGGCGCAGCGGCCGGAGCCGGCCGGTGGCGGCGCCGGTTCCGGCGGACGACGATCCGGACGAGGTGGACGCCGCCGCCGCCGCCGCCTTCGCCGACGTCGACGACAAGAACGAGGAGAGGCTGCGCCGCAAGAGGGAGAGGGAGCGTGCCCGCCGCGCGGAGAAGAAGGAGCTCGCTGCGGCGACGGATTTTCTGAAGCGTGTGCAGCGTGTGGCCGGCGACGAGGTCCATTGGCGGCTCCTCAATGTCCTGTTCGACGTAGAGGCGGACCCGACCATGGACGCCGCCGCGATCTACGACGCCGTAAGCGAAGCCTTCGGTGAGGCCCACCGCGGGCTGCTCCACCGCTTCGCCACGAGCTTCCTCCCGGAGAAGCCGAGTGGCTGGAGCAGCAAGCGCGGCGCAGGGAGCGCAAGCGCAGGCGGAACGCGGCCGGTGGTGACCACGCGCAGAGCGTGAACTGCGCGAAGAAGCTCCGAGCCGATGACGGTGATCATGGGCCGAGGGAGCCGGTCCGGCTCCAGGACGCGGCCATCCGGCGCGCCACCACGGCCGGCGACGGCGGCGGCGCGGCCAGCACTGCCGTGGCGGCGCCGGTGGCTGTCGATCGCTTCAGAGCGCTGTGGGAGTTCGCGACGGGGTACTCTGTGCTGCGGTCCACAATGGACCGCACGGAGGAGCTGATCGAGCTGCACCCGCTTCCGGATGACGGCGACCGCGGCGGCAGGGCGTGCTCGCTGGACCTGGAGAACCTGTACCCGAGCCGCGAGAGCCGTGCGTTCCTGGAGCGCATGTACGGCGCGCGGTGGAGGAAGATGAGGATGGGGCTCGAGGACGGCGGGCTCGCAGGCCGGGCGCTGCGGGTGGTGATGGACAGCCTGAGCTGGATGGAGGAGAGGGCCGTCGAGGACGCCAGGGAGCACAGGGACAAGGCGCGTGCCGCCGAGGAGCTCAAAGACATGCTGACAAAAATGGTGAAGGACGAGGACCGACGCAGTAACCACGGTCCACGCACGGAGAAGTATGCACGCACATGATCAGCTCTTCACGGCAGCTGTATCTGTTCAGTTTACTTCAACGCGGTGACGAGATACATACACTTTCACTTCATTTTGCTTCTACCGCACCTTGGTTCGAGAGCCCAAAATGGTGCCTGATTTGATCAGTTAATGGGAGTTCATAAACACACATTTATCAACTCATTCATTCAATTTCAAACCGTAGTTTGGTGTTGCAGCGGTTTTCAAAGTTGTGCATTATTGAGTATATATGAATACATGAGGGTTAGTGAGTATTTACTGGTGGTGGTTACACTCCAAAGTAAACGGTGCCACCAGTCGCAAACTCATCGTGCACTTGTGAAAACTACACTCGAAAATGTACTTAGCAAAGAAACACACCTTTTTTTTGCAAATGAAAGGGATTCAATTAAAATATAAATGGCTACGCATCCCTTAAGTCAAAACTGCATAAAGATGAATGAAAGACAAAGGAAAAAAAATCTAAGTATTTTGCTCATCTTCAACATCCCTTTCTCTGATCCTTAATGCTAAAAAGAAAGAACAGTATTAAAGACATATCTTCTTCAACTACCAAATCATTTTCGGAAACGGAGTACATTATTTCTGGCCAACCTAGCCGAACTTGCACTAGCAGAGCCGAACCCAACCAACACGAAATCACCAAGAACCCAGGTAAGGTTTATGCGCACTTGCGCGTATCTTCCGTCGTCACTGTTGTTTGATACGATGCACCATGGATACTGTAACAAGTAGTGTTTGTTCGTATCATGATTGAGAACAGACCCGATCTGGATGGAGCTGCGGATATATGGTGGTACATATGAAAGTATCTATTATAGTTGTTTAATCTTGGCGAACAAGTCTTTTCCACCACAGAAAGAATATCTGAACATGGCGCTGCGCCCGCCACCATTCATCAAATCACTCATCCCTCATCGTAATGAAATGATTCTTCAGCGGGGAGGACCACCTGGAGAGAGAGAGAGAGATGAGAGAGAGAGAGCTGAGAGAGAGTGAGAGTTGAGAGAGAGAGAGAGAGAGATAGCTGAGAGAGAGAGATGAGAGAGAGAGAGCTGAGAGAGAGTGAGAGTTGAGAGAGAGAGAGAGAGAGATAGCTGAGAGAGAGATGAGAGAGAGAGAGCTGAGAGAGAGAGAGACATTTGTGTGTGTGTGAGAGAGCTGAGAGAGTGAGAGTTGAGAGAGAGAGAGAGAGAGTGAGAGTTGAGAGAGAGAGAGAGATAGCTGAGAGAGAGAGATAGCTGAGAGAGAGATGAGAGATGAGAGAGAGAGAGATGAGAGATGAGAGAGCTGTGTGTGTGAGAGAGAGACAGCTGTGTGTGAGAGAGAGAGAGCTGAGAAAGAGAGAGAGAGAGAGAGCGCTGAGAGAGGCAGTGAATTGTGCTAGGGTTTGACGGTTTGCCCTCTTTCATAATGGATGGGGGTGAGGCTCTGGTTGAAATGATATGGAATTAAAGGAATGTGATGTTAATGGAATCCACCTGTCATGGATGAGCGCTCATCCTACCATATAAGAACCGGTTCTTTTGACCTCAACTTATGATCTAAGTGCAACCATAGGACCTGTTCTGGGCAGGACCTACCCTCTCCCTGTATGGCCATGGTAGATAAGTCCGTCCAGGTGTAGGATAGGAGTAGGTCCCCGTATCGCAAAGTCCTGCTAAGGCCATGGCGTGGGCTGCTCCCGATCATTCGCGACAGGTTTGTACATCCTGTACTGGGAGACGAAAGACGTTATGTCACACCAGGAACAACAGGGTATAACTCATGGGTAAAGTGTACAACCTCTACATAGTTTAAATCATGTATCCGATAGTTCATGGTCACTGGTATGACTCTTCAAGAACTGGGCTCACTTGATAAGTGTTACTATAATCCTTAATGAGAGATTTCGTGATAGTTGATGGGATAGATGATGATGATACTGGTTGGTGAGCCAGGAGTCGCTTTGACCGCTAGTTAGAAGGCTCAACCTAAAAGATGGGAACTAGCGGGATTGATGAATATCTCTCCTGAGGCCAAACCACTAAAATATTGATTAGTAATTTCTAACTCATTGATACCTATTCTTAGTGAACCCGCATGCTTACTCGCTTCCGCGGACACTCGAACCTTTATCATACCCTTACTATAGCCTTAACTGCATGATTATATACCTTGTGTAGTGTTAGGGCTTGCTGAATACCTTCCGTACTAGTTAAAAGATTACCAAAGACAACCGCAGCTAGGTTTCGTCTTATGCTGAAGTATTGCTTGTGGATTTGATTTGGATTTATGATTGAAGCTCTAGTGTATATTGTAACTAGTAAATGATTGGTAAGTCTTCTGCTATTATCGTATTATAGTATTTGTATGGATTTTGGTAACTCTAGAGTGCGTACCAACTATTGATCCATGGATTGGTACACGATGCACAATACATCCCGTAAATGGGGTGTGACAAGTAAATTGTGTTTATCTTTTAATTTCTAAGAGAGATATTTATTGTCAATAGACACGATCTTACAGTGCTCCCACTTAAGGAATTTAATATGTTTTCATGTTTCCTATGGTAATATATTGTCTCTTTATGATAGATATTATTGAACAAATTACAACGGTCTTCATTGTGCCACATTTCATATCGTCTTCATTGCTCCACATTTCATATTGTCATATATACAATTGTTCAAGTAAGTAGACAAAATATTAAACACAAATTCCGTGTAATGTGTGTAAATTAACATCTGTATAACCATGATACACTTGTTTTGGAACATGCATTTATTTATGTTCACAATAAATCCTCCCATTGTGAAATCTCTTTATGCTTACGATCCTTTTTAAATCTCTCTCTGTTGAGGATTATGGTCTCGTGGTGTGGGTTAGCCAAGAGTTAGTCAAGATTTTTTCCGCCAACTCTAATGTAATTTTCTTTAGTCACATTTAATGAAAAATGTTCATAATCTTATTTCACAAAATTGAGTGGTGAAACAATAAGCTTATATACATACTATATTGAGATAATGTAGTGTCATGTCATTACAATCCTTTAATTTTAAGACTTAGCTTCACAAGTGAGTTTTGCAAATCGTTGCACTTGCGAAGAGCCCTTAATGAGGATAATGATTTGGTGAGCAAAAATGCAATGGCGTGCAACTTTTACTTTGGTGTCTAACAGGACCCATAAGAGTAAATCTTCGAACTACACAAATCACTCTTACACCTAGTGTTAAAAAAAGTGTTAAGAGTCAACGAGCATGATAAAATTTCAAAATCCACAACTCACTACTTTTATTAAATGGACACCAAGTGTCACTAAAACCCATATCTTCTAGGCATTTCAAAAGAAAATCACAATTTACCTTGTTCAGTTATAATTATCTGAGAATTAATACGATTTTGCGCCTAGCTAGCTTTGCATACTATTAGATTATTACCTATTGCATCATCACTTACATTTACCATGTTATAAATGCACCGGATTTCTAAAATTGTTATAATTATCCTGTTAATCAATTTTTACTTTCTTTGGCTCTATGTTGATTTTAACCTGAGTTCTTACGGTTCAATAGCATTGCTAGTACTCCAATCATCATGGATGATATTCCTTCTTAGAAGGGAGCTGCTCCGTGCTAATGGATGGGCCAAGGGAATATAGACCACAATTTATGAAAATAAGATCTACTAGTCCCACTAACACATGGTACAAATTGATTTTCATTTTGGATGCAAATTTTCGTTGCCAACTGCAAATCCACGAGTCCCTCCCACCCTAGCCATGTTGGCATGTTGATTGTTGTGGATAAATATTTGAGTTCTCTTTTATTTTGTGAATAAATATTTGAGGTCATTAGTTGCGCACTTGCGCTTCATGTGTGGCTCGTAGAGACAGATGAGACCATGATGTCATTATGTCGTTTTACCAATTCCTGTCCCTATTTTTTACATATATATAACATTATGTATTATGTTTAATTGCTGGAGCCTTAGTGGTTGTATTAACAATTGGTTCCCCGTTTTTTTCACAAATACAAAGTTATGTAGTATTTGCAGCATCTATCGTAAGCACGGTGGATTTTCTCACAGGCCCAGCGTCTATCTATTATATAGGAGTGTTTGGTCCAAAATAATGGTTATTAGTCTTTCATAACTAATGATCATTAGATGGAACCAAGGGTGTAGATCTAATTTCAAACATTTAGAACTAATGAATATTACTAAGAGTACTATCGTCAAAATAATATATTTATAATAATTAAATTCATTTTTATAATAAGTTAGTCAATTTCTCTGTACAACTTTATTTATAATAAATCTAACATATCATTTTTACTAAGTTAGTTAATTTTTAGTAGCGCAATTAATAAAAATCGTAATAAATACAAATTTTATTAATTTTTAGTTGTAATCATTAAACTACCCACCACTAGTGGTCTTTAGTTGATAGAAAATAATGATCATTATTTTGGATCGGAAAACTCATCTTATAGAGCATCAGATGCGTGTGTTGTCCCGTGGTCAGAAAATTCAGTGCTGTCCTCCGCCCTCAATAGTCAGTGCCAGTTTCGAGCATCAAGAAGAATGAGCCGCCACGAATTGAGCCACCGAACTGCTCTGTCGACACCGCGCCCTGCCCCGCCGAGATGCTCCCTCGTCGCTGTGCCGTCGCCCGCGCCCTGCTGCGGCAACGCCCCACCAGTGCCCGCCACGGCCATGCCCTGCCTGCAGCCGTCGCATCTCGCAATTTTCCGGCGCTGGTGGTCGTGATCTTCGTGGAAGCAACAGGGTTTGACCTTTTTCCCCGTATCAGTTTGTCCAGATTTTGTTTCGGTTTGAATTGAGTAGGAGGAGGCATGAATTCCGAAATTTGTTTCGGTAGTTCCTCGCAAGCTTGACATTTGGAATGCGAGACTGCGCCTAGTGGTTAGCTTGTCATGTACATACTCCCTGCCCGTTGAACAATGTCAATGTGTTGTGATGTACATATGCATGATTGCGTGATGATAGTTTAGACTTCTCGAGGCCTCCACCCTGCAATGCCTAGTCCCTCATCTTCTGCAATTGCAAGGTCAAAAGCTCCGGGTCCTTCGCAATGGACCGTATCATTTGTTTTGTAAGGTCGGTTTCAAAACATCATTAGTATATTAATTAATTGAGAACTGGTCTAGGTATGTTTCGATATTGGTCATCTCCTATGAATATTGAGATCAGATTATTTATGGAGGTTAGTTTCTCATATCATTTTACTATTTCATGATCCATATGCTTCTGTACTTGCTTGTTTATGAATTAAGCTTATTACTTAAATATTAAATTTATTAGAAACTATTATTTGATTATCTCGTTTGCAAGCATTCTACTTTGGATAGCTTAAAATTTTATTGAAACCCTTTCCTGAGATGTTAACTAGTTCTAGAGATGCCATTGATGATTTCAGGGCCTACCACCAAGGCTTGTAACCTTGGCACTGATGCTAAAATTTCTCTACTGATGCCATCTTCCCATGCCTCTGTTCAGGTTCTGTAAATGCAGCCAATTGTGCAGAGCTAGTTGCTGCTACTAATATTTGTGAACTATTTTGCTTTCAGCATTCTTCTTTGTTTGTTTTCAGTGCTTCTGAACAGGATACATCAGAAAGTATATGGCCCGGGCCTGACTGCATAACTATGCTTTTTCCAGCATTTCCTAATAGTGACAGTTGACAAGGCATAATGTTCAGGCTCCTATCCATGTCTTCTAAAAATTGAGAAGTTAGATGCTGAAATGTAGAGCACTGCACAAGCATGACTTGGTTCCAATCAGATGCTGAATTCTACAAAGTTTTCTGTATTGTAATGTAGCAATGGAATATGCAATTGTATAGACAACTTGAGCATTTGCTGAAATGGAGGTCTAGTTCTCCAACAGTTTCCAGAATCCTTTTGCTAGCATCCCTACTTTAAATACATAGGGTAAACAAGCACAAATCGTTTGCCTGCATACAAAATTGAATAGCTCATGGATGTTGCTGATTTCTGAGGACCTTCACCACAAAAAGAACCGCTGCATACACAGTTAAAAATGATAGTAAAAATGAACCTGGAGTATTGAATAAGAACATTGAGACCTATAACAGAACACTTGAGAAACCTTAAAAAAATCAAGAATATGAGAGACAATACTTGCTGGGTCCAAATCCCAGGTCCATTCCATGCCAAGAAAAAATAACTTATGCAAAACACTAGCACCATCTCAAGGTCCTTGAAGTACTCAGTGAACCGTTGATGACCAGCTGCTCCAACTCCACCTTGATGGCCAGCATGGGCTGCTGCTGCTGCCTGGACGAAGATGAGGAAGCGGCTTGGAGCTCGACGCAGCCGCGGCGCTGGCTGGCCTGCTCGAGCTTGAACACGGCGACGAGCTCGTTGGAGAGCGTGGGGCAGGGCAGGATAAGCGACGATGCGAAGGACGAGGAGCCCCCGGCGGCGCGGCGGAGGTGGGCTGGCGGTTGAACGCGACGTTGAAGCAGAGCTCGAGCACGCGGGATCGCAGCAGGTCCACCGGAGGGGAGGAGGGCGCCGTGAGCAGCGCGAAGGTGACGTGCAGCGGCGTCACCTGCGTGTGGCCGCGCCGCCACGCCACGCCTAGCCCCGAGGCGGCTAGCACCGCGCGGGGCAGGCAGCGTGGGGAGAGGCTCCGCCGTCGTCCGCCACCCAGGACCCGCCCAGCTCGGTCGGGTTCGGGAGGAAACCAGAGAGATGGAAAGGAAGAAACGAAAAAAAATGGTGGGACTCACGTTTGAGAGCCTGGCTTGGGAGACCCCAAGAATAGGGTCTTGAGGTTGCAATTTGAGGTGGCATGGAAAATGAATGCCCGAGTAGGGTCCCTGCTGGAGTTGATTTTTAGGCCAAAGACCCTAAATAGTGGAGTAGAGGCCCATGGAAAGGCCATGCTGGAGATGCTCTTAGCGGTGTGATTCGTGATCGAATTGTTTCTAGGCTTCTGTGTCATCTCTGGCAGTTATCCGAGTACACGAAAGCACAAGAACCTGGATCTTGTATGTAATTTTGTCTACCCATATAGTATATGACTGTGACCATGTAGGTTAGTCGATCAAATTTCATTTCCAATGCCATCACCGATGAGAGCGTGCGTGGCACCTGTCATGTCATGTGTTGCGATGATCCCTGGTTCATTTGCCGGTTACCGCCGGCGCTCGTGCTCCACCCTCTCGGACGACCACTTTCAGCATCGCTACGCTGTAGTCTGCGCTGCAGTCGACCAATGGTATCGGTGGTGCGCCGGCTGGTCATGTCCAGGACCCTGTCCATGTTAATGCTGAAGCCGGTTGCACTATAGCCACCACACAAAAACTAGTAGTTGCGGCGGCCAAAACGGGCCACAGCTACGGTGGAGGGCGGGCTACGGTGTATCAATAGTGGCTATAGAGGGCCCATTAGCCACGGTTGACGTTGTGAACCGCCGATATTGAGCATGTGGCTAATGAGCTACCAATAGCCATGGTTGACAATGCGGGCCGCTGCTATTGTGTTTTCTAGAGGCGACCCATCAAGTCACCCGTAGTTATTTCCAAGTAGCCCATCCAAAGCCCATAAATATATTAGTAACCCTAGCCCCTCCCTCACTCCGCCACTCCCACAGCCACCCCACCTCCTGTCTCTCCTCCCACTCCACTTCCCCTCCTCCAGCAGCCGTCAACCTTCCTCCTCCCTCCTCCAGATGCTGCCGCCACCCTCCCTCCCTCCTCCAACTGCCACCACCTTCTCTCCTCCCTCTTCCAGCTGCTGCCGCCACCCTCTCTCCTTCCTCCTCCACCGCCGATGCCCCCTCCCCTCCCTCCCTCCTTCGTGGTGGTGGCATGCGGGGCCGGATCCACCCGGCCCCATTCTCCATGCAGCCCCATTCTCCATGCAGCGGTGGAGGTGGAGGCGGCGCGCGAGCCCCTTCTCCGCATGGGGGCAGGCTGGAGGCGACGCGCGTCCCCGGATTTGCTAGGCCTGGTACACCGTGGCGGAGTGCAGACTTGAATCCACTCGGCCTCGACCCCGTGCCGGCTGCGGCCGGATGGAGTCGGCGCGCGGCCTCGGATCCACTTGGCCTCGTCCACCCTGGCGGCGCGCAGCCACGGATCTGCTCGGCCTCGACCGTGACGAGATCCCGGCGGCCGCGTGGTGGAGGCAGCACGCGGCTCCGGGTGGCGGCAAGGGGTTTGAATCCGCCGCCTCTCCCTCTCCCGGTGGCGCGTGGGCGGCGGATCTGCTGCTTGTCCCGGTCGTGCGGCGACGTGGGCCCGGCTTGGGTCCTCTTTTTTTGGTTTTCCTATACTCCTTGTATCGGAATGCCAACCGCACAATAGCGGCGGTTGACAAAGCCAACCATGGCTATAGTGGTGCTCTGTAGCCATGACATTTGTAGCCTCGCAATAGTAGCCACGGTTGGGGCAACCCACGGCTATAGAGCTGTCCCAAAAAAAAAAAACCATGGCCAAAGTGTCTGATTGTTATAGTGTCGGTGTCCTGTTCTGAACAACGTCACCAGTGCGGGGCTTCTTGATCGCGGCCCCCATTCTCTGTGCTTGATTACCATCAGCTGCGTCAAGGCTGTGCTTGCGATCCCGCCAGGCCTGCTTCCATCTCCTCTTTCCACTCCATGTCGGTAAGGCAGGCGCCACCAGGGCCCTCAACGAACACGGTGAAGTTTCTCATTGAGGTGCGGAATAATTTGCAAGTATTTCTATCATGTTAGTTAGCTGTCTTAATGTCTCCAAGAAAATCAATTTGCTATGTTTGGTTTAAAAGAGCAGACGTAAAAATAATGGATTTGGCCTACAGTACTGCTTCGATGCACTACAATGTAAAGACATGTAATGGTGATGGTGTGGAAAAGAGGATGGATACTACAATATTGTGGAGGACGATTATAACGTGCCTAACATCATCTAAAGCCATCTCTTTGTACTTAATATCCCTTTCATTTTTAAGTACGGCAAATGGTGGTAGCTAGGCTGGCCGGCCGGTATTGTTGCTGTCCCCCTCGCCCGTGGTGGATGCAAGGCTCCAGGCGATCTTCCACGGTGCCGTCATCAATCTATCAACTTTCAACAGCATATTGCTGTGCTCTTGTTTGCATGCCTTGTGACAAACTGACAACTACTACTACCTTAGCTGACACAGAAAGTTTAGCTACCGCAGCCGGGTGGAAACCCCTTGCCACCAAACAAAGCATCAGGTTAGTGTCGGAAGAAAATGTGTTTAGAGCAGAGAAGCACCAGTTTTTCTGTTGCACAAATATCTGCTACTAGTACTGCAGTAGAAATATCATTTGTTGTTGGCCCTACATCGATATATAAGTACTGATGATCTGGTGTTGATAGCCGCCGGGCTGCTGGGTTCCAGCTTTCCTCACTCCTCGGTGATCATCCGAGTCATGGAGGACTCACATCACTCTTTTAGTTTACTACTCTCTCCTCGGTGAGACAATGACGTTAGGACAAACAAAATGAACTAGTTGCAGTATAAAATTCCAATCCTCACGTCATCATTGACTCAACCGTTCATCTCACTCCACAAGACTGAATGGCTGTCAGTGAAATAATATTGTATGCGATCTACCTATAAATGGATACACACTCCTCGGACGAGCAACGCAAGCCATTGAAGCAGCTACTAAGTAGCAGCAGGTCTGCAGACCACAGTGAAGTGGCCGAAGAAAAGGAAGCAAATTAAAGGAAGCAGAGGAGATGGAGGAGGCGACCAAGACGAATGATCTTGATCATGAGACTATTATTCCTCTGCTGCGGCCGTACAAGATGGGCCCCTTCGAGCTCTCCCACCGGATCGTGATGGCCCCGCTGACGCGTCAGCGCTCCTACGGCAACGTGCCGCAGCCGCACGCCGCCGTGTACTACTCGCAGCGCGCGACCGCCGGCGGGCTGCTGATCACGGAGGCCACCGGCGTCTCCGACACGGCGCAGGGGTACACGGACACCCCGGGCGTGTGGACGCCGGAGCACGTGGAGGCGTGGAGGCCCATCGTGGACGCGGTCCACGGCAAGGGCGGCGTCTTCTTCTGCCAGCTGTGGCACGTGGGCCGGGCCTCCACCTACGCGCTCCAGCCCGCGGGCCGCGCGCCCGTCTCCAGCACCGGCCGCGGCGTGCCGCGCCACGTCAGCCTCGACGGCCACGTGGAGGAGTTCTCGCCGCCGCGGCGGCTGGAAGCGCGGGAGATCCCCGGGATCGTGGACGACTTCCGGAAGGCGGCGCGCAACGCCGTGGACGCCGGGTTCGACGGCGTGGAGGTGCACGCGGCCAACGGGTACCTCATCGAGCAGTTCCTCAAGGACGGCGCCAACGACCGCGACGACGAGTACGGCGGCAGCCTCGAGAACCGGTGCCGGTTCGCGCTGGAGGTGGTGGGGGCCGTCGCCCGGGAGGTCGGGGCCCACCGCGTCGGCGTGCGGCTCTCGCCGTTCACGGACTTCCTCGACTGCCGCGACTCCGACCCGGACGCGCTGGCGGCGTACGTGGCGGACAGGCTGGCGTCTGCGGGCGTGCTCTACTGCCACGTGGTCGAGCCGCGCATGGCCAGCGTGGACGGGCGGCTGCGGGTCCCGCACCGCCTGCTGCCGTTCAGGGAGGCCTTCACTGGCAAGGGCGGAGGCACGTTCATCGCCTCGGGAGGGTACGATAGGGAGGAGGGGAACAAGGTCGTGGACGAGGGGTACACGGACCTGGTGTCCTTCGGAAGGCTCTTCCTCGCCAACCCGGACCTGCCCAAGAGGTTTCAGACGCCCAACGCGCCTTTGAACAAGTACGACCGTGCCACGTTCTATACCTCCGACCCCATCGTCGGATACACGGACTACCCATTCCTCCGTCACGAGGACTCGGCACCAACTTCATCTTAGTGCATGGACACTCTCCCCTTCTCTGCTTCATTAATCTGTTTCCCACATACCGTGGCTTGCTTGTCAGTAAAGGAATAATCTACCTGCCTTTATGTTCAAAATTTTTAAATAACTTTATGGTGAGCAGGGTAAACAAAACTGAAAAAAAAATGGCTGGGTTTTGTATTTTTTTTATATATCAAAACTGTCTTATCTAGTCCCACTTTGACAGTAGATTGATTTTCATTCAAATAAAGTCAGAGAGATAAGAACAGAGGATGAAAATGCTACACCAAGGGGGAAAAAACAAGAAATTCTTGTCCCGTTAATTTTTTTCTTTCTGAATCACTTATGTCTCTGTTGAATTTTGTTATAACATTCTTGTACCTATAACTTATATGTAAGTAGACCTTTTTTATAATTATATTGTTAAAGACAACTACTTTGGATTGACTTGTCAGTCTCATACTAGTATGTGTATTTCTTAAAATTAAATTTTTGTTAATTCCATTTCATAATAAATAATTTTTTTCATACTTGATATTGAAGGAAAACATAATGGTCTCTAGTGTGCCACATCTCATACTACGGTATCAACATTGTTCAGCTCTTGAGTATATGTATGGTATTGAATAAACATTTTGCCTGATGTGCAATGCTAAATTATCTAAATCATTATACGCCCTAGACATGTTTCTAGAAGATGCATTTATCTAAATCATTGGTCTTAGTGGAACTTGTTCTTACATATCTCTAGAAATCATTGTGGTGAGGGTTGAACTAGGGTGTAGCATGATTTTCGTGTCCAACTACGATTCAATTTTATTTCATACTATTCATAAGTCAAAATCATGTTTGAGTAAAATTAATCACTTAGTTAAAAAATTTATATACACAATATATATTGAGATAATATAGTGTCATCATCTTGCCCTACTATGACTCTTCTCATGAAAATGATGATTTGAATTTGCTTTGAGTCGGTTAATTTGTTAAACTTCAGCCGGGGTGGAACTACGTCGACGGCCACCGGGGCCATGGCCCTAGTCGTGGGTCAAAAACCCCATATGCCCATGTTAATGTTTCAAGACCATGTATCATATAAGTCAGCAGCCTTTAGGAAAAATTAACATAAGATTAGAAAACTACCTACCAAGTTGACGTTGCGGTCGCATAAAACGCAGAATGATCGAACCAAACCATGTGTGACCTACCTGCAAACGGCAAACCTGTTGGTGTCGAATGCCACAGACAAGACCCCAACATTATTACCAACCCAGGCACCATCAACTGTCTCTCGTCGTTCTCTGCTTCATTAATTTGTATCCCATGTCCGGTCTCCTTGTGAGAATGAATAATAAAAAATAATTTACTTGCTTTTTTGTTCAAACTTTAAATAAAATTTCATTATGTAAGATGAATGATCAAATGTAAAGAAAAAATTCAACGATGACAACAATTTTTGAATGATTTTAAACGGCCTCCATATTACAAATATCATTGCACCAATGTATTTTAATATAGAGAAATACTTGGATGACCATAGGGGCATGTGACCACCCTAGTTTTTCTATTAGTTATGATTAAATATAAATATTGAATATCTGATTATACTATTAAATATGTCAGACTAGTTGTAGATATGTTGTCAAATTATAAATTAAAGTACAGAAACATCAAATTCTGACAAATTCATGAAATTCTATTAAATTTGATGAATTTGTCGGAATTTGATATTTCTGAACTTGAATTTATGATTTGAAAGCATGTCTACAACTAGTATGACATGTTTAGTTGTATAATCAGAGATTCAATATTTATATTTAACTATAATTAATAAAAAAGCTAGGGTAGACACATGCCACTATGCCCACAAAAGTTATTCTCTTTACTATAATGACTGAATTGACGAAATCTTCATAACCATGTATATTTTCTAAGAGATAGTCGTGAACAACAATAATTTCAGCTTTTACATCTTTAAGTATTTTTTCAGCCATAAAAGATTAATTAATGTGCGGATATTCATTGTTTAAGGATTGACGCTAGATCCAATGTAGTTGTCATTTTGCTTAGTTTTGCCTAATAGTATCTCAAATCTTATCATGAGACTCTTCGGACAATAACTTGGTAAGAACCACCTGTGACCAAACTCTCAACATGATACTATGTTATCTCAATATGCAATATGATACTATATTATCGCAACGTGAGAGAGAACAGAGAAGGGGAGGAGAAGAAGTGGATGACATGGTGGAAGACATCTAGGGACCATATGCCAGGTAGGACATGTAGTGTCATCTCTATGTTTTGGGAGGCCTTAGGCCACGGTGAACTGAAATAAGAGATCCTCAAAGCTATGTAAAAATATGTTTTCTTAAACTATATAAAGCAACAAAAGAAGAAGAAAAAACAATAACTGTAGCACATATGTTTTGTTTTTAAGAACTAATGAAAATATTATAAAAATTCATAAAGATAATACAGGTAAATTGGTTATCTCAAATAAGAAGTAAAACTAAAAAAACATGAAGAAGGCAAAGCTGTCAATAAATTAGTTGATTAAGCAACTATGGACAGGAAGTTACTTTGTATAAATCATATATGTTGACTGTATAAATCATACTAGGTGGGCAGGCGCGCTCCGCTGCGCTCATTTTTCCAAAAGTTTAGGAGGTAAACGGAAAGAAAACACTGATAAAAGAGAGTAGAAATTTTCAGATCGAAATTAACAAAACTACCTAGGGTTTCTATGCAAAAGGGAAAAACACCCAGACTAAAACGGTTCTATAAATAGAACAAAGTGGAGGTCTGTTTTTGCAAAGTTGACAAAGGAGAAATCGTAGCCATTCGATCGCACGTCGGACGGTCCACGCACCGCACGGAAGGCATAAAAGCCTCGCCCACACCTCGAACCCTAGGAAGTGTTCGTCTCCCCTTTCTTCCTCCTCGCGTAGCCGTCGCGGCGCAAGGCGTGAGCAGCGCCGGCGACCCCGCCCCTCCCCCGACGAAGCACCGCCTCCCCATCTCCATCCTCCGCACAAATCCCCACCTCCCTCCTACCTAGCGGCACAGCACCCCCTCCTCACCCGCGCGCGGCAGCGCCCGCGACGTCCTCCACCGGTAGCGCCACCCGCGACCCCACGTCGTCCTCCTCGGCAAGAAACAACTCTCCGCGAGCGTGGCCGTGCCTCCTCACTCTCCCCCACGCGCGGCGGCAGCCCCACGTCGTCCCTCCCCGGATCCGGTGACACGATCGTCGGCGGCCGGTCCAGGAGGCGACATCGATTTGACGGCTCGCGTCGGGCTTCTCCAGCTTTCCCTTGCGGGGCCAAGGCCCACGGCCCAGGACCTCCCAGGCGTCAAGGTGGCGGCGGCGACGTGGCCACCCCGGCGGCCGCCACGCCGGCTGAAAATGGCGTGGCGCGCGTGGAGGGCGTCCACGTCGTCCAAAACTCCGAGGGGAGGCGGAGTCCTCCCGCTATCGGAATAAGAATATATGTTGACCAATGTTTTGTGGAATTTATTTCTTTCATGTTATGGGAATCTATTTAATAATAAAAGGAGATGAAGTTTTCACTACCTTGCCTAGAAAAATAGGAAAATTGGCTAGAAATTCTCACAATAAAGCAAAACATCTGACCTTCCATTCCTTGGTAGCATATCCAAAGAAGGAGATCTCGCCTTTGATTCCTCCTCATCGGATCTTTCACATAGCATCCTCCAAGTTATCTATGCCGTACTCCCCATACAGCTTTCGTCTTGATCAGATGCTGTGTTGTTCACGGAGGTGTCTGGTCACATCACTTTCGTCTCCAGGACTCCTCCAATGATGTGATGAGCCTGGAAACAATTGTTGACCGGCTGGAGAAGAAGAACAATCCTCCTGATGACCCGGATGACAAACGGTTAGACTTAGACAACAACACGTTACGGCGTCGACTTCCTTCAGAAGCTGGGGATCAAGATAAACCACACGACATCTGCCACCTGAGAGATGTGGCCGCTACTGCAGTATGGAGGATAGAACTCCAGGTTCAGTGTGATGCAGCACTATTTTTTCTCCGATGACACATACCCAGATTGGATAGCTTACATGTCGCATTGTCCTTCGCATCAGGAGATGATTACGTCCAATTGCTAGGCTGCTGTGAACCATCCGTAGCCTGCCCCTCACAACTGTGCCGAGACTGTCGACATAACAGTAGGAGCAGATGGGATTGCATCAGGTCTTTTGAGAGACAATAATGACACGTGGCCATGTAAACAAAGCTGTTGAGGTATGCATTCTGTTTGTTATATTTTTGCCATTATTTTTCTGTATGAAGAAAAGAAACAAATAAAAATATTTTTCACGTATTTATGCCTTGAACTCTACAGTATTGTTTCGCATCCTGTCTTGCATGCTTGCAGGACACATTACACATTTACATTAATGACTTCCCCTAGACACAACCATCATGGGTTCTATATGACAAACAGATGACCCTCAATCCTCATGATTAATTCTCCTGTCGTAGTATGTTGAAAAGTGAAATGACCTTATGTATAAGTCCATTAGACTCAAAGATATTCACTTTAATTTGTTTCACACATGATTAATCCTCCTGTCATAGTATGTTGAAAAGTGAAATCTATATGACCTGCTACTGCTCCAGCAGTTGTGACCCAATTTCAACTGCCTCAAAAAATATTCCTCACTGATTTGCAAACATAGGACACACGTATTGATTAGTGTCTAGCCCGTACAAATGCGCGGGCCCTACAATCTAGTTGTAGGAACAGCAGATGCAGTTTTGAACGATTGAATATTTTTCAAACTCAAATTATAGTCACGTGATCATTTCTTCAAACTTGAATTACTAATGATCGTACAAAGTATCATGTAAATTGGAACCATTGGTACAAGAGCTTAAGTAATGCCAAACAAGCTTTCACAGCTCACTGGTCCAAGCCCACCATTGGAACAACTCCCATAAGAGGGATTCCCGGAAATTAGGAGGAATAGGGTTGAAGATTCTCGGCTGTCAATCAAGCTTTCACAACATGTGTCTAAAATGACAGGATAATGAAAACAACGTTGGGGCCTGAAACGTTACTGGTGGGTATCTATGGGCCATCACGGTATCACTCAACTTCCATGCACTTGCCTGGGCTTGGGCCTATTCTTATTTGGATCTGAGCTTGCGCAACATTTGCAGTAAAAAACCCTGGGGCGGGGCCCTAGCTAGGCCAGGCCCTAGGCAGTCGTCCCTATCACCCCGGCCCAGAGCCGGCACTGACCAGCCATGGCGCACACAAGGGTTATGGAGCCCAGTCTAGGATATGCTCCGAGCTGCCCTCAATCCATTCAACGGTAGCCTGCTCCGCCGTGCTCTCTCCTCCCTGGAAGCCGAGTGGGAAAAGCAATATCAGTGGTGATCACTGGCAGAGCATGAACACTGCCAAGAAGCCACACTGTCATCAGCTCACTCCTGGGCTCCTGCTCGCGTGTCTCACTGCTCTGAGATTGATGGTAACGGTGCCTGCCGAGCTCAGGTGCAACTAGTACCGGATGAAATAGGGAGACCAGAGGTCGCTTTGAAAACAGAGCAGAGCAGAGCAGGGCAGGTACCAGCATGTCGCCCGGGAAGGGGGGTTCTAGAATTGAATTCTCCACAGTGGTTGCTTTTTACTTTCAGTTTTACATGTTCACGGAGAAATGACATGATCCATTCATCTTGCGACTGTACTGTGTTAACAAGCGATGATCATGAACGGTGTGAATAATAAGATACTCCCTCCTTTACTAAATTGTTGTCGCCATTAACTTTTTTCGTGATATTTGACCATTCGTCTTATTCAAAAAATTTCTTCAAATACAAAAAGTTATATGCTACATTTCAAGTTTTCTTAGTGATAAACATATTCCAACAAAATATATGATATTTCTTAAAATTTATTTGAATAAGACAAATGGTCAAACATAAAAAAAATCAGGGACTGACAACAATTTAGTAAGGAAGTAGTATGTGATTATATTAGTATTCAACATGCCTTGCCAGTAACTTCAAATTACATACCCATATGGGTACACTAGTACACCACACACACAAACACCAGACGGCGACGGTTCAATTCATCCCCGTCCCTGCAGCATTGATTGAGCTACCAAGTTAGTAATGCGAACCAGAAATAAGTGAGAGGAAGAAATTAAGAAGAAGAAAACGGGACTCATGACTCTGGGCGCTCACCTGAAGACGACAAAGGCGCCGCCGCGTACAAAGCACATTACGTCAATGGGCCTTGGAAGCAGCTTGTTGACCTCGCCGGTGACGACGACGGGGTAGTCGCATCGGAAAGGCTGCTGCTCCAAGAGGTGTTCAGAAAGCAACCGGAACAACAGCTGATATCAGTCACTGCTGGGTGAGGGAGCGGCGGCGCCACCTATAGGAACCCTGCGCCTGAGCTCATAAGGCTGCAAGGTCGTGAAGACAATGGCAGCGAGGTGCGTGGCCGCAACCGACGCCGTCATGCGGCGGGTGCTCTACATTCCCATGTAGCTGCTGTTCGCATCGGAGGGGTGCCTCCTCTTTGTTTCTCTCCTAGAACTCACGAACGAAACATCTGCTTCAGCATTTTTCGCATCTTATGCCTATGCGGTAACAACAGTTAACTGCAAGTATATGTATGCTCCGTCCACACTTCTGCCTCGCGCACTATGTGAGTGATTCACCTGCGTTACCGCTTGGTTGCTCACGTGCTAGGTGCTATATATGTACCTCAAACTCGTCATGGATTTCGGCATGAGAAACCCAATTGTTGTGTTCGGGTCATGTGGAAACACTAGCTAGGGAGGTACGGTGCTTTCCTAATTTCCTTCGAATTATGGATTCCTAATTGGTTGCAATAAAAAACCAACTCTTTCTCCATCGAAACAAATTAAGAAATGAGGCAACTCACTTGCCCCGATCTGATGGTGACCTGCAAACATTCAATTATCACGTGAGTGGCAAGAGTGTTCTGGTCTGATCCAAAATAATGGTCATAATTGTTTCGTAACTAATGATCATTAGTTGGATTCAACAATATAGATCTAACGTCAGAAATTAACAACAAATGACTATTATTGGGGCTAATATCATCAAAATAATATATTTACAATAAAAAATTTAGCATTATTAATACACAAGTCAATTATTGTATGAATATATTATAATAAATTTGCAAAATATATAATTCACCATTATTATTAAATTAACAATTTTTCATTTTGAGAAAATTCGTATAAATTAAAATTATTAATTTTTATTATAATTAGTTGAGGAGGAATAATAACCATTATTTCATAACAGAAAACTACATGTAGTATAGCTTGGTGTAGGCAGTGCAGCGTGGCAGCAAGGGTGCCATTGTGCTGCCGGAGTTGTTTTGATGCAGGCGGTCACCGAAGAGAATAAGAATCGCACTAATCCTTGATTAATTACAATATAAGAAAAATAATGTTGTGACTGTCGAGCCATCACTACGTCTAGTTTATTTCAAATTTAAGAAAAAAATGAATCTAGTTTCAAGACAAATTCCAACAAAAAAATATTCACATAATGCTCCATTCAAGTTTTAGTAGCAAATTATTATAAGTAATGACACAAAATTTGATAGAAGGGAAAATTGACTATTGTCATGGAGTGGCCCAGTGGCAAAGACGCATGGTTGCGTCTGTGCTGGCGGGGGTTCGAGCCCCCGTCCCGCACTTGCCTCCTGTGAAGGCAGCGCCATGGTGGCGCCTTAAAAAAAAAAATCATTCAGACATTCAAGAGTCCAACCCCTTTCCAAGGAATAGTGGTACATCATCCTACAACAAATTGCACCCCAACTAGCTGACTCAGCAATAGTGGAAGGGAAGCCGAGTGAGGGAAGAGCAACATATATATGAGTGGTGATCACATGCAGAGCATGAACACCGCCAAGAAGCGACACGCTGATGATGGTGATCACACGCTGAGGGAAAAGGTCTGGTCACTTCAGGGCTCCTGCTCGTGTTGTTGACGGCTACTGAGATTGAATTTATGAGCTTACAGAGTTTGATAGAGGAAATATGTAGCTTCTCTTGTTGATGAGTCTCTTCTTAATAACAAGGTACTAATACATCTAATTATATAAAAAATATAAAATGTTAGAACTTGCATCACTTGTTCTGCTAAATCTCAAAGTTAAGAGTGAAGTTCATAAACCTATGAGTATATGCTCCTTTGTAATAGATTCCTACGACTTCGGGGCAATTTCACAAAAACTAACAAAAACTACGAGTATATGCCGTATCGTTCCGAAGAAGCCGTACTAGCGTACCCTCATATTTACTCGCATTCTCCTCCCATACGATCTATGCGTGCCGGCTAGGCGCCAGCTTGTGGGGTTTTTGCGGGAGGAAGGCAAATACAGAGAGGAGAGCAAGGTCAAGCCCGTGGATAGTAGTATGATAAATAAAGGGAGCTGCTCTATCGAGTAGCATGGACCTCCCACCCGGGTTAGTAATTGAAGCTACTTGTCTCATATGGTTTCATTTGTGCAGAGTTGAATTAAGTTTTGTGATTAAATCTAAAATTCTTTCTTATTTTCTATCAATTAATTATTGGTAGTTCTGTGAATGTATTGTGTGTATTGAGATGGTGTTGTTGCTCAGAAAGTGAATTAGTTCCGAGGAAAATCGACAATGATTCCATTTGCTTCTTCAATATATTGGTGTTAGCAGAAAAGTTGGGGTACCGCGGTGATTACTTGTGCTACAGGAAGAGAGGTAGTGTTGAGAAGGTCATGTGCAATCTTGTGTC
Organism: Chloris gayana; assembly: GCA_031894775.1. Taxonomy (NCBI): domain Eukaryota; kingdom Viridiplantae; phylum Streptophyta; class Magnoliopsida; order Poales; family Poaceae; genus Chloris; species Chloris gayana. The sequence continues at coordinate 201,388 of JAUNZO010004377.1, forward strand.
AATAGATAATGATTTTGATGTGTGAAATGGTTAAGCAGTATGAGATGACGACCTGAAGAAGGCTCGTCTGTGCTTCATGAAAAATAAAACTTCAGGGTCTCACACATCATCCTTCTATATTTATATCAAAACACCATACAAGGCTAGCTTTGCTGGTCCAGTTAAGACCCATTTGGCTCTACCTCTAGGTCACACGCTGATGTGGCATGAAGTTTTGTATTTTATGTTGCTATCCAAAATAGGAGAATTGAAGTGCTCTAGCGGCTAACGATTGGGCCGTGTACGGGAGAATCACAAATGTCATAGTTTTCTATTACTACGAGAACAAACACTCATAGTTTTCTAAAATTGTCCCAAGAGGTTATGGGTATCTGCTACCAAAGATCAAATACTCAGGTTTCTGAAATTTATTTGAAAATTATAGAGTTGCAATAGTACTATGACACTATATTATCTCAATATAGTATATTTGTAAGCTAATTTTTATTTGTTTCATCATTCATTTTAACAAAATATGACCTTAAACATGTTTCATTAAACATGTTAAAAAATTACATCATCTAAGTTGGACGGGAAGATCATCTTGACGTTTACCCTCGCCATGAGGCCACAGGAAGCATGGAAGGATTTAACAATAAGTTTTATTACACAAAACAAAGATGATGGCCAATTGCAATCCATATTTAATTAGGCACATTAATTGTGAACACAATGTGTGTATACAATGCATATTTCAGAAACAAGTAATAGGGCATACAATGGTTTCAGAGTTTACCCTACGCAAATCCGTATTCAACACTTTATATACTTAACACTTCGAAATACTAGATATGAAAATGTGAAATGTGGCACCATGAAGACCATTGTAGTTTTTCTAATAATATACATCAAGGAGACAATATATTACCAAAGATATTATGAAACACCTTATGATCATGTCTAGTAACATAACAATACCTAACTATCTCCAAACATCAAATAATAAACGTAATCTACTGTAATTTACTAACAGAATAGTGGGTGGATACAATGATATTGTTGCAAAATTTCAGAAAAAAGAAACATAAGAAGAAGATTGGTCTGCTCTATAGCTTGGTCTGATTGTTTTGCTGGCGATAATTGGTCTATCATTATAGTTGAATGCATGCTTTGTCTTGCTGGATGAGGTCGGTGAACGAGGGAGGTGCAGGGTTATGAATATGAAAGTCTAGGTAGCAGTATTTGCATCCATCTACTTTGTGTCGCTGTGTTGTGGAGTATCCGTCGGATGAGATCGCCAGGATCGTGGTCGTTTCCTGGGCAATGTCACGATAGAAATTTTGAATTTGACCAGGGCGTTTGTGATGAGTTCTTCGTGGTTTTCACGGGGTTCAGAGCAGGCCAAGGCAAACGACGCCAACACCATCATGGTGGACGCGACCGAGATCCTGGTCACCTGCCCGGCCCGCCTCCTCGCTCAATTCGGCATCTGCTTCACCAAACCGTTGTTAGAGGAGGAGGAGGACGACGACTCAGGTCAGGTCGACGGGTCAGAAGTGCGTAGCCTAGGATGAGCCCAGTAGCGATTCCTCAAGATGGTGTTCGTCGCGTCGGCCAGCATAGTGAACCCATGCTAAGCCGTGATAGTGACTTGAGAATCCATGGCGGCGTATGGGCTGCATCGCATTGGCTTTGGCTGCCTCCTCCGCCGATTCGCCGTCTAGTTCCTCTCCGGCCGGGGAAGGGAATGGGAACAGCAACAAGAGAGGTGTGACTGGAAGAGCCGATGCGTGTTCCGGATGCCACTCCTTGTCTACACTCGGACGCCCCACAAGAAACTTGCATCCGAGTAACGCCCGGAGGCAGAGGGCGTGCAGGCGGCGTGGTGAGACGATGCGCCATCGCCGGCTGCCGATAGTGGAGGCAGGCGGTGGAGGGTGGCCGGAGAGTCGAGTTATTAGTTCGGTATGCTGGGGACTTCTCCTCCCCTCGGTCATGGAAGAAGTGAGGGAGGTGCGGGCATGGCGATGGGCGGCGCAGCACGGCGGTGAGGGCGATGGCGGCCGTGGTGTGATGGCAGACGAAACGACCTCTGGAAAAAGTACATCAGGACAAAACGATCTCGGGAAACCTAGTCGGATCCTCACCACGAGACCATGGTCCCTAGCATATATAGAGTTATTTAGTAAATGTTATATTTTTCAAATGAGGATCGCCAAAAAAACATATGTGCTTAGACGATATGTTGGGAACATAAATAATTGTATATTCAAAAAACAATTTTGTTATATATATTTTGGTCTACAGATTATGTGAAACCTTCGTACAGTTACGTACTTGAAGTGTCAATATGGCAACATGAAAATAACTAGTGAAGTATTTTTTTCAATAATACTATCAAATAGCCGACACAATATCTTGTGAAACAAAATATCAGGACAACATTTTTAGTTCCAATATGTGCATTCCACTAGTTAGTCTATTGATAATAAGTTTCTATATATCTGTAAGAAGCAAAATAAGTAAATTAGTTTACTAAAATTTGATCATCTTGCACGTCATGGTCTGCCTAGGAGCAAGACACAATTAACCATCTGCCAGGATTATGCACCTTTGCAAGGCAATACTGGTAGTCGTCCTTTATCAGGTGAGGTTGCAACAAGCTGCACCCCGGCCGGTTGATAGAGTTTGACGAATGATAGGATAGACCATCGTGCACACTTCCGGAACACCAAAATGAAGGGATTTAATTCCCTGGCCGTGCTAGGGGTTAGGATGCCTATGTGTTGGACGGAGTGGCACCTAGCATGTCAAGAGCTCTGAGTGCTACTACTTAAGAACGGCGTCTTTGGGAGGTAGCACGGGCACAATGCAATTCTTCCGTGACTGGTCCAGTTCATGAGAAGAGTGATGGGTAGTCTAGGTGTTTGACTCGCTGTTTCATTCCTAATACCTTGTCGGCCTGATCCCCTTTGAGTCCGGCTAGCCCTTGTCATCACCCAGTTCCGCGCAGAACCACCATCAGAAAAATCTATAGGAATTTTCTGGTCCAAAATAATAGCCATTAGTTGTCCTCAATAAATGGCCATTAGTGGAAGGGTAGTTTATTAATTGCACTAAAAATTAATATTTTTATTCATACAAATTTGTGTTAAATACGCTAAAATCTACTAAAATAATTATAATGATAATTAATTAGATTTAAAATAAATTCATATAAAAGTGATGAACTTATTAGTTATGATGATTTTTTGTATTATTAACATTTTATTTGGACAATATTATCCTTAATAATGATCATTAGTTATTAATCTCAGAAATTAAACCTACACCATTGGATCCAAGTAACGACTATTACTTGTGAAAAAATAATGGATATTATTTTGGACCAGAGAAGTCCTAAAAATCTATCCCTCGCTTATGAGGCCATGTAGCAGCAACCACTGATGAACTAGGTAATTCACTGGAGAAATTCGCACGAAAAAGGTACTTTGAAGCAAAGCGCTTGTGAAGCATGATTTTGAAGATCGACAAAAGTGATAACCAAGAACATCACCATCATTTCTTTTATTTCCTCATCCTCTTGGTGTCCATCCTCATCACGGCTGTGGCCTCCACTATGAATTTACCCTTGTTTTTCAACTTTGCATCGTTGCCTCTGCTTTGACCAAGTCTTTGCATCATTGCCCCTACTGTGATGGTAAAACTGTAATTTTTGTTCACCAAAATAGGGGCAATAGTGCAAAGACTTAGTCAAAGCAGGGACAATGATGCAAAGTTCAAAAAATGATGGTAAATTCACAATTGAAACTCAAAACAGGGGTAACGATGCAAATGCTCCTAATAAGAAATGTTATCCAAGGGGTGGCTCTATGTACTGCCCCTCCCATATGGAAGAACCAGTAGGCAGTAGCTGTTATATATAACTTCTTGGGCAGCATTCAATTATCGCTGCAGTTGCAGGTGAGTCATCCAAGAGAGACCTTGTCGAGTTCTGTTAGTCATCCAAAACTTCTATGTTGTGTTTGCTCGTTAATGCAAAAATCATGTCACCTTTGCAGAAAAACGAACATTTCCTCCCTCTCGAGGAAATAGTGTTCATTTGTGACACACTTTTGCATCCAAACTGATGGCAGGATAAATAAAAAATTGACTTTACAACAGAAGCAGCAGGTATGGCATGATTACCAGCAACGATGGCATGCTCACAAATTAGTAGCTTGGACCCTGCGGTAGCTAGCTTAGCGCGAGATCCATATATAATCCGCCTGTGGGATGGAGCTTCATTCAAACGCCCATTCCATCAATGGGGGAATCAACACTTTTTCATGCAAGCTTACTGCCGGGCTCTGAAACATTGGAGGAAACCACATGCCCTCAGCTCCGACGACCACTTGTCCACCTTGTTTGTGCCCCCGTCAGACGTGCCGGAGGACAGAGATGGCTCCACGTGAGGAGGACGACTTGCCCCCGCGCCGCCGTCCCCACAGCCACCGCCAAACTGCATCAAGACTCTACAACCGATGAGTCCCTACGCGCACTTCCTTACCGTTGCAGGCGGCGGCGCGGCTCCCAGCCCCGGCAGTGACTACAGTCAGGGTTGGGTTCGTTTCTGCGTAATTTGACCAGCAGCAACCTTCAGTGTGTCTGCCCCATCATCACTAACGAGATCAATAAGTTGCTCCCCACTCCTGTGAATGCACGGAAGCTTACTCCTACAGGCGGCGTGTGAGGTGACGGTGCCAGCTCAATTGTTCAATCTGTGCAAATAATCGCTAGGCGAGCAAACTCTTCATCCTAATTTCTTTCAATTTTTTTTTCTGATCCACGACTAACTTTAACTCAATCCATGGTGCACGATGGACTGATAGCGCCGCTTCATTGATGAACGGAAGAAAGAAAAGGGCATTTTATTCAACCTAATAGATACAACCTAATAAGCTGACGCGAGTTCTTTTGCATGAAGTGTTCATTGTCAGGCATATGCCTACCCAGATTGGATCAGGAGATGCATTTTGATCCATGATGTGGATGTTCTGTTATGCTCTTTAAAAATGTAACTAATAAGTTTGGTCCTTTCAATTGTCACAGAGCCTTAATTTTAAGATTGATAGGAATTGCTGATGCCTTAAAACTTCTTTCCTGAAATATGATTCTACTGATTTTGGAACTAGCACTGCTGTTTCTGGAACGAGCATATGTTCAATATGAGATAGGTAGGTCCCCAGTTCTTTGGTTAGGCGATATTGCAGCATGTTTACATCCGACACTTCTCATTTCTATAATTTTTTTAGTGTGGATAACAATGTAATATTACTGGTTATGACATCTTAATAAGTTTGTGCAACAGTTACCATTTATCACTAGCGACTAGCAAATCTGTTATAAAATAGTAATCATGTTGTACTGATTGGTTGCTCACATGCTAGCTGCAATATATGTACCTCAAACTCGTCATGGACTTCGGCGCCAGAAACCCAATTGTTGTGTTCAGGTCATGTGGAAATACTACGGGTGATACTATGTTAGTTCTTAATTTCCTTTGAATTATGCATTCCTAATTGGTTCCAATAAAAAAACAAATCTTTCAATTCATGAAGACAAAGACTATAATATTAATTAATATATTCTATTCTATAGATGGATGTTTTAAATTTGTTAAGCATGCACTTTGATAGCATTACGGGAAAGTTCAAAGGTATTGTCATACAGACCGTCTCATACATGGCATGAAAAAAGTGGCATACGGTTTGTTCCATTTTGTAGTCGTTGCATCCCATCCACTTGCATTTTATCTATTGCCCTGCAATCATAAGAAAAACATGATCAATTAGGTAGACAGACTTGTCAAGAATGATTCATCATGAGACTTTTATTGACAAGGAAGAGCATTGTGACCAGTAAGTTAATATTCAAGTCAATTAATGTGCCATACAAAATAAAGTAAAAGCAAAAATATAAATGATGAGCAGGGTGTATAAATTTAAGACAAACAAAAAATCATTTGTGTAAACTCCAAAATAAAAACCAGCTAGTACTAGTTATTGTATTCTAGAAAAACATGGGTCAATCAACGAGTCTGCACCATAGGATCCTGATTGGACGGCTAGCAAGCTTTTTATTCAACCTCAAGGCAAATCTTTGCATCCTATTACAAATGCTTCTTGCTAGTCGCCTCCCGCCCTCCTCTTGCCATTCCTAGTGGCGTCCCCTCGCCAGGTCCTAGGCCGCCTACCCTGCCGTGCCAACTAATCACTATTTTTCTCACTTGCCCCAATCCGGCCGTGACCTGGAACATTCATCTACCACGAGGGTGGTTAGAGTTTTCTGATCCAAAATAATGGTCATTATTTTTTCGTAACTAATGATCATTAGTTGTACTTCGAAATAACATTTAATGACTATTATTGGGGCTAATATTGTCAAAATAATATATTTAAAATAAAAAATTTCAGCATCATTAATATATTAGTCAATTTTTGTACAAATATATTATAATAAATTTATAACATGTATAATTCATCATTATTATTAAATTGACTGTTATCATGGAGCAATTCATTGAGACATTCAAGAGTCCAGCCCCTTTTCCAAGGCTATACAGATACTCCATCCTATTTAATTTGTCAGATCAGGTTACAAGTTTATAACAAATTGCAGCCCCAACCAGCTGACTCAGAGATTGATGAATGGTGGAACTGATCATGGCGCATAACACAAAAAGATGCTAGGCCGGGGCTTGGACCATCTGCACACATCGCTATGCCTGTGTGTTGGATGGAGTGGCCCGTGAATGAAGGTCACATGATCTTCTCAAGATCATCTTGATGCGGTTCACATATATTTGACGCGACAGGTTTCACGATCCTGCCATGCGGGACAGATGAAAATGACAGCGAGGAGGCCACCACGGTTGTGCTTGGGATGGCTGGCAGTGAACGCAGGCCCGAGGAATAGCACTCGATCCGTCATGGCTTCCAACTTCCACACGGCAGGATCCGTAGCAGCTCTGTGCGGGCCCATGTACATGAGTGATCAGTGATCACTCGCAGAGCATGAATACTGCCAGGAAGCTACGCACGATGATGGTGACCGCGCGCCGAGGGAAACGGTCTGATTGCTTCAGAGCTCCTGCTCACTGCGGCGACCGAGATTAAAGGTTGGCTGTCGAGCTCGGCCTCCTCGTGCGGATGCAGCAAGTAGCTCATGAGATAGAGAGACCAGACTACCAGAGTATCTGTCATTTCGCTTTCAAGAAAGAGCAGAGCAAGGCAAGGCAGGTAGCTCCATGTTGCTGGACTAGGTTTTCAAACTGATTTTCATATCCCATCTGTACATTATTCACACTAGTACAAGACACACACATGCAAACACAAACACTAGTATATATATACTTGGAGTCCTCAGCCACATCTGACGGGTGCAAGGACTGGGAAGACAAGTGCCGCAGGTCGTTGGTGCTGAGGACGGCGGTGGTGGAAGCTGAGGGAAGCCACATGGGCTTCGTTCCCTTCTTTGGCGCTGGCGAGCTCCACTCGCAGGGCGCTGTCGTCCGCCATAGCTTCGGCGACGACGGACAGCACGCAGGAAGAGGACTGGAGGACACTAATGATGATCTTTTTCGTCTTGGCCATTGTTGCTTCGCTCGATCTTCTTCGTTGTGGTGTTTGACTGCGAATGAGCAATCCCTTCACATTCCTTTCCTTTTTTAAAAAACTCGTCCTCTCCTCAGCAGTCGTGATCACTTTCTTGGTATGTCTAATGACCAACCACGCCGCGTAACGACCAAGAATCTTGCTGGACACTATTTGCAGATTTAAAGTATTTGCCATCCAAAATATGCCTACCATGGTACATTGGTTTCCTCCAACACTTCAGGTAGAGCTTAGTTAATCAGTGTGCAGTGTTTACCATGGTGCATCGCTCTCTTTCATGTCTCATGGATGATAGATATAGTGGAGTTGGCATGCTATTGCCCCTCCCATGGAAGAACCAGTAGGCGGTAGCTATTATATATAACTTCTTGGGCAACATACAATAATATAATCGTTGCAGTTGCAGAGGTGAGACATCCAACAGAGACCTGCTTGAGTTCTGTTAGTCTAATGCAAAAATCATGTCGCCTTCACAGATAAAATGAACATTTCATTTCGTTACCCCACTTTAGCATGTAAACTCAACGCATGATAAATAAATGATGGAGGTTACAACAGAAGCAGCAGGTTTTGGAGAAGGGAATAGGAAGAAACAGAGGTTGTCGTCTACTTTGAGATGAACGGTACAGATGTTCACTAATGCGGTAAAGGTTTCCTCTGCAGTGACAACGTAAATATGGGATCTCGATCCTGTTCAGTGGGTAATGGGCCACCACATGGGGGCGAAACATTGCTGCAACCCAATGTACTTTCCTTTTGTTTTTTTCTTTTCACAGATGAAGTGTTCCTTTTTGTTGTAAAAAATACTAAATAGTCCAACCTGATTTGATAACTCGGATTTGTTAGGGCATCACAGCCATTTTTTGAGTTGTTCTGTGTCAAAAGATTCTCGACGTTTTTACATTTTACTATCCATGGCAATCGACTTTTGTATTTGCGCTGGGCATCACACTTGCAAGAACCTTCCGCCTTCGTGTGTCCTGCATTCGCGTGGGTGTCTCTTATTGATGAGGGAGAAATTGCCATTCATGTCGATTTTTGACCGAGGAGCGATGCTGGTGGAGTGATGTCAACGAATTGAGCCAACAGGTTTTCTACTGCATTCTTTCAAGGTTTGTCCATGTTTTTGTAAATGTAAGGTTTCCATGTTTTTTGACTTATGGCATGTGAAGTAATGGATTCTTTATTCACATACTCCTGGATATGATTTTTTAAAAAAAATCTTTATATTTTGCATGCATGAATTATGATTAGCTGGCAGACTCAAGCATCGCTGCTATTGCTTGTTAATATCATCTTATAATTATATTGTTTTCTAAAGTTCACATGTTATAAAAAAAATGTATTCTACTTAGTAAAATAATATTGGATTCTTTATTCACATACTCCTGGATATGATTTTTTTTAAAAAAAATCTTTATATTTTGCATGCATGAATTATGATTAGCTGGCAGACTCAAGCATCGCTGCTATTGCTTGTTAATATCATCTTATAATTATATTGTTTTCTAAAGTTCACATGTTATAAAAAAAATGTATTCTACTTAGTAAAATAATATTATAGTTGTGTTTCCTCATAATTGTTGGTGAATATAATAAAACAGACCGTGTGGTCAAACTAAATTTGCAAACCTGTCAAACACTATCGACACACCTGCTAGCCAAATCTCACTTAACTTAAGGAATATAAGCCGCAATGAAGAAATATAGAATGTATGATGAATTATCATAAACAAGAAGATCACTTAACTTATTATCTTTTTTTAATTTTACAAAATAAGTGTTAACTGTGTTAATTAAGTCAAATGATTTGATGCTTCTAGACCATGTAACATCTCGTTATTAAGAATATTAATTATGTAGAATATATTTTACTATGTAATAATAAAAATAAGTATAATATCAACAACATTATCTATAAAGATTATTGAAAAATCTTTATAGAACTTGTGCACTTGTGTGCTTAGCGGGACTAGTAGCAAATGCGTGGCAGAGGAGTCTGATGTGTTACATCGTGCGGATGGTCGTGTTTCTGAAAAAAAATCACGGCAGCGTTTCTGAGTCGGAACCGGCCGGCTGGTGCTGGTGATTCCGGCGGAGGATCCGGCTGACTCGGCTCCCTGAGGCGATCAAGTAACAAGTTCGTGAACCGAGCGATGCGGGGAATGAGACTAGGCGGCGGTTCCTCGAGGTAGTGCTCTATGCGGGGCCATGGAGACCGTCAACGTCTACGACGCCGTCCCAGGTGCCCTCGAACGGGTGATCACAGGCAGAGCAATATCACCGTCATGAGGCCACGTGCCAAGCGAAACGGCCCGCTTGCTTCTGGGCACCTGCTCGCGTGGCTGACTGCTGCCGAGATTGAAGGTAACGGAAGGTGGCTGTCGAGGTCGGCCTCCTCATGCTGAGAGCAAGTATTTTGCTTCCAAACAGGGCTATAAGCTTTTTCTCTAAAAAAGATATAAGCGCAAGTAATATGGCCGGTAAAATGCTTGCCACATCATCCAAGAGACCTACATGGAGGAAAGAGGAAAGAAGGGAGAGAGAAAGAGAGAGGTGCTGGCGATTGTTAAATCGCTAGCTGAAGCAGCAAACCCAGGACAGAATATCGGTTCTGACCACTAAACATCGCATGCATGTAAATCTTATGTATTTGAATAATCAACCAAATAGACATGCAATCGCCCATCCACTATATAAGCACATGCTGATGCTGGCACTGAGTGACATGGCGGTGCTTATTCGCCTACCAGCCGGCGAGCTTATTAGACCTGCTCTAACTAGTACCGTAAGAGACAAGAGACAACAGCACCTATCTTTTCGCTTTCAAGAGCGGAGCAGAGCACCTGCATTTTTCTCTACCTGGCCAACAGGCCAGCCGGGTCTAAGCTTGTCACGGGCCAGGCCGAATCCTTGATACTATAACAATAACCTACTATAGTCACGGTTAGGGGCTCTACAGGCGGTCAGCCCTAACCGTGGCTATATTTTCAAGGCTACGAATAATCATCTGTAGCCTTAGAAAATATATCAACCGTGGACTTCGTTATAGTCCGCGGTTGCCATTGTCAGTCGTGGCTATTGTTTTTTAATAATAAAAATAGAATACACATTACAAATACTTTAAATTATATCACATTAACATTCCACAATTACATCATGCTGAGGGAAGCGGTGGTGAAAGCTAAGGGAAGGCTCTTTTTCGTGCGCTGGCGAGCACTAGTCACACGGCGCTGTTGTCCGCCATATAGCCGCTGTGATGACTGACAGAAGCAGGAGGACGATGATGATCATGTTCTTCTTGGTTGTTGCTTCACTGGATCGTCTTCGCAGCGGTGATAGCTATCGCTTCACATGTGTTTCCTTTTTTATGTATGTGTCCTCTCCTCAACAGTAAATCAAACTGCGGTCACCTTCGTCGCTCTTTCTATTAATGCTGCACGACCACAAATGCAGTCCAAAACATGCCTTCAATGGTATTTTGGTTTCCTCCAACACTTCATGTAGAGCTTAGTAAATCAGTGTGCAGTGTGACCCCATGCATTGTTCTCTCTCATGTCTCATGGATGATATATGGTGGAGTTGGCATGCTATTGCCCCTCGCATGGAAGAATGGGTAGCTACTATATATACTTCTTGGGAGCATACATTAATTGTTGCAGGTAAGTCATCCAAGAGAGACCTGCTTGAGTGTTGTTAATCATCCAAAACGTGCACATATTACAAAAATCATGTCACCTTCGCAGGAAAAAGGAACATTTCCTCCCCACTCGAGGAAATGTGTTCATTTTGTTATTACACCACTTTAGCATGTAAACTGAACGCACGATAAATAAATGATGGACGTTACAACAGAAGCAGCAGGTTTTGGGTGATTACAGCACCCATGTCATGCTCACAAACTCTGTGGTAGCTACTTAGCTTAGCCTGAGATCCATAATATAATCCGTCAGTGGTATCAAACTCCATTCAAACGTCGATTCCATCAATGGAGTCACAACTGCTGCATGAAGGCTTACTGCTGAGCTGCTCTGAAGCATTGGAGGAAGAGGAATTTTACCATACTCCCAAATGAATGTTTACCATCCATCTCTTCCATCTAACGATCCAGATCATTAGCATGATACTTCTTTGACCCACTGGTATCATGAGCATCATAGGGAGGTATCATAAGTATCATATGGGTAGTATTGTAAATGAAGTATGGTGATCTAGAGCTAATCGGTTTTCTTTTCTCTTAATAATTGTGGCCGGCACCCCTCATCGTCAATCATCGTCTTGGACAAACGCAGTAGGTCCTGCAGATGGAGGACGAGTAAAACGGGATCTGAGACCTCGCCTCATCGCTGTGGCTGCTTGACTCATATACATTGGTGGAGTCCATGACACCTAGATCTGGAACTGCACCTGGTTAGCAATGAGTTAACCGGTGCCATGGGCGCAAGCGTCGCCGTGCAAGGGCGTAAGTGGCCAACCTGAGCACTCTGAATGAAGGATACTGCCAGGCGACGGCAAGGAACCAGGAGGACAATGGCATGGAGCACGGACTGGGTACAATGGCGTCGTTGAGCATCTGAACAGAAACAGCGGACTCCCCACCTGGAAGAACTGTGATGCCGGCGAAATCCAGACAACGTTTGGTGACATTGCGGCAGCGGCGCTAGGAGACAACAAAGGAACAAAATCAACAATTTATCATTTTACCTAGACCTATTTACCCATAAAAGCCTATTGAACTTAATACTAATTATAATATTACCTAATTAAATGAACGGTTAGATTTGATGCATGATACATTTTACTTAGAAGTATCATGGAGCACTATAAAGGTGCTCGCCTTGGAGGAAATCACTTGCCCTCAGCACCGACGGCTACCTATCCTCCTTGTCCGTGCCCCTGTCAGACGTGTCGGAGGACAGAGACAGGTCCATGAGGAGGACTGACTCGTCGCCCGCGCCTGCGCCGCCATCCCCGCAGCTGCCGCGGAATTGCATCAAGACTCTCCAACCGACGAGTCCCTGCGTGCCCGTCCTTACAGACGGCGCCGCGGCCCCCACCTGCGGCAGCGACTGCTGTCAGGGGTTGTGTTCGTTTCTGCAATCGTCCAGCAGCGACCTTCAATGTGCCTGCCCCGACATCACCGGGGAAATCAACAAACTGCTGCCTGCACCTGTGGACGAAAGGAGGCTTGTACGCCTACAGGCGGCGTGTGAGGTGACGGTGCCTGCTCAACTATTCCAGCTCTGTAAATATGGCCAGGCGAGCAAACTCACAATCTTAATTTCTTTCAATTTTTTCTGGTCCATGAGTGACTAATTAATGAACTTTAACTCAATCCATGGTGCAGGATGTTTGTTTGGAGCTCAAGATCATGGAAGGCGATCGAGGTTGCATCTATCTAGAAAGAGGAATAGAGCTCTCTCCTGTTATCTATAGTAGGTGTGCAAGATTTGTCTTGTTTGAATTGCCAGTGCGCAAAGCTTGAACAAATAGTAATGAACGGCCTGTGGTTCCATGCTCCAAATGAGTCTGTCCAATGCATAAATATAAGACCTGCAAATTTTCAGTTGTGTGATCATTTTACCGTTTTCCAGTATGTTGTATTCAATTGAAGGGCTGTCTGGTCATTGGACCTTGATGCATCACGTTTTGTAGGACCATGTATCAGAAAAATGGATGATATGTTGTTGCACTCTGATTTGTATATATGTAAGTGGAATTTTTTATCTTCAAGTCTTTTCTACACACAATATGAGTGCAAGTCTTAGATATGTATGTAGCTTCAGTGTTAGTTAATTTTGTGCCTTGTCACTCCATACCATCCAATCACGTATTCAATGCTTTGACTCTTTTGTTCTGTTTTAAGGATTCAGTGAAAGTTACTTACTGGTCAGATATTGTACTTACATACTAAATGAGTATATGGAATTTAGGTCTTTTCTTTTTATTGAATTCTGTACATAATTAATTTACTTGCCAACCATATAGGCATCGTCTCTACAGTAGTATAGCATTCCATGATTCATCAAATGTTGAGTTGCTTGACTGTAAAATTAAATTGCTATGACATTTGTACAATCGAGGAATATTTTGTTTTGTGCAGTTTATTACATCAATATATATATATATATAATATTTATTTTTCTATATTATTTATTTTTATGAAACCAGAAGTCATATCATCCATAGATGACGATGCATTGTTTGGTGTTTTCAAGAAATTTGTATGTCTTAATAACTTTGTGTTTGCACTATCTAAATTTGATTCCTTTTATCGTCTTGACATCTATGTTGTTGTCTCCTAATCTTGCAACATGCATCCTTTTGGAAACTGGTGCGAGTATATTAGTGGAAACAAAAAAAACAATGCATGTTGGTACTTTTTTTGTCAATGTCAATATATGTGTTTGAAGTTCAAATGGTAATATATCCCTAAATATAATTTTTGTGTAGTATGCTTAGTTCATGTTTTTTAGTTTACGGATAAATCATTTGCACATTTTTATTGCTTTTTTGTTAGTTCCTTTTGTTGATGTGGTAATCATTTTCTTTTTAACAGGAGTGTAGTAAGTGTAAGGGTAGTAAGTCTTGGTAAGCATGTGCTTTTTCTTGTATTTAGTCTGTGATGTGAATGTATCTTAAGTTAAAGATCAAATTACTTTTATAATTAGTTAATATTTTACTATTAATATATTATTTGTACAATCTAGTTCCAACCTGGAATTTTAGTTGTCTGTCTAATAAAAATCATTAAGATTAATATATATTGTGTTTTTCATTGTGGAATGGCAGGCATCCTTGGATAATTCTTCCTCCATGAAGAATCTGTGTGACCTTAGTAGCTTCGATAGTTTTAGACTAATGAGTGCATGATTGTGCTCCAACTTGAGCCTAGTAAATCTCCAAGAACCATTCCTTAAATAAGATGACTACCTTCTTTTTTTGATAGTTTGTTATTTGATTTATTTTAGAGGGAGGGAATATGTACTCTCTCTCTCTCTCTCTCTCATATTGATGTTCCTTCAAGATGCAAATAGTTATTGTTGCTTTTATTATTGCACAGGGAGTTGTGTATTTACCCCTTGACCAAGGAGTCCATAATCTGTATCAGAGAATTGTATTGTTCACTATGATTACCAGATGAGCCCACATGATCAGAACATACCATACCTGCAAAGCGAAAATGTTATTCTAATTTCTACTTCAATATGATTTTATGAACTAGTCAGTCTAAGAAGTGAGTTTACCTGAAATGGTTGCCTGTCTATTTTCGTACCACAATTGGCTGTTCATATTTTCCACTTATGAGTTATTCAGTGCTGCCATTCTCGGTAATAAATAGTGTAGTACTCATTTCAATTTATAAATAAACATAGATCATGCAAAACCTATACACTGAGATAATTAAAACTATGCTCTATCTACAATCATGTTCTTATCGTTTCCTTCGTTGTTAATCATTCCTTCTGAGTTTTCTCCCATCTGGTTATGTTTATCCTGAAAAAAATATAGTTATTTCATATTGATATTACAACTTGCACTAATAATAGTAAATTAGGAAGCATCTTAATCTTGGTGTTCTTCTTTTACTCTATATAGTACATAGTCAGTTTAAGAAGCACTAAAAACATAAATAGACCACTAGGTATTGTATTGAGTCTGAAGCACAACTATAAACTAATGATATCTGATGTTGCCTGCAATGAATCTCGTTGAATGTTGTATTGATCAGAATTTTTTAGAGTGTGCTCTGTGGTACTCACTTTCAGTTCCTTGATAAATCTTTGGACCTGTTGAGCTGCTAGTTGCATGATTTGGCTATCAGACCAAAAATCTATGTATGCAGATTGGAAGCTTGTCACTTTGTAGTTTTATTTCAAGGGATCACCTCACAATGGATTACAAATACCTTTGGAAATATGGACACTTGTTTGCCAAGAAAGCTAATATTGTACTTAAATGAATGGATTTTTATCTAAGTAAAATGGAGTTGGATGTTTATTAGTCATAAAAATTAATGATACTTCTTATGACATCTATAACCTGGATTCATATGTAATGTTATGTGTATCCAGACCCAAATATTTGTAGAGATTAAATCTTTTTTCTCAACTTTAAATTGATGGTGAATATCATGAATGTGTTGCTCAAATATTTTGGTTACTTATTTTTGCAGAAAAGATACATATGTGTGATTGTAGAAAAGAATCGTTTATGTGTACACAGACCTAAATATCTATAGTGATTAAATAGTTTTGCTTTACTCTAAATTTATGATGCAAACTCACGAATGAGTTGCTCTAATATTTTGGTTATTTGTTTTTTGCACAAAGGATGTCATTGTATAAAAGAGTCTCTTGATGGTCGTTTTGAATTCTGAAGTCTCAAATGTGTTGTGTAGTCACAAGGGGATGTATTCCAGATCATCATCGCAGGGCCAATTGTTTGTCACGGGCTCATAGCAGAAAGGATGCAATCTATTCAATGTGTTTGTCGCCATACATAAAACAACAATATAGTTGATATTTTTTTTCTTTTTATCTCAGAGTCACTAGTTTGTAGTAACAAAAAATACCAATCAACGGTAATGTACACATTATCAGACATGGATCAAAAAGACAATGTTTGGTTCCATTCTGTTTTTTGTCGGGCCTTCCCGTCACTACATAAATTAATAGATTGGTTGTATTAACCCATCGATAAACAGTCCACAATGTAAGAATTTTGTGTTTTGACACCAACTATACATAGAAGCCCGCCATGTTGTTCTTGTTTTGCTACAGTTACTTGGATAGAGAGTCAACGGCCAGAAAATGTGACTAAGACTAACACCAAATCTAAGTCTACTATTGTTGGTGTACTGGGAACGGGGTCTCCATAACCGCCCACGGGCCGTCATGAGAGGCCCATCAGCAGCAGACCACCATGTGTGGTGAATCGACCCGGCCCAACTAGGCTAGCGGCGTGCGAGCGAAGCCACCGTCCGTGGGCAGGGTGGCACGCCCCGTAATCCTAGCGTGCCCACATAGCGTGTGACGTGACCACGGGTCCCACGTGAACGGTTGGGAGAGTTAACTCCCTCCCCTTGGTTCCCCGGTGGGATGCGTGGTGCCCCCACCGGGGCAACCACGGCCGGCCTCGGGCAGCCTCGCCTGGGGAAACGGCGTAACGGGCAAGGCAATTACGCCTCGTCCCCCAGCAGAACGACGGGAGAAGGAGGGGTCTTGTACGACAAGTCCCGTCATGCCTCCTCCCATTGGACAGGTCGCGTGGCACCACGCCTTGGGCAACGTGTTCCTTCAATTCGCGTATTGACCGAATGATTCGGACCAACAACCAGTAAGATTTAGGCATTTGGCATTGTAGCACGCCCTCCTTGGACTATAAAAGGGGAGCACCGGCAATGTGATAGACAGACTCTCTCAACCCTAGAAACTCAAGAACTCCATTGTAATCTCCTCAAGCTTAATACACACCAGAGAAGCAGGACGTAGGGTATTACGCCTCACGGTGGCCCGAACCTGGGTAAATCGCATGCCATCGTGTGTTCTTCCGGAGATTTATTCCTTGATCTGTAGCTCACGATCCTCTCACAAAGGACGGTCCGGCTGACACCCATTTGTTGATATTCACACATCGACAACTACTGATAAGAAAAAAAAATCCCTATATATTTCTAAGGAATGAGAAGCAATAATATTCATATTATAAATATTTTGTATTATTCACCCTTTCATCGTTCATATAATAATCTTCAAATGTAGGCTCTCGTATATCTATTGTTTGTTCTGCACTGTGAGTTGCTTAATCACTTTCATGCATTCATCAAACCCACGCATCGTGGTGTGGCATGTGTTATTTGTTCTCTCCTCCCCACGGGATTGCAATGATATGGCAATATATTATCTCAATGTAGTATATCCACAAGTCAATATTTATTTTATGTTACTTATTTACCAAAATTTGATTGAACATTTTCTTAGGGGACTCAAAACATTTTCTAAATATGACCCACACCATTAGACTACCATCCTTTACATTCTCAAGTTTCCTAAGAGATTGGGGTATAATGTTCCTCCTTTGTAAGACTTCATTCTATTCAATGGAATCATCTTCCTCGTTTATATTTTTTAGTTGTTTTCTATTATGATTCATTCATATGTTCAAGCATATATTCATGCTCCTGCTTAGTAGCATGAACATTCAGTGGATTGGGTATACCAATATGACACTATATTATCTCAATACATCATATCCATAGGCTAAGATCTATTTGCTTCATTATTTATTTTAGCGTAATATGAACCTGAACAAGTTAACTAAAATGTGCTTAAAGATGGTCATCTCGCCTCACTCTAGATTGATCTTCAACATGATGGTCATTGACCCAGTGGTTTAAGAAAAAAGTTTTAATATTGTGCCACAAGGTATGGCCAACGACAATCTATGATGATACGAGTATACGACACACATTGTGAACACAAGAAAAAGCATATTATTCAAAAACAATTATATGGAATACTAGTTATATAGATTTTACTCTACAAATAATGTGAACTACATGTTCAACAATTTAAGTATAAAGAACATAGATGTGACAATATGAAATGTGGCACAATGCAGACCACTGAAGTTTTTTTTAATAATATCAATCATAAAGGAGACAATGTATTACTAAATATGAAAACATCTTTAATTTCTTTTGTTCATGCACCGTAAGATCATGACTATGGACAATAAAAATGTTTATCTGCTGAATTTTATTAATAAAGGTGGGTAGGTTCAACAATTCCATAAAACAAATTTAGGACAATATTATCACTGCCCAAGCCTAGGCCGAGGAAGGTACAGGGGTTATGGCCAATAAAATATATTTTCTACAGCAGGCTATTACCAACTGCGGTGGATACATATCCTCTACATTGCTTCAATCAATGTAGAGAGAATCCTTGTCTGCATTAGCCAGTCCGGACCATCAATCCACAAATGAAGGACTACTTTTTTTTTAGATAATGGAACTGAGTTCCAGCTTCTGCACCCTCAAGGAGGATGCACATAGCCATTCAAATACATTGTTTGAGCTCTTAGGCTCCGCCTTGTCCACAAGATTACCAAATGAACAAAGTACAAGACTAGGATACATCAAATAAAACCACTACTACGCAGTAATTCTATTTGAAAACTTCCACCCGAATCTAGCAAACACCTCCATCGTCGATGTCTCCCACAAACGACATGCCTTGACGAGATTTTTCCTTGCCGCTTCCTTCTTAAGCAGCAGCGACCACGTGTGAATCCAATGTGTGGCTCTGAAGATCACCTGCAAAATAGTATTATTTTGTGATTTGTTAAACACCATATCATTTCTATTCAACCAAATAGCCCAAAGAGTGGCTGCTACTCCCACTACAATTTGATCCCTAAGTTTTGGTTCTAGGCCGTGAAGCCATGGGCCAATGTTTGAGATACTAAGTGGAGGTTGAATTCCAAAGGTGATATGTATTGAATTCCAAATTGTTCTAGCGAAGTGGCACTCAAAGAAAAGGTGTTGTATAGTCTCTAAGGAGCTACAAGAGCAACACGACAAATCTCCTCTCCAATTCCGCTTAGCTAGATTGTCTTTGGTTAGGGTGACCCCCTTCTTGAGGAACCATAAGAAAATTTTTATTTTGAGTGGTACTTTTATTTTCCGGATGTCACATCTTTCGGGGACTATTGTTTCTTTCATTATGGAATCATACATAGATTTTGTGGTGAAAACCCCACTCTTATGTAGATCCCGGATAAACACATCCTTAGTATTAGATAATCTTGTCAAGAGAATGCTTGCTACTAGGTTGTGCCAGGAAGTGAGATTTTGTTGAACCAATCCCCTTCTAAAAGAGACATTGAGCGGTGTTGTGCTCAAAACATGTGCCACCGTTGCATCCTTGTGCCTTACAATGTTGTATAGGTTAGGATACAACACTCGTAAGGGCTTGTCCCCTGTCCAAGTGTCCTCCCAAAATCTGATGGATGTACCATTTTGGACCCGGAAGTGTCCACATTGTAAGAATTGATCTTTGACTTTCATAAGTCCCGACCAGAAGTGTGAATCTCCGGGTTTATATTGGCACTCGTGTTAATGTTTTATTTGGCAAGTATTTCCTTCGTAGAAGGTTTTGCCAAATGCCCTCTTCATTGATTAGTTTGAAGAGCCATTTGCTAAGGAGACACTTATTTTGGATGTCCAGGTTTTTAATGCCCATTCCTCCACAATCTTTTGGCATGCATAATACGCTCCACTTAGTGAGTCTATATTTTTTCTTGTGTTCATCGCATTGCCAAAAGAATCTAGACCAATAGTAATCCAGTTTTTGAAGTACCCCTTTAGGGACTTCAAAAAGGACAGCATATACATTGCTAGGCTTGTGAGGACCGAATTGATTAGGACCAACCTGCCCCCAACCGAAAGTAGCTTTCCTTTCCAGCTACCGAGTTTCTTCCGGAATTTGTCCTCGATCATAATCCAATCACTATTGGATAATTTGCGATGATGCATAGGAATACCCAAGTACCGAAATGGGGTTATCCCATTTTTGCACCCAAAAAGTTGTGCATACTCGGATTCACACTCCTTGGCCTTGCCATAGCAATACAATTCGCTTTTGTGGAAATTGATCTTCAAACCGGATAATTGCTCAAAAATACTTAAAACTAGTTTAAGATTTTTAGCTTGGTTCAGGTCATGTTCCAAAAATAAAATTGTATCGCCTGCGTATTGGAGAATGGAGAGACCGTCGTCTACCAAGTGTGGGACTAGTCCATTAAATTCTCCATTTTTTTTTGGCCCTATCGATTAGAATTGCAAGCATGTCTGCAACCAAATTAAAGAGAAGAGGAGACAGGGGGTCCCCCTGTCTCAATCCTTTTTTAGTTTGGGAAAAATGGCCTATGTCATCATTTACCTTGATTGCTACACTTCCTCCTTTGACAATTTGGTCGATCCATTTACACCATAGGTGTGAGAACCCCTTCATCCTTAAGGATTGCTAGAGAAAGGACCAGCTTGACCTTGTCGTAGGCTTTCTCAAAGTCGAGTTTAAGTACCACTCCATCTAGTTTCTTCCTATGCATCTCGTGCAGAGTTTCGTGTAAAATAACTACACCTTCCATGATATACCTTTCGGACATGAATGCCGTCTGGGACGGTCTTATGACATTTTGGGCTACTAGAGCCACTCGGTTAGTCATCACTTTGGTGAAAATCTTGAAGCTCACGTTTAGCAAACAGATGGGTCTAAATTGTTGTATTTGTTTGGCCTCCTGTTGCTTAGGAAGTAAGGTAATGACCCCAAAGTTAAGCGTATATAAGGGCAGGTCGCCCTTGTGGAATTCGCCAAAGAGGGTCATAAGGTCATTCTTAATGACATTCCAAAATGCTTGATAAAATTCGGCCGGGAAGCCATCGGGACCCGGGGCCTTGTTATGTGCCATTTGGAAAATTGCCATTCTGACCTCATCTTCCGAAAACGGAGATGTGAGGATCTCATTCTCCGTGTCGGTCACTTGGGGGATATCATCCCGAACCGATTCCATTAACCCACAACGATTTCGGTCTGGTGCCCCGAATAGATTTTTGTAATAGTTGGTGATATAACGCTTTAAGTTATCATCACCCTCTATCAAACCCTCCTCTTGCTCGTGTTGGAAAATTCTCGTTTTCCTATGTTTTCCATTTGCTACCAGCTGGAAATATTTAGTATTACAATCACCTTTTAACAACTTAGTTGTTTTGGCTCGTTGATACCATTTTATTTCCTCCTCTCGTAACAATTGAACTAGTCGTTGCTTTAAGCAATTTTTTAAGTCTAGTTCTGAGGCCGTGAGAGGTTGTGTTTCAGCCTTTTTGTCAAGCTCATCTGATTTCCTAATGATCTCCTTTTTCTCCTTCTTGTAAGCACCACTAGTGTTTTTTTGCCCATCCCCGAAGGAATTGCCGGAGTCGCTGGATTTTAAATTGCCATTTTTTTAGAGGGGTATTTCCTCTATGTTCGCTGTTCCAAACTTGTGCCACGAGTTCTGAAAAACCCTCTCGCAGAAGCCACCCAAGTTCGAATTTAAATGGTGGTTGGTTCCCAGAATGTGTACCACTTCCGGTATTTAGCAAGAGCGGGGTATGATCAGAAATGTCCCTATTTAGCGCTTGGACCGTGGAGAGCGGGAATTTAGATTCCCAATCCGTACTAACCAAAATACGGTCCAGCGTCTCATATGTGGGATTTATAGTTTACAACCTCTTAAATGGAAAACAAATGAAGGCCCACAATTCTTTTTTCCTTTGTCTACGATCTTCCCTGTTTGTCGTCCCGGTGTGGATCTCATCGGAATAGAGTGCAGGCTCACCGGAGGTCACAACCACACCTGCGTCCCGAGTTCCCCGGAATCCACAGCCATGCCCATCCCGATGAGCTCGCCTGAAGGTTGAAGCCAGAGCCATGCACCCCCTCCCCGTGTCCTCGCCGAAGACAACAGCCATGGCCACCGCCCAGGCCATCTGCGTGCCTGCTCGGATCCTCGTTGGAAGCAAAGGCCATGCCCGCCGCCTGCCTTACAGTTCATCGGAGGTGACCTGCGAAGCCATTTGCGCCGTCATCGAATGCCGCGGGCTGCGACCATGTCCACCAACGTCCTCGCAAGCCGGGGCCGTGCTCTCGCCGCCTCGCCGGCGTCAAATGCTGAAAAATGCCTCACCTCGCCTGTGCATGCAGCGAAACGTGCCTTGGGAGTCGTGAACACGCTAGGACATACCATCATCCTCCCATGCTTACCTGATGTCGGGGCCGGGGCATCTGACGACATTGGCTACGAAAGAGTTGGGAGAGAAAGAGAACCGTACGGGCCTTTCGATTTTTTTAATTGAAAATGCCGAAAGCTACCTCAGCCCTTGAACTGGATATAGATGACCGAGATACCAGCTAATGCAGAGAAGGGACTGCAGTAATGCAGGTGATATAGATCCGTTGGGAGGGGTGGAGGGAAGAGAAAGCAGAGTAACGAAACTCTTAGGCTGAAGTGAAAATCCATTTTTGGCTCTCCGGCCACACTGTGCATCTCCGGATCCATCTTCAACGGAGGAGTCAAATGGACATGCATTTTGCAGTGTGAGGAGAGAGATGAGCTAAAAATGGATTCCCTCTCTTCTCCATAGCATTTGGAAAGCACGAGCAGCTAGTGCGGAGGGTGCGTGGGGGCGGACGCGGCGGAGGGCGAGCAGTCAGCAGTGGGACAGGCAGGGCGACGGGGCGAGCCGAGACGCGCTGCCGGAGGCGAGTCCGTGGCGGCAGTGTCCAAGTGGCAGACGCGGCGCGAGCACGAGATCTACTCGTCCAAGCTCCTCGAGGTGCTCCGCCTCATTTGCGTCGGGTCCTCCTCCTCGTCGTCCTCTGCCAACACTGCCGCCACGGTGACCCTGCCGTTAAGCAGGGCAGTACGCAAGGAGACAGACCGCGCACCGGCGGTGGCGGCGCATGGGCGCACGTGCTAGAGCCACGCAATCCTCGCCAACCGCCGCCGCCGTACGTCGTGGCGAGCGGGGCCGTCGGCGCCCGTGTGGACTTTCGCTCGCTCCTCGCCTTCCTCGCTCGGATGCGAGCAGTCGGCGGGCATGCATCCTAGTGAGCGGGGACGTCGGAGCGCAGCACGGTGACCCACGGAGGAGCGCGACGTGCAGCGTGCACGGGTGCCGCCACCGTGCTCGAGATGGCGGCACGTCGCGTGGAGGCAGGGGCCGCCGGCATGCGCTAGCTCGGTGGGGTCGAGGAGGCGACACGCAGGACATACGACCTCGGCATCGCGCCGGGTGAGCAGCGGCAGCGGCCGAGAGCGTAGAGCGAGCAGCGCATCCGCTGGCCGAGCACGCGGGCGCGGGGCGGCCGGCGTGGCGGCCGATAGCGTACGAGAGGGCGAGCTAAGACGTCTACAGGAAGAGCGGCGCGCACGCGACGAGCGAATGGCTCTTGTCTGTTGGAGACAGTGATCGATTGCCTTCGTTCTTATGCACTCGTACACACCTTGCGTACATCCTTTTGCATCTTAAAAATGTAAAGTCTTGTTGAAGTCAGCCTTAGACTATCCGCACTTGTCATACTCTATTCTCATCCTTTAAAAGGTATATTCTGTCTCGGTCAGTAAGATTCTTTCCTCTATATTTAGTTTTGCTACACCTGTTCATACTCTATATCCATCCTCCATATCAACTAACCAATATTTTATTCAACCATTACCAACTACCATCTCTTTTTATCTCTCTTTTTTTTTCTTTTCATTTTTCACTTCTTTCTCTTTCACACCAGTTTAGCAATCTATTTTATTAAAAAAATAGTTTTCTTTCTATATTTATTTCTTCTTTTGTTTTTCCCTATTTTTCCTTTTTTCTCTCTTTTCCTCCCCTTTTTCTCTCCCTTTTTTTCTCTTCCCCGCACGGTCCTTCTTTTTCTTCCTCCCCGCACGGTCCCTTTTTACCTCCCCACCGCTCTCCTCCTAGAACCTTCCCGCGCCGCCGCCGCCGCCGGGGCCGCCTCCGCGTGCCGCCGCCGGCCTCCACCTCCCCACGCATCTCTCCCCGAGGACCCTCACAGCGGCCCGCGACGACGAACGGAGGCGCGCCCGCCTCCCCGCGCTTACGCCATCGCCGGCCTTCGCCTCCCCCAGGGTCCGCGCGCGGGGACCACCGCCGGATCTAGGGGTGGGCCTTCGTAGTGCGGGCAGCCAGGATCCGCCTCCTTCGAGCGCTTCGCCTGACCCCGCCCCGCCTCCTCACCTCCACCTGGCCTCCCACGCGCCGCCACCACAGAGCCTGCCTCCCCGCCGTCCTCCCCATGCGCGACGTCGCCGCCGCCCTCCCCACCACCAGCGCGGCAACCAAGGCTCGGATCCGCCTCCCCCGCCGCCCGCCGCGCTCGCCCCGCCGCCATGGAGGCCTGAGCTCAGGCCATGGAGGTGGGGGCTCGGGCCATGGGGCCAGGCGCTGGTGCTCGCGGGGCAACAGATCCAGGTGGTGGCGGCCTCTTCCGAGCAAGACGGCGACGGCGACGAGCTTCTCTCTCTCCCTTCCCGGCCATCCCCTTCTCTCTCTCCCCTTCCGGCTCGAGCGCGAACGAACCGTGGGCACGTGGGCCCCGCACCACGTTGGCGCATACCGCACCTCCGCTCACACTCTGGGAGTGGCGGACCAGCGGGTGAGCGCTTCGGTACCGCATAGCTCCCAGTACCCCGGTGCAGACGTTTTTACGTCAAATCGGTACTGGAGGCCGGGGTACCGGATTGCTCCCCGTACTCGGTGCAGGTAGTCTTAGGGACGGTTGGGAGGGGTGGCAGTGCCGATGTATATACCAGCTCTCTCCGCCACTGGCGGGGCCAAGCTGAAAATGGTATCCATTCTAAGTTGCAGCGTAGGACATATTCAGTTGGGGTCATTGACACGTTCACAGGCCTAGCTAAGGGCACCAACCACTGAAACTAATTTGGATTTTACCAATATAAATCGCTTTTGTGGTAGTGGGATATGAAGTTGATCCGTCGGTATCCTATTTGTGATGTATATTTGTATGATGGAAACTTGATCTTAAGGTTCACATGCTTGACGCAAGTAAACGTAAATTCATGATCTACTGTAGGGTTTGGTACGTGGGCGTGTCACGGTTGTAACGCATTGTTGGTTTGTGCGAACTGCGAAGCTGGCGGACAAACAAAATGAAGTAGCCTGGTGGCGAGACATCCTATACTGTCTCCTATACGGTTCTATTACGTATCTATCGGATGTTCTCGCGGACGCGCAGAATCAAAGTGGAGGGGACCCATGATCATAAAGCTATATTCGAAGTTAAATTCCCCACTATTGTGTTCTGAAAGAAAGAGAATTAGTAGGATCGAATCAAGCGCGTGTGTTGTCCTTCGTGGCTGCGCCATAACAACACACATCGATGAGGAACGACACGATCCAGGCAATCTCCTTTTGCCTGTTTGTGACAATATGAGGGCTTGGTATGAATTGGTGGCTAAAGTTATGGACGTTTCTCTATCTATTGATAAGGATACCTTCTTATGAGACTTACATAGTAGTAGTAACTTTTCGGTTAAATCTATGTACTCCCTCCGTCCGGAAATATAAGAATTCGTTGACTTTCAGATATCCCATTTGACCACTCGTCTTATTCAAAATATTTGTAAAACATTAATTTATTTTGTGACAATTTAATTTATTCTTAGATAGATTTTAAGTATGAATTCTTTATTTTTGTATTTGCACAAATTTTTGGAATAAGACGAGTGATCAAACATGATCTCTAAAAGTCAATGAATGCTTATATTTCTGAACGGAGGTAGTACAAAGGTATCATCTAAAGTGGGATTATACCACTCAAATGCCCAATTTGGAAAATTAAAGTACCGCTGAAAATTAAGATTTTCTTATGGTATTTAATTAGGGGTGTCACTCTCACAAAAGACAATTTGGCAAAAAGGAACTGGTATGGTTCTCTTGAGTGCTGCTATTGTAGCTCGTTAGAGACCATTCAACACCTTTTTTGGAATGTTTCTTTGCTCGCTATGTTTGGAATGCCATCTACTTTACCTTTGGAATACGACCACATTTTTCTATCTTAAATTTGTCTCACTCTTGGATGCGGGGTTCAGCCCCGAGTCCCAGAAACTTGTGTTAGTGGGTGTGTCGGCTCTCTTATGGTCACTATAGCTAAATAGAAATGACATGGTTTTTAATAAGACCAAACCAAACACTTTGCTGCAGGTATTCTTCAGGATGACATATTGGATTCGCACATGGTTGCAGTTGCTTAAAGAGGAGGAGGGCCAAGCTTTACTCAAGGACGGTTGTCGGTTGCTTGAGATTGTCATCATGGAGTTGTTCGCAAAATTTGAATGGAGTTTTTCTAGTAGAATTCAGGCTTAGTCCTGCTGTTCGGTTGGGCTCCCCTGTATTTTGTTTAGCTTCGTAAGACTTTGTTGGTTACTGTTTGCCACTCTCCTGCGTGAGAGTTATTTCCTTGTCCCGGTATATGGCCAGCCTAATTTGCACTATGGCAAGTGGTGTCAGGTGTTAGGAAGTTTCCGTTGTGTTGGTGGTTTAGGTGAGTCTAAGTACTTTTGGTCCTTTGTAAACTTTGTTGCATACACCCAAAAAGTGTAGAGGCAGAAACCTAGTTTCGTTATTAAAAAAAAATCTCCTTTTGCCACCTCGAGCGGCTGTATGGCATCGTCGTGGTCGTGGTGGAGGAAGATGAGGATGGGTCTCGAGGACAGCAAGCTTGCCGGAAGCGCGCTGCATACAGGTGGTGCTTAGCAGCCTGAGGTGGCCCGAGGAGAGGGCCGTCGAGGACGTCAGGGAGTGGCAGGGGAACAAAGCGTGAGAGGGGTTCAACGTGCTCGTCGAGGAAAGGGTGGATCAGAAGAACTTTCACCTTTGTTTAACTGCCAGAAACAGTTATTAACAAGACATCATAGCAAAAAACAAAGTCAACAAAACAACAACTGACCACATAACAACAGACACATTTAAAAATGGAAAGAACAACTATGATATTTCCTGATTACTACCCAGGCTATTTCGTGTTACCACTGCTTCGGGTCCTGGTCAGGGCACAGTAAAAGCACGGGTGAACTATTTTTATGGGTTTAGATATTCGGCCACACAAATATGATGAAATAGTCCTAGCCCATTATTAGTATGTCAATCAGGTACCAGCGTAAGGATGCACATTTTTGTTTCTCTATACTAACCAAAATGTTGAATTATTACTTGCAACTGGCATATACGAGCAGTTGCCCGGTGTGCTTGGAAGGATGTGAGGACATTAAACATCTGTTGTTTACACGCAAGAGAGCAAAAGAAGTTTCGAAGCACCTTGGTGTGTGGAATTAAATACAGAAAATTATTGGAAGTGATCGTTCAGGATCAGTTGTTCTTGCAGAGATAATTGAGAAGGGTGGAATTCTTTCTACGCTAAACAAAGTGGTATAGCAGAGATAATTTTGATAGGAGGATGGTATATTTGGTGGGAGAGAAGACAATTGGTGCATGGAGAGAGTATACAGGTACCAAGCAAAGTGGCTGTGTCGATAGCTTCCCTGGTAACAAACTACAAGCAATCCTCAAAAAAGATGGTGAAAAGGAGAGAAGGGTGGAGGAAACCACCCGAGGGGAAATTAATGTTGAACGTTGATGCGCTTTGTTGAGGAGCAAGGTGCGGGAAGAATCACTTCAAAATGGAAAGAACAACTACGATATAACCTGATTACTACCGAGGCTACTTCGCTTTACCATTGGTTAAACCAAGAGAAGTTTTTCGGTCCACAATACTGGCCAGTAGTTTTGAAAAATACTTGCAAATAGTTTAAGGGAATTTTTGTAATTTTACTAATAAGTAATGGATTTATATTTTTTCATAAAGTATAATTTTGATATATGAACCCCTACTTTATTGTAAGAATAATATTGAACACATTATTAACATCAAAGATTAATTATATTAGTGATTTTTATTTAATTATCACAAAAATAAAAATTAATCATGATAAATCTATCACTTTTGACCATACTATCCTCAATATGATCAAATATTTGTTAATAGTTGTGTATTTCTGATCTTAAATATTTACCGTTGGATCAAACTACTAGCAAGTAGTTTTAAAAAACTAGTGACAAATATCGTGGACCGAAAAACTCCTCTAAACCAAACTGCATGTCTAGGCATTGAGATGGACGTCATGCCGGTTCGTGGCCCATGAATGAAGATTGAGCAGTAGACTTCTCATCATTTCAAAAACTATATATGTTCGTGAGTTTGGTTACCTCCTTTTGAAAATTACGAATGTGCTGCTAATTTGTAATGATGGGCTAGAGGTTCTTTGAGATAATTACAAATCTTTTTGGCCCAAGACAGGTCCTTATTACTTTTCTCCTCTAATGAAGTAAGTTACGATATAAGCCAGGCCCAGAAACATTTGTTTTGGGCTTTACATGGCACATTGAGCCATTATGTTTTCTCTTCTTCTACTTTTGCCATTGGACTTTTTATTATCGACATGGCACGTAATTTATTTTTATTTTTTGCGTACAAAACATGGCACGTAATTATGCATGCTAATCAGCAAGGACCAGCTCGCGAAATTCTAGAGTTACTCGATGGACTGGGCGACAATGACCTGACCTGCACGAACTTTGGCAGGTACTTTTGTTTCTGACCAGATATATTGCTATATTCCTTTTCGGGCCTGAAAGAAAAAACATATTCCATTACTTTTGTGCTCACGTTTTTAACACAACGCGGTGCTCAAAGCATTTTAATCAACACTGTTATCTGAATGCACGGTGGATTTGCGTGGAACCTTGACCTTGACTCGACGCTGGGCGTGTCTTCCGGGTGCGACGCATGACGTACGCAAGGCATCAACTTCGCTATCTGGCGTACTTTGTTTTGAACCTTTTTCTTCACTTTCACCATTGATTCTTCGAGAGAGGTTACTCTTTTTTTACCAACCAGCACTGACGCTGGAGAAAATGATTAGGCAGCTCAGCTTTGTATATGCTCGTCAATTTCGGTCTTCTCCTTTTTAATTTGTATAGGCTGATTCGATGGAGCGAATAAGCCATGTTTACATGAACATGTCCACATATGCACATGACTTAAGTGAGCTAATTTCATCCTCTCTCTCTCTTTCACCCTTTGTCCAGGGACTGTTAGTAAAACAGTGACTGTTCATGTCAATACGTACCAGGTGAAAAGGACTTCCCCAGTCACGAAGAAAGAAACTTTTCCAGCTCTTTGGACACTCTAGATATATAGCGATATCGGCCATCTTCGGCATTGGCAAAAGCGAGACGACGACGTGAGAGTAACGTCTGCACGGCAAACGGCTTCCTTCGCATGGAAGGATTGTCCAGGGTCTCCATCACATGCATTCTTCGTTGCAACTGCCGCTCAAGGTCAGTGCTGCTCTGCCGATTGGCCAGTTTATTTCCACTCAAAAGAAAATTGATGCCTTTATTTCCTCGCAAAAGAAAAAAGAAAAACGTTGCCTTGTTGCGAGCAAATAGATAGCTGCGAAGATATGCGGCGGCCAAGATCCTCGTCCTTCTTCCCTTAGGACTGAATAAACCTCATCTTAATTAGCAGCCTGTAACCGGCAGCTTTGCTGAGCAACCGAGCATTCAACTCAAATGTTTTTGTTCCAATTATATACGCTTCACTGCTTCAGAGCGTCGAGATAGAGACTATATACATTGCAATTCACAAGTGGCACGTTCTCTCTTTACTACGTCGTTGTGATGGTGACTTGAGCAGATAAACCTGCGAGATCCAACGAAGGTTCCATTCTGCAGACGACTACTCTAGAGAGTGATGTCACCAATAAAGAAAGTAGTACTTGTTGGCGAGACCGATGGCTTGGGCCCTGTTCGGCTGGCATGTAAGCCGGCTGGTCTCGGCTGATTACGTGAGTAGCAGCAGCAGCGGAGAAGGCTACTATAAGCCGGCTTGTACATCAGCCGAACAGGGCCTTGGTCGTTTGTACATTTGGTCAGTGGTGTGGATCGGCCGCCGTAGGAATTGGAAGAAGAAACAGGGTAGCGTTAGGCCAATCATAGGGTCCCTTGCCAACGCGATCATCAGAGGAAAAAAAGGTAAACAACATACTCCTCCAATCTAATATTGTTGACATTTCTTAGCTTAAATTTGAACTAATTAACCAACATCAACAACAAAAAAAGAACGGTGGAGTATACTATCCGCTCGCTGCAGTGTTGATGCCTGCAGCTACCAATACTCAGGCCTATCAAAAGAAAATCAATATAATCACTTTTTAGCAACAAGAAATGGAATCTATGCAATAGTCCCCACCAAGAGCATTACGCCCAAGAGCCCAACAAATTAGTGCGTTAACTAAACAATTGACGTGCGTGGAAGTCTCGAATTAACAAGACGCAGAAACATTGTCTGAATGGACTACATGACGTGAGAGGCATCAGTCCATTACTTCTTGAGTCGGTTGGTCGTCTTTTGGCCGGCCGGGACCGTTCCTGAGGATAGACGACTTCTGTGGCGCCAATTCGGTTTTTCTCAGCTTTATTCTGATTCTCAATGTGCCAAAGTAATGAAAGGGTGCCTATTTAATTTGCTTGTGTTTTTCGTGCATGCTTCATGAGATTCGGGTGCATTTCTATGTTGTCTGGTGCAATCTCTTTTTCGTCACACAAAGACTTTCTTTTCATTTTAGTTCGCCCTTTCAATTGTTTTGCAAGGTCCGCTTCCAGAAACTTGACTTGGTCAGCAGAATGATATATACCTCATCAGGTAGTCAAACGAGAGCTTTATCTTTTCCGAAAGACCCGTCAAACAAGGGTTGTTGGCATGTGGTTCAGTCATGTCAAATTAGGTTTGTGACTAATTCTTCTAACTCGTACTCCAGAAGCAAATTTTGTAGAACACGTGTTTTTGAATAATGGTGTGGTCCGTTTCTGAAACCTTGGTTCGACCCGTATATCTTGCAATCAGCAGGAGTATTGCAAGCACATCCGTTTATAGGAGTATAGCAATAATCAGGATTACACTTCTTTGGACTTGAGAGAGAGCTTGACTTTTTGTTCGGCTACGACAAAAGTCATACATCTAGGTGAAAGCAACGGGTGCCACGTAGATACCTTCCGATCGATGAAGGAAGCGCGTATGCACCATGACTGTACTTTTTCACTGTCACTGTCATCATCGGCATTAGGATTACTATCCGATCAGGCGGGTCGCCATGGTATGGCTTCTCTGCAGCCGGTCAATACATACAGTATCAGCAACAAGCAGCTTCCTTGGGACTGAAGAAACCAGCAAACACGTAACGCGCACTTCTGTGAACACAAAGTATTCAACAGACAACACGCAGACGCAGCAGTGCCGCAACGCTGTTTCTTTTAGGTGCTTTGAAACGTCACAGGAAAACGACATTTGATCACAAGCCTGCTGGCTCTGATCACTCGATTAAGTCGCTTGTCATCGCTGGGGGACAGATAACTCGATCAAGTCGATAAACTTTCGAGGCCGCACGTAGTTCAATTAATTTTCACAGCGATCTTTTGAGTGCGTATTTATTTACTACTAGTAAAAGTGGTTCAAAATCCGCTGCCTAGTAGGAGTAGTAGAGTACATCTCATCGTGAGAATGTAGTGGGTGAAGAAAATGCGGCCCTGTTCGTTTTCTGTCCTCTAAAATTTAGCACTGTCACATCAAAGAGAATCTTACTATTTATGAATATTTCGATCAATTTAATGACAAAACCCTTTTGATAGATTGATGCTATGCTACAGTAATTGTCTTCTAATCACGACTTAATTAATCTCATTAGATTCGTCTCGTAAATTATTTAGTACTCCTAAATAGTAAGATTCTTTTTGATGTGATAGCTATAAAATTTAGATCTCAGGAAACGAACACACCCGTAGACATAAGGGGACTAATGGAATGGGTGCCTACTAGCATACTTGCTCATGAGACACTTGTACCCTCTGTCTGACCATAGGCTGATGTGTCCGAGTCTGAATAATCAACCTTCGATAAAGAGACAGAGAGAGATCAGGTGAGTGAGAAAAGCCAGCGCCCAAGGGGCATTCACACTGCTTTGCTACCAGTTGATCGTTGTTCTGCGATGAAGTCGTTGCGGGAACAGGTAGGTTCTTCATGTCTTGGGTCGTTCTCCACTTTCTGTTGAGAAGAATCGGCCCACTTCCATGCTGTTTCTAGCAAATATCATGCATCTTTTCCTCTTCGATCGGTCCACACGGCTGCTGCTAATTCAACCATATAGCATATGTGTACAAATTTGGTCTCCTCATTACTTGCTTTTTTATTTGCAGCGATTGGTCTCTCTTACCTTAAAATCGTGCTTCCTTACTTGGCCCTCGATGGAGAGTAGCGGGATACAGTACAATGCTCTACACCTCCATGTGTGGAGGAGGATCTCACCAGGTCAAAAGAACAGGTAGTTGGCCTGGCAATGTCCATGGTGTCGTCTCCCCGGCAACGCACATGCGAGAGTTCGTGGTACGCACGCGCGAGCTATAGCCTCCAACGACAGGCGCACGGTCAAACCGGCCGCTGGCGCCAAACGCGACGGGAGAGGAATAAAACAGGAAAACTTAGGCGTTGGGTCAGATGAGCAGCAGCCGGCGGAGACGATCGGTCGGTCATACCACACCATCCACCACCCCCAAGTTGCCCTGCCAGTCAGCACGAAACACGATCGAAAAAGATTCTCTAGAACGAGGCAAACAGAGCTCGCTCGATCGTTAGTCTATTCATATCTCGTACCGGTGAACAGTGGTGTGTAATAACGTCTGTCTCTGTGATTAAATTTATTTAAGCTGCAAGTTGAGGTGGAAAAATGTGCTACTGCTGTTTCATTTTCAATAAATGAGCTGTCATGTAAGTAATTTTGCTGATGTGGCAGGAAATTAATAAGAGAGAAGAAAGAGGTTTCATCTAGATGAAACCGTCTCTATACTTGTTTCCAAGACATTTATCTCTTGCATGTGTTATCTAGGAAACAACAAAATGAAACTGTGCATTGCATGAGGAAACTGTGCATTGCATGAGGTATTTCATTCACCCTTGTTACTTATGTGGCACATTGGAAACAATGAAATGAAACTCTTGGAGTTAAATAGTACGTACTATGATTTGAAATTTTTGCTTCTTTGTGATACACTTCATATATTACAAAGGAGGTAGTATCAGTTAAGTAAAATAATTATTATTACTGAACCTGAAAACTGCTCGGTTGTAAACCTTTCCTGGCGAGCCGTGAATACGCATTGGCGAAATGTGTAATGCGTCCAACAATACTGCGTTTAATAAGCCTCGCATGTTTAACAAGCCCACAACCATGGTCTACCACTGACATTTTCCGAACGTTTGAACTACAGTACTGCTAACAGCTCTCTTTTTTCCGGGGGTACTGCTAACAGCTCTGGTATAGTGGCATCTGGTCCTCCCGGCCCCTACACGTTTGTCAAATCGATTTTTTGAGATTCCGTCACTGACAGCATGAATCGAATAGGTACCGGCCGGTACTTTTGTATTCACTCCATTTTGAAACGTATAGTAGCAGGCGATCCACGTCGGAGTGAGTGCTATTGGGTCCACAGGAAAAAAACGGTAGAAGATTGCTTTCCATGTTTGGTGTATATATATGCAGGCACGACGGCTTTCCTATCGAAGCTCCATCGAGTCCTCTGCATGTTTGGGCTCCGCTAGCGTTGCAAAAAACGCCCTGGTGACATTGCATTGAGCTCAAAGGTTGTCTTACTTCTTCTGATAGACTACAAACAACAGACTAGACTTTAACCCTGTGATATGAAATTAGTATTTGATTACAGCAGAAAACATGTGGTTTCAGCACATTTATTATAACGTACCATCGGGTTAGCCGCCGTCGGCCAGCCAGCCAGATTGTCGCCGACGCCGTTTTATATAGGCCCTGTAAATTGTAAGTGGTCACAAACATGGTTCACATAACCGTTCAAAACGGCCGGTTATCCTGAATCCGGAAATCGGTCTCGAGCGGTTCGACCGGTTAGCAGGGAAAACCGAAGCTATATATTGTAGCAGTTCGCTTAACCGACGGTTTTTCGGTTAACCGGATCGATTTTTCGATTCAAAAACTAGTGGTCAATTCGGTTTTGTGAACCCTAGTCACAAGTACCTACTGTCCACCGAGATTCCATCTCCCATCGAGGCATTAGTTATATATGTCAAAATGTCATGTCAAAATTTTATTAGTTAATATTTCTTTTTGATTTTATTTGAGTTAGGGATAGACCAATAATTTTTATACTAGAATAAGTGTTAATGGAGCAATCGATGCTAAATGATGGCAAAGTACAGAATGAAGACTTGAGAGTGACAAAGTGTGGTTTTCAAACTTAGCTAGTGGCAAAAATATGAATAATCCCAACAAAATTTATCCAACAATACTAGGTTTAATAAGCCCCACAAGTTTAATACTCTCTCCTTAATTGATGTCACCGCTGACTTTTTCAGCTATGTTTGACCATTCATATTATCAAAAAATAATAAGTACCATATATTTTGATATGATATGTAAATATGAATTTCATACTAAAGAAATTTTGTATATTTGAATATTTTTTAATAAGACAAGTGATCAGATGTAATTTGAAAAGGTAATGGTGGTATCGTCAATTTTGGAACGGAGTAGCAAGCGCCACAAACATGGTCTACAGCACCGTTAACAGCTCTGGTACAGTGCGGTATCTGGTCCTCCTGGCCCCTCCACGTTTGTGAAATCAATTTTAGAGATTCCGTCACGGAACATAAAATCGAATTCGTACCGGTGTGGGTTTTGTATTCACACACCTTCTTGTTTTGATTGAAACGTAGCAGACGATCCACGTCGGAGTGAGCGCTAGTTGGCTCCACACAGGAAGCTAAGGAAAAAAAAACGGTATCAGAGATGGCTTCCCATTTTTGGTGTCCATGCAGTGCAGACACTTTGCAGGGCAGGGATGCGTTTGCAAGGACATGATGGCCTTCCTATCGAGTCCATAATGTCCATTGCAGGTTTTATTGGGTTAGCCGCGGCTGTGTGCCCGGCAACATGGCATACATACGGGGCAGCAAGTTGCAAGTGGCCACACTGGCGACCGGGATTCCAGCTCCGATCGAGGCACACAAAAGTTGATGATTCAACGGCAAATAAAGGATCCGACAGGACGCCGGCCAGGATCAAGACGTGCGCGTGCCGTGCACTCGAGCGAAGTGGGCCGGCGGGCAGGCACACACACCATTGTCCTTGTCCCTGCTGCTGGCTGCCAATGTGCGTCCTAACGTCGTGTTATATATGATTGTTTCAATTTGTTTTCGTACATGCCGGATACTTGCAGTGTTACCGTCGCAAATCAAATGGGATAGAACACAGAATTAAATGGCAACAAAACCTCAAGATTAATAAGGACCTAGCTAGTGGTACGGTTTTGTGCACTTGTAGTTGCATGGCGCCTTTACTTTTCCGACTTTTTGTAGTTTCAGGCTATAGAGTGTCGGACACCTAGTTATCACTGTAGTCCTTACATAGTACAACTCAGACACTCACAACATACGCACACTCACCCCTATGAACACACACACTCACCCCTATGAACACCCTACCGTATGAGCATCTTCGAATACCGAGCCGGTAAATCCTCAAGATTGAGGAGGACACCACTGGCACCTAGTTGTCGATGGAAACCCTATCTACCACTGAAAGCATAATTCTGTTACATACTAGAAAATTCGCTCTCATGGGGAGTCAAACCTAGACCTAAGGTGCTATTGAGGCTCTTCTACATGTCCTTTCACAACCCTTTTACTTTTACTTGTGCCTTTGGAAATGATGTTACAAACATATACAATAATGCAACATAAGAAACTAACTTTTGTATGATGACTTTAGAGGTTTGTAAATTTTAATGAGTATCATATCTCTATACACTCACTATGTCGTCTATATATATAAGCATGGACACATAGTGATATAGAGTATCCACCTTAAACGGGACCCATCAAGTATCAGTAGCGAGAAAACACAAGAGTGACTATTGTACACACAGTATTAAGTACTCCTAATAACAAGTATCAATTGGAGCCCCCATGTCCGGTGGTCAGCACAAGGAATCATTGCCGTCGCCGGCCGGCGTCCCTCTCGGCCGTGATGTCACGTCAGGCCAGGTCAGGCCACGCACACGCACACATGCCTAAGCTAATCCATGTCCTCCAACCTCCAGCTTGCACAAGATAATGGCTTGGCCGTACGTGCAGCACCATGATCATCATCGCACCAGCCAACAAAGAGCAGCAAGATAACGTTATTCCTGGCCCGCTCGTACCACGGCGCCACGTCGCGTGTCTCCCCCCGTGCGCCTGCTCGCGTTGACCCGGTGGGGCCCGCTGGACGAGACCCGTGGGCCCCACTGTCAGCTGGACACGGCTCAACTAGTTAACCACCAACGGTATAGGATTAGCATCATCAGGTTGTCAGGTAATTTGCCGCACCTGTGATCTTTTGTGCAGGTCACGATGTGGCGGTCCAGTGTTGTGAGAGGCACGAATGCCACCGTTAATGCAGCATATGCTAGGTCGCTCTTACTCTCCCTGTGTATAGTATTATATACAGTAGTAGACATAATAAATGGAGATTCTTTGTATTATGACATAAATTAAAACCATATATGATAGTATTACACACCATCGATTTTGTCTGTGGCAAAAGTCATGACGATGTGTCAGCATGGTGATAGAGCCATAGAGGAGGTTTTAAAGGACTTGTTAATTTTCAGTCCATTGAACATCGTTCAGCACCTGATCAAAATTTAACAGTCTCCGGGACTTCTATTAAGCAGTCAATGGAACTCAAGAAAACCTATCGATCTAGTTTTCGTTTAGGTTATCGCGCAGATTTGTTTGTCTTGACAAGAACATTTTGCGTACAAGGTACCGCGATAGCAACACGAGCAACCTCAAGTATACCAGATGTATCATGTTCTATGAACTGGAGAGCTTGCGGTCCACACACTACCAGTGTTTTAATTTGGGCCCCGAGATGAAACGATTAGCGAGTTAAATCCTCCACGTATGGAATATCCAGGCATAAAATCGCTGGGATACCTGGAGCATAAAAATTGATGCCCCCAAGTTATTCCTCTCCTCTCTACCGTACCATGCCTTGTGCAGCAGGCATTTCTTCCAAACGATCACACAATTTTGATCCGGGCCAGATTGATGATTTGCTCACTTGGAAGCTGCTCTACGAAATGTTTCGTTAAAAATTGGATGTGAGTGCGACCTTCGTCCCTTGGATGGACATGGGGCCTACTGTCCAAGGTGTAGCTTTCATGTATATGCTCTACCATATTCTCCTGCACCAATGGCAGATTCCAGCTTCACAGAGGCAGCGGCAGCTCGGTCCTGCCATTTGGATGGACAAGAATGCCCTTGCCCAAATGGCTAAAACTAACGCATAACAAGCTCAACGAATAGTCCAGTTCGGCGGGTAGGAGGACGCAACAAAGAAAGGACGTTGGACCAGGTCAAAACATTTTGGGTACACACGACAAACAAGAACTACAGCAGTCGCTACTAAATGATTTGTTTAGCTTAAGCTAAGCTAACACTTGTTCGTAATCAACTTTGATTTGTCTGATAACCCAATTTACAGGTTGTATGATCAAATCTTATGAAATTGAGTGGAGACCCAAAAGGATAGACAATTTGCACCCATTGCCACGGAAAAGCATGTAACATGTGAAGGGAACTTTTTTTCAGAATGAACACGAAATGAAATGAACTTTTGTAGTCAACCAGGAAATGGAAGTGCAAGTTAGTGCATAGTGCAGCGGGAATCCAACTTTGTGAACCAGTGATGACTTTCTCGAAATGAGGTCCTTGCACCATCATATATAAGAAAACATGCTTTATTTATCATATGGACAATACGACGAAAAAGTGCTTGATTTCGTCATCGCAAGAATATTAGCAACTATAAAAGTAAAGCTCAACTAAATTAAGAAGAAAAGAAATTATATGGTACTAGCACAATGCGTATCTTTACTTGCTCAAGAAGGAAAAAAATCCTATTCATGCCAAGGAGTTATCAAGGATGTCAATTCATTTTTGTAGAGAGTGTCAAGAAGCATGGATGGTTTTCTAGGCATTCCATATATAGACAAGCTAAGGGTAAACGACGACATTAAACTTT
The DNA here is from genome assembly GCA_031894775.1 of Chloris gayana. NCBI lineage: Eukaryota > Viridiplantae > Streptophyta > Magnoliopsida > Poales > Poaceae > Chloris > Chloris gayana. Next base: position 239,817 of record JAUNZO010004377.1, read on the forward strand.
GACAATGTTTTAAAACATGCGACCATCAATTAGAAACAAGTCCCTATTCATCTAACACTCTCATTCGTATCCATCGAATTGCTCTCGTTCCTATTCATATCTATCCATTAACGCTCCCTTTCAGCATTATGTCTGCAACTAATTCCTTAGATCATATTTTTGCGGCTTGATGTGATGAACACTCCCTCTAGTTGTCAATGTATGACATGTAGAAAATTTCTTATTCAAATTAACTAAGAAAAGCTTTCAAATCCAATACACTAGAAATGGAATGTGGAGCTAATTGGCTAGGGATTAGGGAAGCAGGTAGAGCTACCCACTGGGTATTCGTGAGCCAAGCATCTAGTTTATTTATTGTACTACTTTCATAAGACGAGAGAGAAATTCTAGTTCATCTCGGTGAGTAGTATTCAGTATTGGGCCCGTGCTCGACAAAAACTTTTCAAAGTTGCATCCCTAAATTAAATAGGTTGTGTACTCAGATTGTATCTCGGATTAAGAGAAACCTGTGTTCCACTCAATCCAACGGAATACCCAGACGGTGAAGTTTGAACGAGAGATTACCGATTCAACGGTACCTACTGAATTGAACTCGAAACCCGAGTAGTACAACTGACTGCTGGTGGGGCCCAAGGTTCAGGGGCAAAACCGTCTTTCCCGCAGCCGCCTCCCTCCAATTTAGCCGCCCCCAGAAACCGCACGCGCCCACCCCTGCCCCGACGCGACGACCGCTCTCGGAGTCGGGCTTGGACACCCGCGCACAACACCCACTACGCGCACGGCACACGAAGCCGATGGCCGCGACGGGGGTAGCGACGGCGGCGGGGACGGCGGTGCTGGTGTACCTGGTGCTCTCCGGCCGGCTCTGCGGGGACGCCGGCGCCGACGGCGGCGATGACCGGCTGATATCGGCGGCGGTGGCGGAGGCCGCGGCGGCGCGGCGGCGGCGCAAGGAGGAGGCCCGGGCGCGCAAGGAGCAGCGGCGGAAGCGGCGGTGGCCGGAGCGCGCCCCCGCCGGGTGGGGCGAGGCGGCGGCGCTGGCCGCCCGGACCGTGCGGTTCACCTGGGCCGAGACGCTCGGCAAGTGGCCGCTCGGGGAGCTCGCCTTCGGGATCAAGTACTACATGCGGCAGCAGGTGCCGATCACTGCCTCCCCGCTCTCCATTGCCTCCGCACAAGATTTGTTCCTCCTGCTCTGCTCTCGCGCGAGAATTTTTTTTTACCCAGACGCCTTTAGTTTTAGTTTTTTTTCGTGCGTGTGTATTTTGGCCCTACCTCTAAGAGTTTGGGGCTGCTTCGGCGGGACTTTTCTTCGGTCAAGCCAGCTTGTCGGTTTTCTTTCTCTGTTGTTATTCGGACACCGAAATATGCCTCTTTTTTTCAGGCGAAGGAAAACATCTCCTTAGGATCTTGCGTGCACGAATCGGTGAACGGGGAATGTGCAGTTTGCGCAGGCTTCCTTTCACTGATTTTTTCTGTTGCCATTTATTGGTTGGCAATCCCTTTTTCATTTATTTATTTATTTTATTTTTATTAGAAACAAATGGTGGGGTTTAGGAGTCCGGCTGGTCGGTTTTGAGCTCTTCAGTCTTCACATGACAAAATAGTTATTAACTGTTTCGTTCGTACTAGTTGGGTTGAAAAGTTAGCGGGAAAGCAATCTCTGTTGCTTTTGCTGTCGCTGAAAATTGTATTTGGTTCAAGTTTCACGGCTAATCCACACACTGGCTTCGGTTCGGGACCAAGGGCGTGTTCGTTTTCTGAGTCTAAACTTTAGTCTTTGTCACATTAAAAATAATCTTACTGTTTACTAATTATTAAAAAAGTTTAATTATAAAATAAATTATAGGCCCCTAAACTAATTTACAAGACGAATCTAATGAGGTTAATTAAGTGATTAGAAGACAGTTACTGTAGCATCACTTTAACAAAACATAGATTAATTAAGTTCATTAGATTCATCTCGAAAATTAACACCAATCCGTCAAAAGGTTTTGTCATTAAATTGATGGAAATATTCATAAATAATAAGATTCTCTTTGATGTGACAGTCTTAAATTTTAGAGGAGAGGAAACGAACAGGGCCCAAGTCAAGTCGTAACACTTTCTGAGGTTGCAACTTGCTATCCTCGCTTCGATGTTACGTGGGTAGCCGTGCCTAGCTTGACAGAGGAATGTTAAGGTAGTTTCAGAGGATTCGTGAATGGTGCCCAACCAAGTGGACCAACTTTCCTAGTATAGGATTTGAAGTATCAATGTAAGGCATTTATAATTATCTTTTCACCCGGCGATCAACATACAGTGTTCTTGAGGAGTATTTGGTCCATCATTGATGTGGGTCTACTTTATTATATTTAAAATTACATGATAGTTTAATAAATGACCAAACCTACTTTCCCTCGCAAAAACCGAACTGTGCTTTGATTAATTTAGTCCCAAGAAAGCTAAGTGATTGCTGAGTTCGAACCCAGTACCTAACTCAGGGAAAAGATGCTAGTCGCCTTTTAGCTGCTAAAAAAAATGATTCGACATTCTACAATGATAAGTACGCAAGAATTTCCTCCAGAAATTTATCTGTCCACGTGCCTCTAGTGTGCTCGTCTTTTGCCTCCTCTTTACCAGCTGCGATGCCAGTGTACCAGATATTTTGTATGGATATCACACATCAGTTCACTGTTTCAGGGCAATCTGCAGCATGAGTATGCTGGAAGCGATTCTGTAACTCTGGATGGGCCTGAAGTTACGCGGGAGCTGATTTCACTTCTCAGATATCTGAAGCTATGCATGTATTTCTCAAAGAAGCCATATGACGTGTTTATGGAGTTTGGAGGATACGCCCAGGATGCTATTCTTATAAAGAAATCTAAGGGGAGGGTGCGTAAGTATCGGTCGCTCTCCATTGTCAATTATCTTTTGGAAAAAATCATGCCAAACTTTCCTGATCCAATAATTAACTCCCATTTGAAGCGAATTATTATGAATCAAGATTTAGGCAATTGGCTGAAATTATGTGCTATGGTGCAGCTCCTGAAGCCTTCTTTCACAATTGTTCGTGATGGAAGTACCAAAAGTTTTCTCCTTTTCATTCGGGGAGCAATCAGTGTCAGGGAACGGCTGACGGCAGCAACTGGTGCAGAGGTTCCATTCCACCATGTTGTATTGAAAGATGGCCGTGTCTCCAAATTAGTTCTGGGGCATGCTCACTGTGGAATGGTTGTAGCAGCTCGATGGATTGCAAACCAGGCCATTCCTTGTCTGAGTAAAGCTGTTGAAGAATTCCCAGACTATGGGATTAAGGTAATTTCTTTCAGTTCTATGAACATTTGCAAATGATATTCGGTGTTTAAACCATATCTGCATTGTAATAACACGTGATGCTGCTAGTCACTGTCCATTGCCCTTGCCCCAACTTTTAGTATGCACATTACACCTTTTCCACTTTCAATTCTCCTTGGGATTGGGGTACGCTGTCAAAATTGTGGAGTAAAACTTCCTTCTTTTGTGTTGACTCCTGTACTTCTCATGCAATTTGAATAGATACTTTTATCTGCGTATCGATTAAAGAAGAATCAACTTGTTCTGGTACCTGTATCAAGTGGAACTGCAAATTTAGTTGAGTTAAACCAGATTTCTTGCCTTAATGCCAAAGTAAAACTCTTTGAAGTGTTGTGTAAGTCAAATATCTTTAATGAATTGTTATTCTCTGGTGCTGAACGAGGAGTGTAAGAAAATAAATCTGCCAAACTATTTATGTCAAGTAGAAGTTATTTGACCATGATTGGAGAGGATAAGTGGACGAAACGTGGAAATTTAAAGTTGAAGCTATTGAAGCAATTTGGCCATCGTTATACTCTGTTATCACACATTTTATTCAATAAGTTATAGCTATAAAGTTTTGGTCTTTTGTGTGACTTTTGTCAGCAGCAATGTGGCAACCTAACAGAAGTTATTTTAAAAAATAAAGAATGTTATTCCATTATTATTGCCCAATTGAATTATGGAATTATATCTTGTGCGCTGAATTCTAGAAGTCTTCCATTTAACCTAAGAAACCCTAATATCAACTGCATACGAGACAATATTCATGTGTTGCATTTGCATACGACCCTTTGTTTTATTAACTCAAATATCAGTACCTTTTTAATTTAGATCATTGGGCATTCAATGGGAGCTGCGATTGCTGCAATACTGACATACATTCTACGTGAGAATGAGAAGCTATCATCATCCACTTGCCTTGCATTTGGACCAGGTACGGCATAGCGAATCCTACGATGCCTCAATGAACTATATTTTTCTTCAGATCCCTATAAGTTCAGAAGAATCAATGAATTACTATTTGTGAATTATCCTGCACTAAAATTTATATTGTTGCCTTGCTTCATGGTATCTTGTCTTGTAATGATAGATCATTAGGACTTTCATTTATTGGTGTTTGTGCTTATGTTTTTAACTTTGGAACAAAGTCCATCATGAATCTTCTTGAGTTTGTTTCATTTGCTGATGTAGGTACTTATGTTATTTTTTTCTTTTGAAAAAAAAATCTAGTATTGATTTTCTTCGGAAAATCAGAAGATGTCCAAATATACACATTCCTATAGACGTTTAATTATAATGTAACCATGTTCACTATAGTAGTGTCTTATGTACTGCATGGTGGTGATGCCCAGAAGACTATCTGTATATTATTTTTAAAAATACTAGTATCTATGATCTGTATGGACGCATGGTGTGAGGTTTATATTTCCCATTGTTTCTGTCCAGCTGCTTGCATGACATGGGACTTGGCTGAGTCCAGCAAAGACTTTGTTACCACTATTGTCAATAGAAATGATGTAGTGCCATCTTTGGGCATAGCTTCTGCCACAAAGCTTCGCACAGAGGTACCCCTTTGCCATCATAAATTCATTTATACTAATGCTTATATATGCTGAACAAAGAAGAATCAGGAATTGTATTTTATCATTCAGAGGCACAAATATTATATATTTACCATTACAGTTATGATGTTACAGGTTATGGCATCATCATGGGTACATGACCTTCGCGATCAAATTCAGCAGACTAGATTCTTAGGTTTTGTAAACCGTTCTGTGAGTTATATAAGATCCCACGTGCCCTGCATATCTGATCCAAGATCTAAGGTTATAGATGTTGACATGCTTCAATCTCACAGTTCGGAGGTATAAATAATTTTGCTGTTCAAAACAATTTTCTTCAACCAATTATTTGGATGATGTCTAGTAGCTATAAGTCAATTCCTCATAACTTTGCAGGCTGGGAAGAAGCCTTCAGCAGGCAAACGTGCTGCAGTAAAGAAACGCCCTGGAATTGTTTGCTGGTCTTGTGTTCCTACTGAGAAACAGGCTACTGAATCTTCAAAACAAATACAGGTCATGAAAATTCAAACCGACACTGAAGGAAAATTTGATAAAATGAGTGAAACAGATGCTTCTGAACAAATCTCAGTCGCCCTTAGAGATCTAATCCTTCAAGAATCAGATAGCAAGAATGTTGATAGAGAGGAAAAGGAATCAGCCCTGGAAGAAACAGATGAGAAGAGGACATGGAGCTTGTAGAGTCGTTGACCGACGAGAATCATGTGCAGTTGTTGTCAGCCTCTTCTCAAGAGCCCCGCCAGTTATTTCCCCCGGAAGAATATTACATATGGTTGGACTGCCAGCAGGAGAGCCATATACAAGTGGGCAAGCTGGTCCAGAGGATGTTGTCACATTGTATGAGACACCTCGGCATTTATACAGTAGGATTCGCCTAGCAAGATCCATGATAAGGGAACATTACATGCCCAAGTACATTAAGACAATAGAGCTGTTGATTGATAAGCTTGCAAAGGATAACACTGATGACCAGTTGGACTCATTGTAGCATCGAGCATGTGTACATAATAATTATTGTACAGATTATGGCATGGAAAGGCATTGTTTCAGACAGCTGGTGCTGTAGTTCTTGTTGTTTGAAGTTGAAGGTTTGTGTTAGCAATCAAGAACCTGTACCACAAGACCAATTTGACTTTGTTCTTCCAATTTGATGTCACTCTACATAGGCAGACAGCCATCTCAGGTAGAGCTCAAAGAGCTGGACCTGGTGATGACTTCAGTGATTCTTAGCAGCAGTTGTTGTTCTCAAAAAAGGAAAAAAGAAGCAGCAGTTGTTTTTAGGTGTGGATACTATTAACCATTTAGATGTAAGCTAACCCAAGAAATTCATGTGAAAGGTACTGTTTGTTATTTTGGTTGTTAAGTTGTAAGTTTGTTCCTGTAGTCAGTTTGCTTAAAGAAGTGTACAGCTTAAGAATCAGTGAATTCTCTCTTCTTTTAAATTTTTGCTTGCTACAGTTTGTTTACCTTTATGATTTCTGCACACCGACCTACTAGTTCATTTTATGGTCAAGCAGATTCGGATCAATGGATCAAACCTGTCTTTGTGGTTCCATGGCCTTCTGGTATGTACAGGAGAATGTAAGAAGCAACTACTTTATGTATGAGCCGTTACAGAAAATGGTTGTGCGCACCGAGTGCAGTCTTACAGACTATAACACAGAACAGTATTTAGCACGCCACAAATCAAGCTATACTTTGTTAATTAAACTCCGTGTTAGCTTATGTGGATGAGATCACAACCCTGCTTTCTCGTACAGTCGGAAATGGCCTGCTTGCTGTGCAACTACCCCAGAGCAGGGGTTGGTTGGTCACGCTCACGCGTTCATATGATCAATGTGGCAGTATGCCTGCAAACAAGTATATTGGCCGTGCAAATCAAACTGGCTTCATTTGTAGTTCTTTCCAAAAGTTTAGCATGCCAAATAGTAAAAAAATATGAGAATCAGCATCTTCAAGCTTAGGATTTTGTAAAGAGCTTTTTCTCTTTCTTTTTGGTAAAAAAACGCAAGTCCTAAATAGCTAGAACTCAAAGTTTGGTACATTGATATGGATTTGTTGAGTCATTTACCTTTCTTTTGCTGAATTAAACACATTACAAACAAAGACATTCGCATAGATGCACAAATACATATTGCGATTGTTTGAGGCACAGTCGATCGTGCCTTAGCAGCCTCATGTCATGTGGGCATGTGGCCCATCTGACCAGCACTTGCTATCTACAAACGGTTTCACTTTCATTGACATTTGGAAATTTCCATTTCTTATCCAACTTCATGCTGCATTATCATAGGTGTTATTATCTTATTTCTTCTCTACCAATTTGACCCCTATCTTCATGGACACCCCTGTCTGCAGTTGGTTTGCTTTCTTATGTTTCATCTATTCCCAATGCTGAGGTTCTTGTGAAGAAATAGAATACCAACAACATTATAATAATTCTTTTGTCATATTTTTCTATAGCTTTTTCATAGAAAAGCAATATTGCAACAAAGTGTGTTGCCATGATGCATCATTGGTTTCATCCTGGCAATTAAAATTTGCAGGTTACCCATCTATAGAATCCCAACAGGACCAACACACCGGAGGATTTAGATTATGAATGATAAAAAAATTGTCATTCACACATTTCCCTCTTTATCTAGAATTCGTTCTAACCAGGTGCTTTCCCTGTAATACTGATCCGTTGTCTATTCGGTCATCGAATAGGCCTGAGGAGGAGCTGCAGCTTGCACCCTCTCTCCACAAGTATATCACCCAGATCAATTGCATCATATCACCCAAAACAATTTCTCTCGAATAGGCCTGAGGAGGCATGAGGTGCTGTACTTGACAAGAGTTGCATTAATTTGTACTTTATGTTAACTTATGATACTATGAGATACTCCCTCTGTCCACAAATATAAACATTTGTTGACTTTTAAATGTCATGTTTGGCCATTCGTCTTATTCAAAAAAATTGTTAAAATTTTATTTATTTTGATACAATATACTTTATTTCTAGGTATATTTTAAGTACATCTTCTTTAGTTTTGTATTTGCATAAATATTTTGAATAAGACGAATGGTCAAACGAGAAATCGGAAGTCAACAAATCCTTATATTCTTGGACGGAGGAGTAAAACTTTATACTCCCTCCATCCCATTGAAAGTGTCGCTATGTTATCCGTGCCAGTCAAACTTTTTAAACTTTGACTAGATTTGTAGAAAATATTAGTAATATTTGTATCTCCAAATAAGTTGATTATGAAAGTAGATTCAATTATCTATCTAATGATACTAATTATATTCAATAAATATTTATAATTTTTCATATATTTTTGGTCAAAGTTAAAAAGATTTGACTTCTCGGAAAGCGAGAACGACACTTTCAATAGGACAGAGGTAGTAGTATATATTAACCAGATCAATAATAATTATGTACTATAAAATAAAATAATATATGTGTGGCTACCTGTATAATGTTAAAAACGAGTGACCTTTGTGGTAAAGTTAGTTGAGTAATCTTATTTTTATCATTGTAGAGCTAATGAAGTCTTGCAACTGGAATTCGATCTGAAAATCTAGATATAGTTACATACAGAACGATGCATATGCCAATTTTTTCTTTTTGTAGCATAGAAGTTAATACTTAACTCATTTAGGGTGTGTTCGTTTCTGGGTTTAAACTTTATAGCTGTCACATCAAAAAAAGTTTACTATTTAGGAGTTTTAAATAAAATTTAACTATAAAATATAGACTAATTTACGAGACGAATCTAATGAGGTTAATTAAGTCGTGATTAGAAGACGATTACTGTAGCATCACTTTAACAAAACATAGATTAATTAAGCTCATTAGATTCATCTAAATATTAGCATCAATCTGTCAATAGAGTTTTATCATTAAATTAATCAAAATATTTATAAATAATAAGATTATTTTTGATGTGACAGATGCTAAATTTTAGAGAACAGGAAACAACCATGCTTAGGAGTTGTGCTATACGTACAAGTGGGTCGTCCGACCCAGCCTTCTGACTAGCACAAACAGACACAAGTTATCACGGGCAAGGGCGAGCTTTCCATATGTTGGAAGATGTAGTCGGAAGAAACATCGCACGTAGAACATTTCCATTCATTTAGAGTCAAAAGTCTGATTGGGGATTCAAGAGAAAATTCATAAAATCACAATTTCAGCTGTGGAAGTAAAGAGTAGGATTCATTATGATCCAAGGTATATTCAACTAAAAACTGATGGGGTTAAAGCAGCATATATTATAGAAACATAAGAAACGTTATTGTAAGTGTGTAACTAAAGATTGCATCCATGTTGGTTACTAAAACTATCTACTAAAAGTATAATTAATTTACATTGCAACTTCAACAATATAAAAAACTCTAATAGGTTAGTAAGTAGTACTCCCTCCTTTCGGAATTATAAGACGTTTTGACTTTTTGCCCTCACGTTTGACCATATGTCTTATTTAAAATTTTTATGTAAATATAAAAACTAATATGTCATACTTAAAGTGTCTCTAATGATAAAACAAACTACAACAAAATAAATGATATTTGCATAAAAGTTTTGAATAAGACGAAAGATCAAACTGAAAGTAAAAGTGTCTTATAATTACGAACGGAGGAAGTAATAATGTGTAATATGTCATACTTAAAGTGTCTCTAATGATAAAACAAACTACAACAAAATAAATGATATTTGTATAAAAATTTTGAATAAGACGAAAGATCAAACTGAAAGTAAAAGTGTCTTATAATTACGAACGGAGGGAGTAATAATGTGTAATATTATACGAGATATAAACCAACCCAATAAAAGAAATTAAATCCCAAAGTTTACATCGTATCCCGAAACTACCCTTGTGCCATGCTCGTATCTACGGTTCGACCGGGCCGCGCTCCTTTCACCTCGACCCGACCGAGCCCGTTCCTCCGCAACCTCTATACCCTGTCCGCGCCTCGATCCAGATCCAGGACAACTCCTGCATCGTCGCAGCCGCGCGCTTCTCTGCTCCTCCCCACGCCGGCGCCTCCGCCCCTCTGCGCCGGTGTGTTTTGGGGACCTGCTGTGCGCACGCAGCGGTTCGATCTCGTCTCTTGCGGCCAGCGGCGTCTCCTCCAGGTGAGAGCCGAGATCGCTTCCCCGATCCTCCAGAGAATCCTTCTCCTTCCTGTTGTAGCTGACATTTAGGCTGGATGTAGCGGGGATGGGAACGGGGAGATTTCACCCGAGTCGGGGACCAGGATGGGGTTTGGGAGGGAATTTTCGTCAGGAGAGGATCTCAGCTGCCGCTTGGTAGGTCGGCTGCCCTACCTCGCCGTCCACCGCTGTTCGATCTAGTAATTCTTCTTGCCGATTTGTTTCTGGCGAGGTCGCTGGATTATAGTAACATAGCTTAGCAATTCGTTTTCCAAGATTTATGGGGTTTCAGCTGAAACCCCGCGCCCCACGTCGATCCCGCTTCTGGTTTCGGATACAGGGTGATCTTGGGCGATTTGTAGACAATTACAAGGCGATCTGTTTAGTAGACTAGCCTGGTTTGATTTGGAAAATAAATGATTTAAGAGCGAGGACTAGTAGCTATGTCGAATTGGTAATTTTTTTAGAAGAATCTTTACTTCTAGATATTAATCTAAAATGACCTCTTCGATCCTTATTAAAGTTTCTAGCCAACAGAAACGCGGCTCCTCGGGAAAGTAGTGTCTTTCACTTGGGAGAGTAGTGTCTTTCACTTAGTATGTCTTATTGCACATTATGTTGTCAGTAACAACTGTGGTTAGATCGCACTAAGGATAGCCTCCACTTGGATTAATCTGATTGACAAGGTGACCTGTTTAGTAGACTAGTCTGGTTTGATTTGGAAAATAAATGAATAAATGATTTAAGAGCGAAACCTATATATATAGCTATGAAAATCAGTAGCTTTGTTAGAAGAATATCTACTTATCTAAAATGACTTCTTTGTTCCTTATTAGTCACTAGCTAACAGAAGCTGGACTCCTCAGGAAAGTAGTCTCTTTACTTAGTATCTCTTATTGCACACTGTTGTACGGTTATGTTGTCAGTAACAACTTTCTCACGTCATGACACATGCTGCACGGTTGGGCCTGGATGTTCATCTGTGACATTTTTTGCTTGAAACCTGTTTGACTGTCTTGTGAGCAGGGTAATTAGGGAGCACCAGTTAGTTTTCGAGACAAACTTATATTGGTTTTTCGCATGGCCTGCCAAGCAATGTTGTAACTTTAGGCTTTCTTAGGATATAAATATTTTTGTTAGTGCTTTTGTACAACATAATTAGTGCCCAATTTGTGGGATTTGCTGGAATGTTAAACTGAATGAAGTTCTGAAACATGTGAGGCCTTTTTGTTTGCACTTTGTTAGCTATTCCGATTACAGCAAATGGGTGTCCTTTTCTTGTTTCTCGAGTAAAATGGCTGTGTTCCCTGAACTTGTCCTGTATTCTTGCCGAGGTTAATAACTCTCGGTTTAGTCCTTTAGGGTAGATTGGGGTCCTGGAATTATTCAAATGAGGCACTTCAGGTCTGAACAACATGATGAGTCAGTGAGTTCAGTTGTGGACCTTCGTGACAACTTAAGTGCCTCACTTGAAGAGTTCTGGAACACCAATCTGTGGTACACGAGGTGTGGACCTAGATGAGAATGGGGCACAAGTTTAGAAACTCCCCATGCATTTTACATAATTTTTGGGTGAAACGGGTACATTCAAATTTCAATCTAATTGTGTTGCCTTTATGATGCTGACTGCAAATGCAAATATCTTAGTAGCTATTGTTACTGAACTGTGAAAGGTAGTTTTTAGCCTATAGTTCATAGTGGCAACCCATCTTGATCCTATATCATCGCAACATATTGTTATGAATTTTAGCCTATAGTTGATTCTGCGTTACAACAAGATGCTTATTTGTATTTCTGATGGCATCCGCTGAGAACTTCATTGTTTGTAATCTTGATTGCAAAATTGCTTTTTGCTCAATCTTACCGTACCTGTCAGTGTTGTCTTCTAAATATTCTTTGTTTCACCCTAGGATTTACTTTATATCTTAATTCATGAAATCGTTATTTGGAATGCAGCATTTGTTGGTTTTGACTGATGAAGCTATGTTTGCTAATTGAAATGGAATTATAAATTTATTTAAGGTTATAATGTACACATCATACAATCTTGAATTGCAATTGAGATTTGATATTTTTTCTATTTTTAGCCTGCAATGTCAGGCCTGTGCATGATGTGATGCTGATATTTAATTTAAATGCATGCAGAATTCTGACTGCGGCAGCAGCATAGTTTGGGTTGAAGCATGGCGTCAAAGAAAATAGAGTTGGATCACAAGGACATGGTCCATGATTCTGCCATTGACTACTATGGCAAGCGCATTGCCACTGCCTCCTCCGACTCTACCGTGAAGATTGTTAGCATTGGTTCGGCAACAGCCCCATCCCAAATCCTAGCCACACTCACTGGTCACTATGGCCCCGTGTGGCGCGTTGCATGGGCACATCCAAAGTTTGGTACTCTCCTCGCATCTTGCAGCTACGATGGTCGTGTTATTATTTGGAAAGAGGATGCACATGGTCACTGGTCTCAAGCCCACGTGTTTGCTGACCACAAGTCGTCTGTCAACTCCATTGCTTGGGCCCCATATGAGGCTGGTCTTTCCCTTGCCTGTGCTTCTTCTGATGGAAGAATATCTATAATCACTATGCGAGCTGATGGGGGTTGGGATACTGCAACCATTGAGCGAGCACACCCTGTCGGTGCGACTGCAATATCGTGGGCTCCAGCAACAGCACTTGGTTCACTGTCTGGTTCAGGGGAGCTTGTTTATAAGCTTGTCTCTGGAGGTTTTGATGCTGTTGGTAAAGTTTGGGGATTTGTCAATGGCAGCTGGAAACTGGAGGGCAACTCTGATTTCTGACAAGCACACAGATTGTGTGAGGGATGTTGCATGGGCGCCAGTTTTGGGCTTGGCCAAGTCAACCATTGCCAGTGCTTCACAGGATGGGAAGGTCGTCATCTGGACCAAGGGAAAGGATGGAGACAAGTGGGAGGGAAAGCTCATGCATGACTTTGGTTCCCCTGTTTGGAGGGTATCCTGGTCCTTGACTGGAAACATCTTGTCTGTAGCCGCTGGAGAGAACAACATAACCCTCTGGAAGGAAGGGTCTGACGGGCAATGGGAAGAGGTGATGAAGGTTGAACCTTAGGTCGTCAGACAAACTCGAATTTCATGCAGATTCATGTTTTGTTAAGACGAGTTTGCCTTGTAATTTTTACTAATGCGTTGAGAAACACTCAGTTATATTTTTATACTGTTTTGATGTTACATTTGGGTGGTGTGCGCTTTAGAATATTACTTTTGTGATAGGTGAACATGTGTGGTTCTGTATGCTGCCAACTTTGTTTCCCTACTATTGAGGGCCCGTTTGGGATACAGGAATACTGCAGGAATTTCGTAGGAACTCCTTCCTCCGGAAAGGAATCAGACTATGTACATTTTGTAGGAACTAGAAAATCCACTCTGATCTAAGGGAAAGTTCTGTTGCTCGCTTGCTCTCACCTCCCACTGCTTCTCTCTCCACTTTGCCACCATGGCTGCAGCTCCTCCGTTCCTCCCTACCAATCTATGAAATCAAGTCTGCCAGTCCATCTTTATCGGCTCATGCGCTTCTTCAATATGAACAGCAGCACTTCTTCAATACGAACAGCAGCAGCAGGTTGTGATCCGCGTCCAGTGAGTCCACGCCGTGTAACCAGAATCTGGTGATGAGCAACAACCCCATGCAGCTGCGTCATGGCTCCCTCGCCATCGTCGGCGTCTTCCTCCCCATTGGAAGCAAGCTCAATAAAGACGTCACCAATGCTTGTCGCTCTCAGCGGCAACCACGATGAGAAACTCAGGAGTAGAGTAGTATGCATGTACTGGATGAGCTGTCACAAACTTATCTATACATTAATCTCCATCAGGCTGTCGCAGCAAAGGCTTGCTAAGAAGGGCATGAATGGTTGAATGATTTTGAATACTAGATTACTTTGTTTAATAATTTTCTATTTCCGAAGGTCTACTGCTGCTCCTAGCCACGAGGATTAGAGCTCCAAAGAGCAATAATGGCCTTTAAGTTAGTTTGCCTTTTTCCTCCCCGTGAAGGAGTGAATGGAGAAGAAGAAGGTAGTGCCCAGACCTTACAAGACATTTGCATCAAATTGCTAGGCGCAATTTGATGCAAACCCTGAAGATTCCAGCTGCGAAGCCACCTGAACCTGACAAAAGCAGTAGAATAAGTGCATCACCAGTTTTCGTGAAGCCTTCGTTGAGTGTATCTAGGTTTTTGGATATTAATTTGCGTATCCGTGTCCTCAGTCATTTTTTGCATATAAAAATATAAAACCATCATTTATCATGATTTATTATACCAACAAATATTTCATTGCAGAGGTGATAACAAACGGCTAGTGTTTTTTTAAGGTAAACTGGAGAGGCAAACCCCTACAGTAATTTTGTTAGGGTAAATAAGAACCAACTATGTACATTGTCCAGAAAGGCATAGGAAAGAGATAGAAAGACACTACAGAAGTGAAAATAAAAATAATTCTTCAATTGTTTGCTGTATCCATTCGTTAATCTTGTTTATAATCCCTTATTTGGCTCTGTAAGTAAAGAAAGCAAGTTCCCTGAAGAATTGTGCTCAATTTTTGGGTCAATATCATTGAAGATTCAATTGTTCTTTCCTGTCCAGATACATCAGCGCATGACAATGATTATATCCATATAGAATTTTTTTAGCGATCATTAAAAAAAATCGAGCGAATATCCATGTAGAATGAGACTCCGAACTTCTTCTTGAGCCAACTTATGTCCTGTAGTGTGTTTAATCTTGTATCAGAATTAAAATTCCAATAGACTTCCAGCAGCTTGTAGCCAAATGATATCTAATGAATAGATGCTTGATTGTTTCCTCTCCCTGCAAAATGCATAATTCACATCTGTATGAATCCAGCACCATATTTCTCCTCTTCAACACCCATCTTGTGTTGAGCCTATTTTGTAGTAATAGCTTCTTGTGCTCTAGTTGACATTTTGCTCTCCATAGCCATTTAAAAGATAGATGAACTTGCACATGCCCGATTAACTGCTTATATACCCGGGCCGAATATTTTTGTGCCTGTACCATATGCTTTCAAATGTCTTTTTCATCTGTTAGCATCATGTTATTGATAAGACCAATAACTTCTTGCCATTGTGTAAATGCTTGTAAACTAAGTGGCCGGTGGAGTAGGCTTCAGAAGTCTTCAACAATATTATCCTTTCATTTCTAACAAAAGAAAATAGCTCTGGATATTTAATACTGAGTGGGAAACCAGTAAAGTAAACTTGCCAGAATTTAACAGTAGCTCCATCACCTATGTGAACAGCAGCTATTCCTTTGAGTGGAACTAATCCTGCTGTCCTAACGACAACATTTTCGTAATGGAGGAGTATCCCATAACTTAGTTATATCTCTCTACCAAAAGGTATCTTTCTTTTTGTGTACCTGGTAACCTGCCCTAGCATAGTAGTTTTCTCGTAAAAGCTTGACCCAATGGAAATCTTCTTTGTTAAAAAATTTCTATAGTTGCTTCATAAGTAAGGGCGTAAGACCATATTGTGCACCTCAGATTGATCACTCCCAGTTTGGGCTTTGTCACTAGTTGCCATGCAACAAGTGGGGATTTCTTAGCATTCATATCTCTACCTCTCCATAAGCCATGTCTCCTGTATTTGTCCACATGTTTGATTATTATTGAAGGTACTTTTATGGTACACATGAAAAAAGTGGGCAGGGAGGATAACACTGTGTCCACCATTTCAAGTTTCCCACCTTGTATGAGGAATTTAGAGGTGCCCATTAATCTTCTCTTTATTATTTGTGCTATCGGTAGGAAATCAACCACAACTAGCCTAGTGGCTCATAGAGGTAATCTCAAATATGTGAATGGTATCCTTCCTATCCGATAGTTTAATGTTCATGCAAGATTTTTCATTTTCTTTAGTGAGACATTCATAGGAATCCTGATCGTTTTAGCATAAGTTTACTTTTAAGTCAATAGAATTTGTAAATGTATTAAGAAGTGTTCCAATCAACCACAACTAGCATGCTTGCATGACTAGAAAGGTGTCATCAGCATCAGTGGCGTAGCCAGGAAAAAATCCAGCTGGTGCGAGCTTCTCATGACCGACTAAACTAAAATCAAGAACATTCCAATTCAGACTGCATTCATGCATCCATATATTGCAATCACACAATTTTAATACAAAGTTTAGATATTACCTCAAATTTGAATAATAAATTGATACTTCTTGCACAAACGTGGCTACGCCACTTGACCATTCCTCTCTGTTTTAGGCCGTTGGGCTTGGTGGACCGGTTGAACTTTAGCTGGGGCAGCTGCCCCAGCTCACCCCAATGTGGCTGCACCACTGATCAGCATATTGCATGACTAGAAAATCATAGCCGACTCTTGTAGGCAATGGTAGTTGAAATAGACCTTGTTCTTTCCCTTTGTTCACGATAGATTGTAGTAAATTTGCAGCTTGTTGGATATGAGACCAAGAAACAATACGTATTGGATCCGTAGACATGGGCCATATCCGGTCCGACAATTTCCCCGTTGAGGACAGGGTCCCGCGAAGCGTAGCTTTGAACGGGGCGGGGATGGGAGGCAAATTTCCTCTGCAGGGCTAGAGGGCGGGGATGAATTTTCCCCCGCCGGGATCCATGATGATCCGATAAGAAATGATAGATAATAGAAAGTCCAAGCGGCAATGGCTGAAGAAATTAAAGCAACCAAAAACAAATTCGATCGGCCCAATCAACCCACTCGATCGAGATTATATAAATCAAGATACTTACTCTAAAACCCTAATTTTCTTTTCTTCCATACCCCAACCACCACCCGTTGATCACCGTCTCTATTATATAAAAAAGAGAGCTACGTCTCCTCTCTCCTCTCGCCGCCCGCTGCCACCACTGCTCGTGACTCGCCGCCTCCGTTGTGTCCGCCTGCCGCCGACGCTGCTCGCGCATGTGACACCCTTGCCCGTCACCGCCATTGCTGCGTCCTCGTGCACGTCGCCACACCTGTCGCCCACCGCCGTCGCAGCCCACTATTCGTGCACGTTGCCCTTTTCCCGTCGTCCCACGTGGACCCAATGGGGAACGAGGATCCGCCGGGACGGGGATGGGGATTGATTTTCCCGTTTGCTTAACGGGGAACGGGGATGGGGATTGATTTTCCCCGTTTGCTTAACGGGCGGGAACGGGGCTTGGACGAGTCTGAACCGGGCGGGAATGAGGCTCTTTCTTTCGTGGAGATCATCGGCGTTGCCAGAGCGGAGGGCACATGGATATTGATCCGTGAGGGATTAAAGAACTAATGGGTCTTTAATGTAATGGTCCATTACCATATCCTATTGATGAGGACATCTCCCAAGACATTCCATTGATAATTGTTGATCAAGACACTCAGCCTTGTGACTACGCTTATGAGAGACCAATGACTCGAGCCAAAACAAAACAGCTACAACATGATGTGAATTTTTTCATTAATGATGGTGAACATGATTCTCTTAAGAATTGTGTACTACCTAATAGAGGTACATTACTTGTTCTCGTGGCGTGGTGGCCACTTGACACCCCAAGAGAGCAAGTTGAAGTCGAAGGACTGAAGCACAAATTATGTTCTCCAAATATCGGATCAATTCTATATTATTCGGAGGAGATCATCATATGTTTTATATAGGATGGAAAGCTTATGAAGTCTACTTTCATATGCAACAAACGACACCTCCATCGGAGCTTTATGGACGGAGTTATGCCCATTTTGGTGAAGACTGTTCCAGAACCGTTTCATTTCGCATCATGTTCCTTTTGGTCGGTTCGAGTGTTCGATCTGAACATTGTGTTTCTTTTCTTTCCGAGTATGACTTTTGCTTGCCTGTTTCACCTCAGGTCCATCTAACTTCGGTTTAGCCCAACTAGGAGGGGTGTTCCTAGTATAAATAACCCTTGTACACCTGGTGGAAACCCTAACCATGAATTGAACTCAGAAAATAGAGAAAAGATAAGTGCTCTTATCCTTCGGGTTGTGCCATTGCTGCCCCGTTGAGAATTGGGAGTGTTTCTCTACCATTTGTTCTTTTGTTTCCTTGTAATTTGCAAGAGCATTGCTTCTACCTTGCGTGGTTCAGGTTAAGTATCGATCAAAGCGTGTAGTTGGACGAAATCATTTGTCATATGTGGCTGTTCGAGCAGCTGTTGGTGTTATTGGTTCATCGGGATCAAGTTATCCCTTAAATCCTACGACGAGAAGATCGGACAAACCCCCACATCTCCTATATAAGTGGAGGCATATGTTGATCAATCTGCTGCAAGACCCATTAGATTTTACACTTCTATTGTTTACTATCATATTTAATTCCACTTCTCTTACCTACCACTCCGATCACTTTGGTTGTTAGATTATTGTGCTTTCATTGCTGCATTATTTGTGCTACGAGTAGCAAAATAGATTCGTCTTAGTTTATAATACATGCGAAGAAAAATTCATTTTTTCAGATTAAACTTATTAGCTATATTTTGTTTTAATTCAAAATTATCTCAAATTTTAAACTCAAAATTTTGAATTTTTTTGAATAAAGTACACAGTGAGACATCCCTGAGTCCCTGACTTCCAAGCTCATCATCATTCATCATTATTAACGTGATCAAATGACAGCAGACACTGCATGATGGGCCCCACCTCGTCAGTATCCGTCAGCCCGTAACCATTCTTCCTCCGCACCCGGCCCACTTCGCTTCGGCTCAACTCACCCCACCAAGACTCTACTCCCCCCTGCGCATCTCGCGAGCACCCGCGCCGCGTCCTCGTCTCCGGCGACCTCCCCGGCGGCGGAGCGGCCGCATGGAGGAGTAATCCAGGCGCAGCAACCGTCTCCTCCTCCCTCCGCCGGGGGCCATGGCGAACTACCTCGCGCAGTTCCAGACTATCAAGTCCTCCTGCGACCGCATCGTCATCGCCGGTACCACCCTCCCGCCGCCATCCTACCTTCCGAGCCGTAAACCTTACCTAAACTCTTCGTCTGAGCTACGCCGTCGCGCCCAGCTGCGCGCTCGTGGGTCACCGCGGGGCGCGATCTGGGCTAGCTCGGTCAGCGTGATCTCGGGCCTGCGCGATCCAGAATGGCTCGATCGAGTGGCAATTCGAGCAGAATAGAGTCGTGAGTTTGCTGTGGCTGCTTGGTTTAGCAAGAATCGCCGATGTGCTCAGCGTCTACTGATCGCATCTGACTGTCCAGTGAGATTCGGAGAGCTTATTAAGCTTATTAGGAGCAATGTAGAGGGATCTTGAATCTACATCATGTACACCGAAGCAACGCTGTTGCTACTGCTCTTAGTCACGTGGACTCGTTCACGGGCCATAAGTCCTAAGAGCACATACGGGCCATCCTGGTGACACTGCCACCTGCACACCTGTAGCAGCTGATAGGAATATACAACCATGTACAAGTAGCTGCTTGAAGGATCACATTGAAGTAGACTTACAAATCACTTCAATTCTTTGTTGTGCATCTTATGAAAAAGGATTTTGATATTGTACAATGTACTAGCTTGTTCTCATACGGCTTCCTTTTGTAACAGTTGAGGATGTGAGCGACTTGTGGCTCAATGTCAAGGAAAGCTTTGAGCGACGCCTGCCAGTGAAGAAGGCCTGCCTCAACAACAAGGCGAGGAACCCTGTCTTTATTGATAACCTACCAGCTGAGTTTATACAAACTACAGATTCAAGGCTGCGGAGTCGATTTCCACAAGAACAATACTTGTTCTGGTTCCGGGAGCCATATGCAACTGTGGTCCTTGTTACTTGTGAGGTACGCCCCTTCTACAATCTTTTTTTCACTGCGTACTGCTCATTTTCATTCTTTTCATTAAAGCACCAGAACTTATTAAATGGCCATTTGAATGATTTCTGCGATTCCTTTGTTTCTGAAATTACGCAGGATCTTGATGAATTTAAGACAATTCTTAAGCCTCGCCTGAAATTAATTGTGCAAAATGATGAACGGGAATGGTTCATTGTGTTTGTATCGAAGGCCCATCCTAGCAATGATCAAGCAACTAAGATGGCAAAGAAAGTATATGCTAGACTTGAAGCTGATTTCAACACCAAAAAGAGAGAAAGGTACTTGTCATCACTTCTTCATGATAATGCTGGTAGCAGTTGTACTATAGCTTGAAAGAATACATGTCTTGGGCCTTTCTAGCTGTTCCATCTTGATTTTTTGTATGTTGCTATTTTGCAGTTATGTTTTTTTTTACGATCATGTTTCCACTCCTGAATAAAATATTGAGTTATTGACCATAAAATATGCTCATTTACAATACAGATGCTGTAAATTTGATCTGCATGGGCCTGATGCAGAATTCTGGGATGATTTTGACTCTAAAATGGTGGACTGCATCAGAAACACATTAGATAGGCGGGTTCAGTTTTATGAAGAGGAAATTCGGAGGTTAAGTGAGCAACGGTTCACTCCAATTTGGAACTTTTGTAACTTCTTCATTCTGAAGGTACAACAATGCTACCACCTTAATGCTTGACAATTGCTATTGCATTTTTCAATGGCACTGGGTTTTATCTACCTTTGTGCTGTTGTTCAGTTGGACTTCAATAGCACTCAAGTCACTTGTATCTTCAGGAAAGCTTGGCATTCATGTTTGAGATGAGTAATCTTCATGAAGATTCACTCCGTGAATATGATGAACTTGAACTATGCTACTCAGAATCAGGTTTATATCTAACTTTATGTGGCAAATTTCTTACATTCAATTTTGAGAGCCACATAGTTAGTCAGATTTGCATTGCAAGACTCCTTCAGTTATAATGTACTAGCTTTTGACTATAAGATTTGTTTAAGGGTGACAAAGTTTTCCTCATGGACTTACTGTAAATTTATCTGTTCATATTGTTGTAGTGAACATGATCAAACATTATTAGCTGCACCCTTCAATTCTTCATTCATAATTCCCGTCGTTCTATTGAGAGTAGGAACTGGATGAGGTTTATTAAACAATGGAGATTGAACAACTTCTCAAGTTCTTGTCAATGATAAACCTGTTGATCTGTTTGTGAATGTTTTCTTCATGGAAATAGATGGATAGGTTACTGTTTCATTTATTAGTGATTTGTTTGGTTGTTACTTTTATTGTTTCAGAACTATTGCATCATCATCAATGTCCATGCTCCTTATCTTTACTTCCGTGTTAAGATTTTGATCATTTGACATGAAGCTTATCCTGTTTCTGCCAAAGTCGGTACTCGTCCATTTAAAAAATCATGCCGGACAGGGAAAACTAAGCTGTGGGCATTTCAAACTTCATGTCCTAAACGACATGAATATCAGAATGAAGGAGTATATAATTGGAATTATGCTTTAGCAACTTTAAGTATCACATCACTTAGATATATTTGAACTTCATTTTTCTTAATTGTACATATATAACTTTGTTCCAATGAATGCAGTGAACTCACCAGGGAAACATCGAGAATTCGGAGGATCAGATGCTGGTGATGACCAGGCTGCGCTGCTAAATCCAGGATTTAAAGCACTGACCCAAATAGTTCAAGATGATGTGTTCAGAGAATTTGAGTTCAGGCAATACATATTTGCTTGCCAAGCTAAGGTTTGTACATAAAAGAACTCTTCACTTTCTATTCATGGTGTACATGCTTGTGTGCTGGTTCGCATGATGCACGTTTGTGTGTCAAGCATAAGCATTCTTCCTGCTTTATTGCTACATTGAAATGGTTTTTAGGTTGTTACATTGCTACTTTCTCATTTAAGATCAGTAGCATCTCAATCTATTATGCTTTCCTTTCTCTTTTTGCTACAAGTGGAAAGTCTTTACAAGTCATGAAAAGAGTGCAACTGAACTAATACTTTTTGGTTTGAGGGCATTTATCACTAACATTGCAAATTTTCATGTCAAATGAGCCCCTCAAACTGAATCTCATTGCATCTCAAACTTACCATGACAGAGTCATTTCTTCCTCTCTTTTTTTGTAACGTTTTTTCAAGCCAACTGAAAGTCATACATTCATTTTATCAGTTACTCTCATTTTAACTTTGCAGTTATTATTTAAATTGTGTCGACCAACTGAAGTTGCTGCCAGGGGCTATGCTTTTGTTGTTGCCTTTTCCAAGACACTAGCCTTGCATGAGGTTTGTACCTATGTCTTTACTATGTTCTTCCTGTAAAGATTGTTTATGTATTGTCATTATGAAGTTCTTCTTTATCCCTTATTATGCTCTCCCTTTCTCCTCCAGAACTTTCTACCATTTTGTTTCCGTGAAGTATGGGTTATAACTGCATGTTTGGGTTTAATAAAGTCTACAAGTTCACGTTATGATGGTGGATCTGTGGCTCTTGATTCCGAGAAAGAGTTCTATTGTCTTCAGGGTGATCTTTATTCTCTCTGCCGTGTTAAGGCAAGTTGTACTTTCCAACATTAATTTGTGTGGCATATTCCTACTTTTGATGTATTCTGATTTTTTATTCACTACAACAAGAAGCTACTTGTAACTTTCTGTCCCAATGAATCTGGTTCAACAAACGAGAGGAAGAAAGTTAAAGTAAAAAAGAAGTGAAGAAACAAAAGTAAAACAGAAAACAATAGTAGTAATAATGTTTGTATGTGGATCGCCAGATTCTACCTAGTCCTATCCGTGAAGAAGCAAAAGTAAAACAGAAAACAATAGTAGTAATAATGTTTGGCATTTCAGTCCTTTCAGATCTCTTTTTTAGTTTTTACAGATTTCTTCGTGTCAATTTTGGTCTACCCCAGCCTCTCTTTACATTATGAGTGTGCCTTAATATTTTGCTATGCACCAGTTCCTTTGGGGGCCTACATTGAATATGTCCAAACCATTTCAAACAATGTTGGTCAAATTTTTCCTTGTTTGGTGCTTTAAACCTGGTCCTTTCTTGTATGGTAACAAATCCATTGCAACATGCACATCCAAGCCGCACTTAAACTGTTGGACATGCTGCCTTTTATTAATTTTAAATTGCAAATCATTTTATTATTTGGCTTGCACCAGTGCCCATATCTTCAGACAAGCAGCTATGCTCCGATCATTCAATACAACCAAATGGATCATTTGTTACTGTGGTTTATTGTTGGATTAATATCTTTTTAGGAATTCCTTTGAACTATTGTTCCCATTGATATTTCTAAGTCATTGCTAAATACACTGGTTGATATTGCTAAGTCATTGTTTTGTACCCTGTGTTATTTAGAAATTATTGAATTTGTGTGTAATATGCCATGAATGCTCTTAAACTGAGAATAGAACTCGAGAAAACCTTTATGATTATTAGCTTCATCAGCCGAATTCATATGTGCTGTCAAGTTCTTTTTCTTACCTGTTGTATTGTGTTTCTTACAACATACAAAACATTCCTCGTTAATATTGCAGTTTATGAGGCTTGCATATTTGATTGGTTATGGTGCTGAGATAGAAAAGAGTCCAGTCAACAGGTACAAGATAATTTTGAATTTTATTTACTGACTCATCTATCATTGCCCATGTAAATTAATAGATTGCATTTCACTCTTTTAAGCAAGAATCAAGCTCACAAATGTAGTGTTTCATGACATTGTTAATGCATTTGCAGTGCATCTTTGAGCATGCTACCATGGCCAAAGCCAGCTACGTGGCCTTCAATTCCTCCTGATTCATCTACAGAAATAATGGCAAAGGAAAAGGTAAAGCATAGCATTTGTCATCTTTGCTTATGGCTTCTAGTTATTTCCCATGGATGGATCTCTTGCGTTAGAAATCATAGTTTGTTCCTGTCCAGTAGAATTGGTCCATATCCTTCACCACTTGTGTAAGTATCCTCCTTAAATTAGTATGATGAAAAGTCACAATACTACTATATAAAATTTGGACCCAGTGTAGCATGAAATATGGACATTGACTATGTTATTCCCATTATGAGTCATCCATGAATCTAAGCTTATTTAGCATTTATCAGTAAATATTCATATTTTCACACACGATGAAGCTTTCAGGTACCTCATTATTTACACACTACAAATGCAAACTATACATTTGCTATTTGTGACAAAAGAGGAAAGTAGACGTGATTATGTATTTTGGACTAGTAAACCTGTGATGACCTTTCAATATTAAATCATAATGCTGTTCCTTACATTTTTGATAAATGAATGAGGTGAAATGGTTAGAGATGCCAAACTCGAGTTTGATAATGCAAAGTCTGACACCAGCCATATTTGCTTGTCAATATCATTTTTCTGAAATAGAATGCTGTATGTGCTCTTCCCCTTCTAGTTACCTGTTGTACACTTACTGCAAACTGTAGCTTAAATTCTGGGTCATTTTCTGTATGCAGATGATCCTTCAAGCAAAATCAAGAGAAAAGCTCTTCAACATTAACAGGAAACCCCTGCCACTTGAACCTTCTTTACTTCTGCGTGAGGCTAATAGGCGCAGAGCATTTCTTTCTGTTGGAAATATATCAGAGTTATATGATACAGCTGATGGGTAAGGCTATTTATTTTTACTGTTTGTGATTAATTTATCTTTCCAATAGAAGTTTCAGGAGAATTTGGATTGCAATTTTTATTTACCTATGTGCTTGTGCACATTTTTGTCGGGGCAGTTCAGGTTTAGATGGAAGTTCAAAGCTTTCTCCCAACAGATCTACTACTAGTTTCATTGCAAGAACAATGTCTGGTCCAGCAACATCTGAGACTTCTCTTGATCGCCCGATGAGATTATCAGAAATTCATGTTGCGGCTGAACATGCACTAAAGCAGACAATATCAGATCCTGATTTTATGACATCACTTTCATCTGTTGAAGAATTTGAGGTAGTGTGTTAATGCTTATCATGACAAATGCTGACATTATGCTGTCGTAAAAGTTTATCGTACTGTCTCTCTGTTTTGCGTTCATTGAATTCTGTTGACATTGGATTTCTCGCAAGCAATAGATAAAAACAAAAGTGAAATGAAACATTAATTATTAAATTCTATTGTAATATTGGGTTTTCTGCAAGCAATAGATAGAAAAGTAACAGTGGTTGCCTTTTTGTGTTATAGAAAAGATATATGGAGCTCACTAAAGGCGCGGCTGACAATTATCACCGTTCTTGGTGGAAAAGACATGGAGTTGTGCTTGATGGAGAGATTGCAGCTCTATTCTTCAAACATGGAAATTATGACCTGGCTGTGAAATCCTATGAGAAAGTTTGTGCTCTCTATTCTGCAGAAGGCTGGGAAGAGCTTTTGGCAGATGTCCTTCCTGATCTTGCAGAATGCCAGAAAATTCTTAATGACGAAGCTGGTTATCTATCTTCCTGTGTAAAGTTACTTTCTCTGGACAGTAGCTTGTTTTCATTGAAGGAGCGGCAGGCTTTTCAATCTGAAGTTGTTCGACTCGCTCACAGTGAAATGAAGCATCTTGTGCCCCTTGATGTCTCTTTACTAATTACATTTGCTGGAAATGCTGGTCCACCACTAGAATTATGTGATGGAGATCCTGGTACACTATCTGTTGCAGTTTGGAGTGGCTTCCCAGATGAGATCACACTGGAATCTCTCAGTTTAAGATTATCAGCTTCATCTAGTACAGATGAAGGTATCAAGGTACAGGTACTATGTACTGATTATTCCTTTCCTCCCGTGGTATATGACTAGTTCATAGTTTGGGTATTATACTATGTTTCAAAGTTTTCAATTTCATGCTTGCGAAATAGCTTTAATAAATCCAAACTGTAATACTAGAAATGTATTATACAACCTTTAGATAAATGATCTTCTACATCCATAGTCCATTCGTCAGGCACCTAACAAGTTAATTTTGCCATGCCATGCAGGCAATAAAGAGTTCAGATTCTCATGTCCTTGAACCAGGCAGAAATATCATTTCATTTGATATTCCTCCCCAAAAGCCCGGTTCCTACGTATTGGGCGCTCTTACTGGACAGATTGGCAAACTATCATTCAGGTCACATGGATTTTCTCAAGATGGTCCGGTGGAAACTGATGAATTCATGAGCTTTGAGAAGCCAACACGATCCGTTTTGAAGGTAATTGCATTAAAAATAGCTATGTTCTATTATCCGAGTCACCATGAATTGTGGCTGGCAATAAAAAAAATACTACGTATATTCTGTATAAAAAAAGCAAGGCACCAAATAACATAATTTTTTTCTTGTAACTAATGAATCACTGCTATGTAGCTGTGTTCTCATTACTTTCCACTTGCCAACGTAGGTGAGGAAACCTAGGGCTTTAGTTGATATTACTCCAGCTGTGTCCTCTGCACTGCTTATGAATGAGCTCCAGTGGATTGGACTGATTGTCAAGCCAATAGATTACTCCTTAAAAGGTGGCATATTGCATATAGATGCCGGTGCTGAATTGAAGATTGAGGAGTCTCAGATGATTGAGATAGAAAATTACAGAAGCGATGTGGAGCATGCTGGTTCTGCTGATAAGCCCAATGAAGCTGAAAGGGTTGAAAAGGTTCCCATTGAAAATGGGAAAATAAAACTTCCAGATTGGGCCAGTGATGTGACTACTCTTGTTTGGTTTCCTGTTCGTGCTATCGATAATACAATTGCTAGGGGAGAAACCCCAGGTTTGTACATAAGTACTTGCAGTTTTTCAATTTTTGAATTAAGAAAAGTTTCTCAGCAAACTATGGGCAGTAATAAGTTCAATATGTTGTTTTTTTATACAACTTGGTTAACCTTCTGTCTCTTTTCTCAGCATCTCCTCAGAAACAGAGCATAGTAGACGGAATGAGAATGATTGCTCTCAAGCTTGAATTTGGAGTTTTTCATAATCAAGTATTTGAAAGGTAATTCCTGTTCTTCTCGTGTATTGCCTTCTAGACATGGGATAGTAGTTTAATCATTGTGATTTTCAGGACTATTGCTGTACATTTCACCAACCCATTCCACGTCAGCACACGTGTCGTAGACAAGTGCAATGATGGAACTCTACTTCTGCAGGTCAGTTCCGTCTGTGACACATGAACATGTCATTGTATACATAATATGCAATTTTGCATGCATGGACTTCGAGTTGTGCAGTTCTGCATACTGCACAAGTTGGCATGAACATCTAGTTACTGCCTAAGTGCATATGCATAAGCATTTTTTTGTACCTGTGGGTCGTCTCTACTGGACTGGCACTATGTGAACAATGATTGATGTCTTGCATGTCATGTTTGAATGTGTCCGTACACTATTTTTTATAGGCCCAACTAAAATGTATTAAGCCTCATCTAAGCATGCACTTGCATAGACACCAGGAACTCAGAGTGATTTGAATTTATTCTTTTTCGTTGTATCTTCAGCTTTGCCATTTATGGGAGCAAGTCATAAAATTTCACTAGATCTTGTGCCCTTTTCATTTATTCTTTCTGGCTTCCATGACTTGATCATTGCTTCTATTTTTTTCATTTGCTAAAATAAAGATTCCCATCAATGTACTATGTATTTTTTTATCATTTTGCTGAATCATGATATTATAACAATGTCATACTCTATTTGCCTCATAATTTGGTCTCTTGCCAACCTTGTTGCAAAAGGCACCATAATACTCCATATGCCAGGGACCAGCAGCAAAATTCCCTGTCGTTGCAAAATATTTTATATTCCTGCGAATTCAAATGTTAAATAAATACCATGTGTTTCTTATCTTACTGAGAATTAGTATTATCTGCCTTTCAGGTGATATTGCGTTCTGAAGTGAAGGCTAGCCTGCACGCAAAGGATATGTGGTTAGATCTTCAAACCGGATTTGAGCACCTAGGCAAAGGAGATGGACGGCCAGCTTCAAATCTGTTCCCTCTGGTTATTGCTCCTTCCTCCAAAGCTGGAATTTTATTCATAATACGGTTAAGTGGCACAACAGGTCAGTCTGTTAAAATGTTTACCTTGTTGCTACCTTTGTCCCTTGCAAGGACTGTAAGAGTCCTTTGGATAAAAAAGACCTGCTCTCTGCTAACTTATGTTCTTCATGATTTTCAGATTTGGATGAGCTTGAAAATGCAGACAGCATACTGAATATTAAGTATGGAATATCTGGGGATAGAACAACTGGAGCACACTCTCCAGTTCCTGTGAACAGTGATGACTCTGAAGAGCTTCTGTTCAAAATTGCACTCAAACTGAAGCGACCTGTCCTGGATCCATGCGTAGCCGTTGGATTCCTACCATTTTCTACAGACTGCCTGAGGGTTGGGCAGTTGGTTAATATGAAATGGAGGGTGGAAAGGCTGAAAAACCACGAGGATGCATCTATATCCGGCGTAAGTCTGCAAAACATCCTTGCTAAATTGTTCCATCTATCTCCACATAACCATACCCCTGTAGCACTCATTGTCTTGCATCAAAGTAAGTAAGAAGATATCTAGACATAAAAGGTTCTCTTTACATCTAACCTTGAATTTCTTGTGGCAGGATGAAATACTCTACCAGGTCGATGCTAATCCGCAGAATTGGATGATTGCCGGTAGGAAATGTGGTCATATATCTTTGTCAAATGCGCAGGGTGAGGAGAAATGATTTGGCTTTCATTTCCATAATTTTGTGGCAAACTGCAAATTCTCACCTTGTGCACCACACTACAGGTTCAAGGATGGAAATCACAGTGACATGCATCCCACTTGTGTCCGGTTATGTCCACCCTCCGCAGCTGGGCCTGCCAAAGGTAGGTGAGGCAAACATCAGCTGCAATCCGGCAGGGCCACACCTGGTGTGTGTCCTTCCTCCAGCCCTTAGCACCTCCTACTGCATACCTGCAGCTTGATTACCCAGGCAACCATTTTTTTTTTGCTGAGTTCGAGGTTCTCTGCGCCATATATACATTACTGCAGTTGCCTGCTGTTTTCGCGTAATTGAGTCAGCATTTTCTGAGACATTTTTTTAGGCGATGTGAGTTTCTGCATTTTTTGTACCATAATCATAGGGAACATCTGTAAAGTTACTGAATGAAAAGGGGCACTCCTGGATACCACAGTTAGATTACTCTTTTGTGTTGTATAATTTGTGCAATGCATCGACCTGCCTCAGCATGAAAAACAAATACTTACATTACTTGAATGAAACGCATCCCATGCATTCTTGTCTTAAGTGGTTGCATTGTTTTTCTTTTTGTGTGAAATCAGCAAAGCTCCACACCAGTACATTTGCCAGGCATATAGCTCACACACTGCCCAAGTGAATCAGTGAAATCTTTTATGCTCCTGAATATACTCCCATATTGGTTGCGTCAGTCTCCAGTATGATGCAGACGTGCCACAATATGCGGCTCGTTTCAAGCCCATGGTTCACAATATTTTGAAACTCATTTTAAATTAATATATGTTATTTAGCTTTTTTTATGAAGTATAAATCATATGTCTTACCTATTTTATAATAAAATATTTCAGATTTAAAGTATAAAATATCTTAATTATTCTATATTTTTGGCTCGCGAGCTAGCTCAAGCTAATTATCGAGCCGAGCCGAACTAGGTTTTTAGCTCGTCGTGTAACGAGCCAATACGAGCCGAACCGAGCCAGCTCAATATCCACCCCTATTCACGGCAAAAAAAACAGCTGGTTATCCCGGTTAACCGACGAAATTCGGGTCCATTTGACTGGTTAACCTGGGAAAACACTAGGTACATAGTACTATTTGCCCGTGGAGTTCACACTGAAGATTTTCAATTTCCAGCACCCACCAGCATGCTCTTGCCTATTTGCATTTTAAAAACAGGTGACTGCAGTCATCAAACCTGTTCCATACAGGTGACTTGCGGCAACATCTTTGTACTGTTTACTGCTGTTGGTAATGCGAGTGGGAAGTGTCAGGACAGTTGCACCGCGAGTGGGAAGTGTCAGGACAGTTGCACCGCGGCTACAATGACTCCACAACTTTCATTTGCCGTATGATTGCGCAATCCCATGTATGGAACCAGATCGCAGTATATAATCTCACACGTCACATCGACAACATCAACTAATTTAATTGAGCATATATTAAAAGAATTAGAACGTCATCTATTGATCTCGACTTATTGACCATGGCAGCTCCCTCTTCGACGCAGGTTGTTGTGTGCTAGCCAAGGTTCACATAACCAAAAAATCAGGAGCAGTTTGGAGCAGGCAAACCATCGGTTAACCAGGGAAACTACAGATTAACCAATATGCTATAGCTAAGGTTTTCCATGGTTAACCAGTCAAACCAGACTGGGCAGGACCAGTTCTCCGGTTACGCAGGATAATCCGCCCGTTTTTGCGGTTACTTAAACCATGGTTGCATATTGGCAGCTGCCAGATCATATGCCCGCGTCCTAGAGTGCATTGTTGCTTCTCAGAAGACAGAATTTCACGACGGGATCATCCGACTAACATCGTTTTACACTATTCCACATAATAAGTGTCTTTAGCAACCACGGTCACTACTCCACGTAAGTGTCTTCAGCAATCATCGGCAGCGTGACTGTTATCTCCGACAATTTGATAATCGTCTTTGGCTAATAAGCTCTGCATAGTTGTTTCTCATAGCATTTCAGTTGTCCAGGGAATCTTTTAATCTGGCATTCACATTCTGTTTTTATTATGAATCGAAATGTTAGTGTTGGGTCATGAGGAATTATTATTGTTAATGTATCAGCAAATCTGTTAGGTCCACAGTAAAATAAGAAAACACAATTTTTCGGAAGAGAAAATGTGCCAGGAGACAGGTAACACGGATGCAGCGAAATAAGCATCATGCTGTTTAATTCTGGCTTCATGTTCAATCTATGCTTCCCTCTACAGAATGACCAAAAATAAAATAATCAGGCCACTCTTCCAGTCGTGAAGCAACATAAACGAAAGAAAAATCGCAGCATGCAAAATTGTATTTATCTCTTCAGTTCAGGTCTCCAAATTGCTTCCGCACCGCGCCATGAGAAAGCGCATAGGTAGAACGAAAGTTTTGATCATCACAAGAGACGAAAGTTTTGAACTTAAAATTTAAATTTATTTTTATAAAACCTTCAAAACAAGAAATCGCTGTGCGCCCTCAGAACATGGATATGAAGCGTATCAACATATTGATAATTAAGACAAGGCTGAAACTTGTTCATGCGCAGTCATTGGGTCAAAGAAAGATTTTGTTTCTCAAAGAGAGAAGAAAACGCATTTTTTTGGAGTGATTTGAATGCCCTTTCAGATCCCTCGGCGTGATACAATGACTCATCAACATGTAAATCAGGCCACTACTTTAACATCACAAGTCGTCAATGGGATCTTCAAAGATTCATCCACATCAAGCCAATAAAAAAACCTTGAAAACAGACTGAACTCGAATCAAAAGATACAAAATAAACAGATCGACTGGGCTACTCTCCTCAGTTCAGGTCTCCAAATGTTCTTCCACAACGTGAATTTCAGAAGAACGAAAGTATTTTTTCATCATCATCGGAGAAATAACGATCCATAAGGGGAAAAAACGCAATAAAAACAAATTGAGTCACCTCGAGAGAAGTTTTGCATATTAGAGAGCAACAAACATTGGCAAAATTCGGCAAATTCGAATCACCCAGGGGAAGAGAGCTTCTGGCGGCGGCGTCGAGCTGTTGGGATGACGATGGGTTGCTACACTATTTATTGAGTCACGGGCAGTCGGGCTAGGGTTGACGCCGCGCGATCGCCGCCGTAGGATCTTGGATACTAGAACAAGGCTCAAAGGCCCAAGAGTTGGCCCAAACATGGCAGAAAAATGGTCCAATCTTAAATTGGGCTGCACTTAACGATTCTGTTTTCTTTCTTTTAGGGCTCTGCACTACCATTCACAAATCCGCTCGACGCATTCGTCATGCTGCCGCGGACAAAAAAAAAAAGAACAAAAAAACTCGATTTGTTGGAGGAAGAAGTCATCCCGACATTATATTAAGAAGAAGAGTCTTTTCATGTGGTTGAGAAAATTCTCGACCCGCTCCCAACCATACACGAGACTCAGTTGTCCTTATGAGTTATGCCGCGAATCTTTACCTAATGTTTTGAACCGACCTTATGAATTGTGACGCGAGTCTTTACCTAATGCTTTGACCTAGGGAGAGAGAGAAATTATTTCCACACCCGTGCGAGATCAGGGGCTCCAACCCTGACCTAGCGCCTTGCCACAAGGCTATTGGCCTATCCATGGTTGCCGCGGACAGAAATCCTCTCGATCTTCACTTAGCCCGATTAGTCAATAACTAATTAGTTCGAAATCTTATTAGTGGTGGGACATTAGAAACTATAATCAAGATGCAGATACCTCAGATGGAGAAATTTGCAACTACACCTGGACAGAAAAGAAAAACATAAGAGACTAAATGTAGATGCCAAGGAGCCAAGGAGTTTGCTCAGGGCTACAAGGCGGCATCCAGATGAGTCTGCACTTTCGTGTGGGTCTGCCGGTCAACTAAAAAGAAGATTAACTCCGGCATAAATAACCTTGATGCTGTCAGATGCCAAATAACAAGTACGTATCTGATTATACTCATGTCTCCCAACCAAATGACATGGTTAGCACGAAGCAACCTATGAGATGGACAGCACCAACAGCCAGTTTATTAAAGAAACATTGACGGGATCATATCCGTCCAGTGCAGCACTGCTCACGCATTAGCAGTCACTCACATGTGGGTCCAGTCCCATCTGTCACTGAGTGCTAATGCACGGGCAGTATTGCAGAGAATCCTCATCCGGATCATATATATTCTCTTGTAGAGAGAGGTATGCTGGCTGTAGTTTAATTTGTGGAAGGGATGACATCGGTATTATCCTCCGGGGCTCCAGCTTGCAGGTTATTTGGTGCATGCAGTGATGCGTGAAGGAAGCATGTCGAGAATTATTCTTCAACTTTGATGCAGTTTTCCATCGGCATCTTGGTAGAGGAATGCTGTTGTACGTGTTCAATAAAGAGAGGGTGCCTAGGTTCTTGCATTCGAGTTTGTAATATAGTAGCAGACAACAGACATACTGCAAAAACTTGATCCAATCTTCTCCATTCAAAATTGTTTTTTTTCATCCCTTCAACATATTAGAGGTTCAAACATAATTTAGATACCACTTTAGTTGTAATAATCTGAGATATATAACTTTAAAATGATTGCTCAAATTAAACAAAACACACATGTACAAAATACAGATATACATGGCACGGTGCTTATCAC
Organism: Chloris gayana; assembly: GCA_031894775.1. NCBI lineage: Eukaryota > Viridiplantae > Streptophyta > Magnoliopsida > Poales > Poaceae > Chloris > Chloris gayana. The sequence continues at coordinate 273,013 of JAUNZO010004377.1, forward strand.
TCACATCTAACACAGCAAGAACATTCTTTATTATACTCGAACAACATTCATGAAATTGTATGAAGATATACTTGTCTTTTCACTTATAATTACATTAGTGCCTTTGATGAGCCTGCTGCTTTAGTTGGAGGAGATAGGCCTTCAAACAGATGGTATCCCTTGAGATCTTACATGTCACTGGTGACTGGAAGGTCACTAGAGGTGGTGCCATCAAGCAAAGATGCTGGGTTAACCTCCATGATATCTACCCAAAAATTAGATATCAAAGAGTCATCAGGCATCACAAACTCATCCCAGTTGAAGTCATAGTCATCTCCACCCACATTAGTAGCTTTAGTAGAAGCAACTACTGCATCTAAGGTTTCATCCATAGCATTTGGAGCATGATTAAGAATTGCTTCTTCCCCTTGATGTTGTGGTTCCTTCTCACTGTCATCAAGATCGATCTGTTGTTCATGCTGACCATCAATGTTATTAGATGTGATTTCTGCAGCTTCGGTAGGATATGATCCCAAGCAATCGCCAGATGTTGGCTCGGAGAAGCAACAATATTGTTAGTAATAACATCACCAATATCATAGGTAGGAGCATTCATCATGTTCAGCAAGGAGGAACCACTGAGGATGGTGGTTGTAGCTCCTTCATGCGCTTGCAATGGATAAGTCATCGCACCTGGCCCAACAATGTTGTTACTCACAACAAAATTGCTTGGGATAATGGGGTTCAAACCATTTTCATAGATCCCTGAACCCATGGACATGTAGCTTATAGGTGGAACCATTGTAGGAGTCAAAGTGCGCATGGGTGTCATAATTGTTGACATCACAGGAGGTGCTACATGCAGAGGGAATGAAAATTGAAATGGCATGGGTTGAACATTTGTTGTCCGTGAAAGTAGAGGGTTATGTGCAATAGGAGGATATTGTGCAAACCATGAATGAAATTGTGGCACTTGATTTAAAGGAGGATGGCGTGATGTGGATGCTTGGTTTGTGGATCTACGACGTCTCTTAGTGGGCTTAGAACAGAGAATAGATTTTTGCACCTCCCTAAAAGCATGCAAAATATCTTTCAGAAAATCATATGACTCAGTAGTGGCTATAACCTCGGCTATATCGGTGTCTAAGATGATGGAACGATGGTGAGCAACAGCACACATCCAAGCACGAAATGTGAGTTCCTGAACGAATATCTCACATGCCTTTGTCAAGAAGGATGGTGTGTCAAACGTCATCATCATTTTTCCTTTCTCGGCATAAAGGATCTTCTTCAAACGAGTCATGGGAATTGCACGCTCACCAAAGTTCTCGATTACCTCAATTTCTTCTTTTATCTTCCCCCAAAATTCTTCTATCTTCATTTCTCTTTGTTGCATTGGTGCAAGCATCCTTGGCGGTGATGCATGAATGTTTATGGAATGATCCATCAATTTCTTTGTTAGCCTGGTAAATGTACCTAGATATGAAAAAGATCGTACTTCCATCAATATTATTGTTATTATGTGTTTTACAGAACCAACACCTTGCATAAATATCACAATACAAGAGGAGCAAACTTTACAAGTTAACATCCTTTTTTTAAATCATGAAGTACTTTAAGATACCATGAGCACAAACTAAGTTTGAGAAAAAAAAAGCATGATAGAGCTCATACCTTAAACCAGAACTCCGAAAGGTCTATTGGTGATTGATGAGGATGGACACACCAGGTACCTTTGTTTATATAGGATGCCACAGAGCTCAAAAGAAAAAAAAAGTGGAGAATTTGGTGTTGGTTAATCGATTTCTTACACGTTTCTTTCTGTTCTTTTAGCCATATCTGATACTTTCCCACCGTTTTACTAGAAAGGATTGGTCTTTATCATGAAGAAGTCATCTGTGCCGTATGTTTATCATACTGAAATACAAAACAAGTAATCTCATGGCGTAACGCATAGATGCATGTCGGCACACTCAATGCTAGATATGCACCTCACTTTATATCCTTTGGCTACTGTCAGTTTGTCTTGTACCATATCTTTTTTGTATTTATTAGCTGTTGATTTAATGAAGTTAGAGGATACAACAACTTTTTTGTAGGATGGTCAGCATGCATGGAGATTACCTGTGTGCTGGTGACTACGTTATTAATTGCATGCATGGTGCATCCAAATGGACGGTGCATGTATATCGGGGTAGGTGAAACCATCTTTCGTGGAAGCTACCAAATTATCTTTTATTGATAATGTAGAATTAGTAGTGGATATCCATTTGTGTTGTCAAGTAAATCCTCTCGTCATATATTATCTCTTCCTAGAGGAAACGTGCATTGCTTGCTTTCCTTAAACTTAGCTGTATATATTAATTTTTTTTGGTTCATGCAAGACATGAGCAAAAAGGTGTACTCAACTGTATTCATGCAACATGCTTTATATCCTTTGGCTTTGGTCAGTTTGTCAGTTACCATAAATCATGCTTGTATGTTATGATTGCTTAGATAAAGAGGAAGGAGTGTCCATCTCTTTCAGGTTTCAAGATGTGGTCATCAAAAGGAGAATATGATGTTTCTTGCATGCTTGTGAGCAAGTTACTAGCTTCATACATGCTACACATATACAATATCTGTCTTACATGGGCATAATTTAATTTCATGCAAGTGTTAAGAGAAATTTTAAGGTTTAACTATACTTTGACTTAAGAATACTGTATTGTCAATTTTTGTTCTGTAAACTTCAAGTTATTTCTTCCTACAAAAAGCATGAATATTGTGAGAGCAACATATGTATGGATCTTTGTTAGACCCATTACTTTCTACACCAAGAAATTTCATTTTTGGAAGTTATCTTATATGATTTTGCATTACTATAATATGTCTATTTTAGCTGTAAATGGTATCTTCCACTGACTTTTTTTATATCTTTTTAGAATAAATAACTACTCGTGCACCTTTCAGCTATGATGGTCCCGGAAGTTTTACAAGCTCACTTTCCATATAAAAGGTTGAATAAACTGTTTATTAACTTCATATTTTGGTTATGTATATGTTTCATGGAGACTGCATCAAGCACTTTCATGTCTACCCATCATTGTAGATTAAAAACATCACCAAACACATTCCAAAACTAAAAACAAGAAACTATAAGATATTTTAATACATGCCTACGAGTACACAACAAAAAAGTAGACTATATGTAAATCCCTTCAAAATTCAATTGTTGATAATCATACATCCAAGTTTATAGAAGTGTAATTACTATAATAAAATATAAAAAACAAATGGCTATCAAATAGACAAAAAATAACTAGATTGAACGTACCTGTGGTAGATGAGATGAAAAGTCCACAAGAAGCATCAGTTCAAGAAATATGTGACATGTATACAAGTTACAAGCTAACTTGTGCTAATAAGTTGAATCTTATCTTCTAGATATAACCATTGAAAAACACCGTTACTTGAACCCTTGCAGGTGCCCTGACCTCCATTACCCCACCACAACATAATTGTGCCTACATGAATCGGGCAAAACATTAAATAAATCATGGTTAGGGATAGAAATATATTTTTTTATGAAATAATAAGGTGGTGTAATCTAGTACTTACTTCCTCTTATATGTGATGAAATTATCATTAGCTCCATCTCCATCTAAGTAATTGTGACTAATCACAACATGTAGGTGGATATGCTACCAAGAAAGGAATGATTTCTACCAAGTAAAATGAGTTCATCTTTCCATTCCGCAGTGCTATGCTACCTATTGGGTTCCTTTTATAGAGTTGTGCAACACACATTCATCGCTATCTTCTTAGGTAGTCCACTACGACACGACAATAGGTACTGTCGTGCCGTGTCGGCTCGGCAACATCATGAGTTACGTGTTTAGACTTTAGCTGCCGGTGCTATTGAAGACAAAAAAAAAGAGGTTTGATCTAGTATAAGCCCATGACACTTAAGTCCCACTATTTTGAACACACATACAAAATGTGTCACAACATGTTGGCCCAAGAACTATATTATCCCATGGCATTCCTAAGTGCCATAGTTTTTTTTTTTTAAAAAAAAAAAGAGTTCGCCTTATGCTTCTTTTTGGCTACCACTCTCTATGGAAGCTTCCAACTTAGTTTATTGGATTTCAAAGGCTTATTGATGTAGTTTCACCTTGTTGATCCCTAGCAAACATATGAGTGGACTTACAAATGGGGATCAACCATCCAAAAAGGTGTGCATTCAGCTGATTGGTACTGTGAAAACATCCTGGTTCAAATAGTTTCCTCCTCTTTTTTGGTGGTGGTGCTGGGGTGTGTGTGTGTTGCAGAGGTTCCTTAAGATCAATTGGAATAGTCAACTACCACAAGGGACATGCTCCTTATTTCACAACAACAATTTGGCTCCAAGATTTTTATGGAAATTATGGTACCTGCATGATGCATTTGGATCGAGCAGATGATGTGCTCTTCCTCTCTCGGTGGCTAACCAATTTCAAAGAGAAATCAAGCTAATGCCTTTGAAAACTAAATCTAATATTAATTAGGTAGTGTTGGAGGAAATATCTTCTAATAGCAATTTATTATAGCATTCTCTTGGCCTACGGTTTTAAACCTGTAAATGTTTAAACTTTTAAAAGTTTAATAAAAATTACAGATAGTGTACTCCATTGACTTTAGAGGCTGGTCAGAAAATTTCTAAAATTATAGGTAGTGCCCCATGACTTCGGTAAAAAAATTAATATACAAATTACAAAATGAGTTCAACTAAATCCACCAATACCACTAGTGGTGAATGTTTTTCTTTTTTTAAAAAAAAGCCTAGTGAGCTAGCTCGGCTGGTTAGAAAATGGCCAGTTTCAATAGAATAAAAAGAACATTTGCATGCTCAGCTCGATTTTTATTTTTGACACATCAGTTTGACATGTTAGACAATGGAGATAATACTTTACCTTGACTCGTCCCATAATCAATTCAAGAAAGTTTCTTTGGATCATGAAACATTTTGGTACAATAAAATAACCAAATATATAAGATATATATTTAACAAAAATAGCTATCCGTATGATTTAATTTAAAACATATCTTAAAATTAAGCATCAGCATAATACTCTTGTTCCATTTTTCTTATCGTTAGGATAGGGCAACTAGTTCAAATTTGTACTAGCTTATTTCTCCCAAAGATAAGAAAATTGCAATGGAATGGCTCTTTGAAACCTATAAACAGTGAAGTAAAGGGTAAACATTCGATGGACGATGAGGCCTCCTTTAACGTTTAAGTTGTTTAGATGGTGTTTAAAACCTGTCTAAATGGATTAAACGGTTTGTACCATTAGACTGTAAGATTAAATACCTTTTCAGATTAAGTGGTCTTTGTTGAAGTAATTTTGAATCCTTTGATGTCCTCACAATTAGAATTATGTTCATACAAAATAAATAACCATTGCTTGTAATTAGTAATTAACATTTTAGCATAGTGCTAAAAGAGTCAGACATGACAGCCCTTCTCTCCCCCATCGGTCTTTATTTTTTTTAAAAGCTGGGGGTCCATATTTGCATGGCTTGTCTTTTGCAGATTGTAGAATTGTATTTATTTTTCAATAAGACAATGTAACCTGAATAAAAACATTCAACGAATTTATATTGATGAAAGAAGCACATAAAAACCTTAATACCCACCATGAGTTGGTGGCAATCTTTGTTAGTCCAGTAAAAACTTTCCTTACTACAGTCGCAAATAAGCTTACTAGAAAATATTTAGTATAAAGAGCTCATCCCAGTAACCAAAGGAATCATATAGCATCTCGAAATTCTCCATACACCATACGCAGACCACGAAAACTTGCAACCTGTTTACCGAGAGCATTCATAAAAAAATGTTCCACTTTGTGCATGCAATCAAACACTAGCTTACTCAACAACAAAAGTGCAGATGGAAAGAGCAGAAAACCTTCGTTCTTTAGCAACATAACAAAAGACTGTTACATCAGCAGCAAATGCCCATGAAACATAACGGGCCCAGCAATTGATGGTAAGTATACAACCAATAAACATTGATAGTAAAGGTAAACTAGAAACACACTGGGGAAAAGGCTTATGAGGACCATACAAAAGTAAGCTGTAGCATCAAGATAATCCAAAGATGTAATAATACTGTGTAATCACTTCCATCAAACTGTTAATCGTAGCTGGCATTTAGAAACTTCAGTAGCTCACTGCGCTTGCTCTCAGCCACCTTATCTTCCTTTGACTTATCAAGCTTCATCATTATCTACAAAATTAAGAAGACCAAATGAATATTTTATTTTTTTCATTAAACTTGTAAAGAAAAATACGTTTCTCCATATCCCAAATTGAATGAATTATTCAGGAATTTAAAAGATATTATTTGATGTAACCATTAGACAGGAAGGATTCATTTCAAATCAACATGGTTATCCTCACCTTTTTACCAGATATTGCACTCCTTTGAACACCTTCCTCTTTTTCCTTGTCGCGTCCAAGAAACTAGTTGGCAAAAAGTAAAGGGTGCATAAAATGAGAAACATGGCACAAGAAGTCAGGAAAATGCAAAGCAAATAAGATACCTTGGAGAGCTGGACAGGACCATCAGCATGTTCACCCTCTTTTTTCTGTATAAAGCTCCCACATTGAAGAGAACAGAACCAACCAACCAACAAGAAAACCAGCATACCGATCCACCATGTTGTCACCCATTCACGAATCCCAGCTCCAATACCAAAGAGCCAACCCAGAAACAGGCAGAAAAAAAATGTAAGAACCTCTTATGTGGCAATACAGAAGGCTGAAGGTCAAATATAAATAATACCTACTTCTATTGCCCACATCATAATCATTGCACATAACAAAAGTCTACTTCACCAAACTCTTAATCAACCATAAAAGGAAAGTTTTTTCTGAATGATTAATGAATTTACCTCTTTACGTTTGCTTTTGTCTCGTTTATGATGTCTATCCCTGCTTCGGTCCCTTTCCCTAGACTGTTGTCACGTAAGGAAATAAATGGTAGCCCAAATATGTATTAGGATCCTTGCAGTAAAAATTGAAACACAGCACCATGAAAGTTGCGGGTACAGGTACCTTTCTTGGTCTACTGCTTTTCTTATGCCTACGTGATCTGCCAGACGCTTCACGGTCACTGTCATAAGAGCTTGTGCTACTACAATGAGAATTAGATATTTCAATACAGCATAACAGGAAGAACCGCACGGAGCATTTTCAACTACAAAGGCAGTTGTCATACGAGCAGCAAAAAACACCAATAAAACTATAAGTTCATTATGACGATTGCTCATGTAGAATGTGGAAAAACAGAGTATTCACTGTTCACAAACTGGTCGATTTGGTCACTACTGAATAGTCGTTTTATCTGGTCTAAATCGAATTCACTCTTGCATTCCGTACAAGAGTAGAGCACAAGATTTCAGGTGCAGCCATGTAAAAATATCTGTTCATTCCTAACATATTTCACACCATTCCTTTGGCCACAACATACCCATCAAAGCAAAGGTAATTCACAACTTTTGCATCAACATATAAATCATTTGGTTTAAGCATCCCCACAAAAACTAACTCGTTTATTTGCGCTCTTCCAATCTCTACATCATGAATCCCATCGCCCAAACGACGGAGGTCTCTAGAACCTAACCCTAGACTAGGGAACCTAGAGGTGGGTAAGGTCGGTACCTGTAGCTGTCGTCGTCGGACGGCGACCGCCGCCGCTCCTTCCGGCGCCGCTTGTGGCGTGACCTCCGGTCCTTGCGCGTCTTCAGCGCGGACGATGACGAGGACTCCTTGCGGTGGCGGCGGTGGCGGCGCCGCCGGTCGCTGCCCGAGGAGGAGCCCGAGTCGGAGGAAGAGCCCGAGCTGTAGGATTCGGACGACGAAGAGGAGGACGAGGTGGCGGACCGCGCCATGGCTCCCGGCGGCGGCGGCGCTGGTGGGGATCGACGCGACCCTCTCGATCGGGGAGCGCACAAGACGACGAGACGGAATCACGGGGCGGGGCTGCTGCAGCACGAGGGCTTCTTCGCCTGAGCTTATGGGCCGGTCGGGTTGACGCATTGTGCCCCTTAAACGTGGGCCGAGTTCAGCCTTGGACCGAGTCGCCCATCCAAATAAGGCCGATGGATTCCTCGAGAATTTCAGCCCAAAGGAGCCTTTTTATCTGGCGCTCGTAGTCGTAGTGATAATGTGATATAAATACTCTGTTTTTCTTCATCGTGTTCTCCTTTCTGCATTTTCGTGCCTTTTCCGCGATGATATTTCATAACCTGATGCGTGAAATGTCACTTTTGAAACGTGTGTTGTGCTTTCCTATCTAAAAAGAGAGAAAATAAATAATCGAACATGTGATGATCTTCGCAACGGCACACTTCAGTGTACCTATTCTTGTTTAAAACGTGCTCGTGCAACGCGAAAGTCGTGTTACCATATTATACGGCGCATGCACGATAGATGACGTTCAATCAAAGCGTTACTGACAAAGTGACAAGACAACAATGACCGCAGCAGAGCCTCAGACAAAAAAAAAAAAGAAAACAGCGAATTCTCGACATGTTAAGTTCACCTTCAACGTGGCGTGATTGATCTTTTTAGTTCAACTTCAACAAGCTCTACCCACTACCTGACCGAAGAGAGAACGAAAAAAAAAGATTCACTCTAGAACCTGCTGCCCTCCGCTGTGCAGCTTTTGGTACCACAGCTTATTCTCGCTAACATTTCAGGATATATCATGTGTTATATAGGATGCCTACCTAAACTCATTCCTAACAAAGAGTAAACTAAGCTCCTTTGCCGTCTTATGCACTCCGGCTTCGCCTTTTCGCTGTTCATATGCGCACAACATGTTCCAACGGATCCTCTTGCAAACTCAGTCCTGGCCGTGGCCACAGGATATTCTCCACTACACCTTGCATTGCAAACCTACTGCAAATCCATCTGAAGTCTCGTTGCTCGCGGAGGCGCGTATAAGCGCACGACGACTGCTATTCCGATGGTCAGGGCGAACATCAGCGCGAGAATGGCCACATAAGAACTCCTGCGATCCATGGTCACGACGGCGCCTCCCGGCGTCGCTCGCCCTTTGGTGATCAGGCCACGCTCCTTTAACGCGCCGTTGCTGTAGTCCTGCTCAATCTTCATCCCTGTCTCGATCCGTCCGGGAACCTCCGGCTCTTCTTTCCCTGTCGGCTTCGCCAGGGAAGGCAGTGCCGGTGAGCCGGCAAGTCCATCCTCCGGCTCTGCCATTGCCTTATGCTGCTCCTGGTGTGTCACGTCTTCATCCGACACTGCTGTTTTCTTCTCCGGTTTAGCTTCAGCTGCCTCTCCCTCCATGTCATCCAGGAGCTGTTCCGGATGCATCATCAGCTGCGCTGTCGGTGAGTTCTCCATGGACTCTGCCTCTTGCGCACCGCCACCACCGTGAATGCTCTGTTCGTCGAGGACGATGCGAGGGCTTACGCCGTGGCAGCATTCGTCAGAGGCCTCCACATCTTCGTTATCCTGCGAATTATTTAGAAGAAACATTTAGAGGACAGAAGGATGCGTGGATGGTGCGTAGCCTTGCATTTATCCTAAATCAACATAAGGAAAGAGGAACACAGTACGTTTGTGGCTATCTCTTCCTTCAATACGTTCTTGCTTGAATTCTCATCAACAATGTGCTCTTCCTTCAAGTTGTCCGTGCTTGAATTCTCATCGACAATGTGCTCTTCCTTTAAGTTGTCCGTGCTTGAATTCTCATCGACAATGTGACTGGTAATTGGGTACTGGTCACTGTCAGTATCGTTGTTGGTTGAATCATGATCATTCTCGGTATCTTTCTTGGCTGAATCCTCCTCAACTTTCTCCAGAGTTACAGTGTCCTGAAGAGAGAGCGCGTAGACGAATTTATTTTATAGGACATAAAAAAAAGCAACTGTAGCAGGAACTTTTCACATCTGTGCACAGCAAACATGGACTGACCATATCGTGTGCGCTGACCTCGGGAAGTTCCGGGATTGAATTCTGATCGAGTTTCTCAACTTGTTCACTATCCTGAAACTCAGATTCAGGAAGAAAAAAAAACTATTAATACAAAAAAGTCTGTCACCTAAATACGTCAGTCACTGGATCTAGCAGAAAAGTTTCCAGTTTTCACAATCACAAGTTTGTGCAGTAAGTAAACACTGACCGCATCATCATCGTGCATGGAGATCTCTGTAGCGCTCTTCCTTGAATCAAGATCAGATTTCTCAGCAGCAGGTTCACTGTCCTGAAACCGAAATCCAAACAAATGCAAAATGCACGGTAGTAAGCCATTTGAAACAATGCGTCCAGGTTATCCTGAATACACGCAAGATCCACATTGATCTGGTGCAAGTTACCCAAGAGGGGTTAAGGAAAAGGAACAGACCAATTCATCCTCAACAACTTCCGCGTCACTGTGAACCTCTTCAATTTCTTCTGTCGCCCCGTCATTACCCTGAACCCAAAAATCAGGTGAACGGGAGCTAGAACAACACATGTATACACTCGAACACAGATCAAACAACTTCTTTTTAATAAAAAAACTGCATGTTAAATTGATAAGGAGGACTAACCAATCCGTTTGATCCAATCTCAGTCTTCTCCACCCCCACTCTTAAGCTGTCATCAGGCAGATCAATCTCCGGTGGTGATGCGGCACACTCAACCTCGTCATCAGGCTGATCAATCTCCGGTGCAGGTGAGCCATCGTCAACCTTGTTATCAGGTTGACCAATAATCTCCAGTGCCGATGAGCCATCCTCAACCTCGTCATCAGGCTGATCAATAATCTCCGGTGCTGGTGAGGCATCCACAACCTTGTCCTCAGGCCGATCAATAATCTCTAGTGCCGGTGAGGCATCCTCAACCTCGTCATCAGGCTGATCAATAATCTCCGGTGCTGGTGAGGCATCCACAACCTTGTCCTCAGGCCGATCAATAATCTCTAGTGCCGGTGAGGCATCCTCAACCTTGGCATCAGGCCGATCAGTCTCTTGTGCCGGTGAGCCATCATCAACCTTGTCATCAGGCCGGTCAGTCGACGTGCCACCCTGAACACAGAATTTCATCACAAGTGCGTGTAAAATTACAAGGAAGGAGACCCTGAACGAGTTTGTTGGTTTCGGTCAGTTCGGACCTTGCCGTCCTCGACGACTCCGCCGCCACCCGAACCCCGCTGCTCCTCTCCCTTCCTGCAAGATTCATCACACGAAAAAAGAGCGACCTTTGTTCAGCTGCGACGCCGCGTAAATCGTAATACAAACAAAACAACACGGATCATCGTCCTCTGATTCCATCCAATCTCAACATCACCGTCATCAAAGGGTCGCAACATAATCACGAAGGGCCAGGGGGCACGTACGCTGGCTGCCGGGCGCGTCGCGCGTGGCGCCACGCGACGACGGCGGCGGCCCCGGCGAGGACCGCGCCGCCGATGAGCAGCAGCGCGCCGACGCCGTGCGGCGCCCGCGCGGACACGCGGAACTTCATGCCGCCGCCGGGCTGCTGCCGTCCGCCGCCCTTTGCCTCCTCCTCTTCCCGCCGCGGTTCCTGGGCGGCGTAAAGACCGCCGCCGCCCGCACCCGCCGGCGCCCCACCTTCCATGGGAGTTAACGCCGGGGCACCCCGCGGCGACTTAAAGAGCCGAGCGCACTAATTGGGTGCGTGGTACCGGTACCCCAACCGAATTACTCCGAGTTGGTGTGGTGGCCGCCTTCTTGCGCTTCCCTTCCGAGTGAGAGAGAGAGAGGGAGAGGGAGACGAGGTTTTAGGTGCGGTGGGAGACGAGGCCAGGGGCCACTCGTCCGCCGCGCCAAACCCACAACTCGCGGATCATCAACTCAGCTCGACTCAACTCAACTACTGCCCGCGTGTTCACATCCCGGCGCGCCATGGACTCCGTCAAACCAACATCATCCGTCGCGCACCAGATTAAAAAACCATGCCGACGCTTTTGTTGATTTATTATTTATTTATTTATTTAGGAGTAATAACACATGACGAACGAAGCTAGCCACGCCTCGACACTTCTCAACCCGCCGGGCCACTGCGCCGCCGGAAGCCGTTCCACACGTGCCCGTCACGGGCTGGCGAGCGTGGCAGGCCAGCCAGGACAAAAGCCGGTGCTGCGACCGCGACACGTCCGGTCACGGTGAGAGCGACACGGCTCGTCCCGGTCGCTCGTTACCTCGACGCCACCGGTGCACGGAATCTGCCAGGCAGTGGTCCGGCTCCAGCGCAGGACAAAGACCAACGCCGTGGACGGCGACGCACGGCACGGTTAGGTCGGGCAGCCGGCCGGCCGAAATTATATCTTTCAATCAAAGGTGTGACTTAGCGGGTCAGTGCGTAGTTTAATTTACGGAAATGTGTCGCATTATTAACACTAGACTAGAGTTTCGGTTCGACGGATGAAATGCAGAGTTTCATTTTTACGAGTTCATTGGCAGACCGTATTATTAAATTGGTGTGCTGGGGCCGGTCAAAAACAAGTTGACATGGAACTTTTACGCTTTGCATTCAAGTTTCTGTTGAGTTTCATTAATTACCTTGTCGATTGACTTTAACTCATGTGATACCTCGTTTAATGCGAATAAAACATGAGAGAATTCCCTATATGCCATGAAAATTTTACTCACTTCCTTCTGTGACACAAAAAATGTTAAAGTTCCTTCTGTGCCATCACCATAATTTTTCATGCCCTTACGTGCCACTTCCGTTGGTTTCTGTCTGTTGCCGTTACTCAAGACCAGCTTTGCCTTCTTGCATTACCCATAATGCCCCTTCCCAATCTTAGACTGACCGGTGGGTCCAGCTTTCAATCCAACACAACCAAGGTTACGGTGAGACGACAGGCGCATGCTGTCGGTGGGGATCGAGGTGGGCGCGCGGCCCTCGGCAGAGCAAGGCTGGCGCAGCCCTGGTGGAGCAAGGCCAGTGCGGCCAGGCACAGTTGGTAGAGCAAGACGGTGGCAGCCCGAGCAAGGCAGCCATGGCCCTAGGCGGAGCTTGGCGAGCGTGGCTGCGCTCTGGGCGGAGCAAGATGCGGGCAGCAGGGCACGGCCGTGGACGGAGCAAGTTTTGCTTTGGCTCCCCATGATACAGAACATCAACATATATCATTGATATCCTACTTTCATCTCACTTATACAGGAACTAACAATATCATACGCACCTACTATTCACAAACTACAGTTGTTCATTACACTTCAAAAGCGGAGGGAAATCTTTTTTACATTTTTTGCTCGAGAATGCCAGATAATTTGGCACTAAGCCGCACACACCATTGTAACCAGAATATGGGATGGGTTCATGCAAGCACCCACCATTTATTTCAGATAAACTGACATGGCTCACAACAGAAGCAGGCCAAACCTGTATGATCAGGAGTCTCAGCAATCTGCGGGCCAATGTAGGCCAAACTTGGATGATCAGAATTCACAATCTGAGCGAATGTATCTGCACAAGCCATGAAGCGAGTTCCGAGTTTCAACCATCTTTGTAGACAAGAGGCTTGTTGACCCAGCGGATTCGGCAGCCATAAGCCTGTAGCATCTGGAGGAGGTCAGGGGACAGCACGGTCTTTAGGCCACTGAGCATCTTTAGCTTCTTCAACCTCCCACACGCAGCTCGTAGAGCCATCTCAAATCCTTCAATAGAGACCCATGACAGGTGCACCATCTTAATATCCTGGAGGCACTTCAGGGAACTCAACAGGTGGCACAGCCCCAAGCCAGTGACTTGACAGTACGATATAGTAAGCTGCAAAATAAGGACAAGCTTATCAGATTCCTGTTGCTTCAGAACCTGTGAGAGAAGCAGATGAACTGTGCATACCTGTCTGAGATTTAGAGCATAACGAGCAAGGGCCCAAAGACCAGCATCATCAACTGAATAGCAACGTTTCAAGTCTAGTTCTATCAGGTTCTTGCACCCTGTTGCAATTGAGGCGATCCCAATACCGGTAATGCGGACCAAGCACCTCAGTTCAAGGTTTGTGAGCTCCTCCAGTGAGCCCAAGTGGCCCAAACCACTATCAGTAATCTTGTTGCAGTAGCACAAGTTCAGCAGCTTAATTTTCTTGCAACCACTAGCCAGAGCTGCCAACCCATCATCAGTAATTGAGTTGCATCTGTAGTAACAAATATTGTAGACATTATTTTCGTACATGATGGCTGAAAATTTCATGATAAAAAAGCAAACAAGATGATGTTAATTACCGGTAGAGGTCAAGCTCCACAAGCTTGCCACAGTTCGAACTAATGGAAGCAAGGCCTTTGTCAGAAATATTAGAGCATAGGCCTAATTTCAATATTAGCAGTTCCGAGCACTTGGCCAAGTGCTGCAATGCTGCAAAACAAGTAGGGACATATCAAAAGGAGCAGCATGGTCTCAGCCAACAAATAGCTGGGATGAAAAATACATAAACATGAAACAAGAAGAGATAGCACAAACCTGCATCATTCACTCCACAGTCGGTGAGGTCTATCTCCTTAAGATTGGGGCAACAGGTTGCAATACGCTCTAGTCCTTTCTCATTTATCAAAGAGCAGGATTCCAAACGGAGGCATTCAACCATCCTACAGTTCTCCGCTATTGAATCAAGGGCACTGTTGGTGATGAGATTGCAGCATGTTAGATCAATTGCCTTTAGGTCGCTACATCGAGCTACCAGAGATGAGATCCCTTCATCTGTAACATAACTGCATTTGCTAAGTCCAATCTCCACCAAGTTGACACAGCCTTCACCGATGGCACTAAGGAGAGAGTCAGAGACTTCAAGACCATCAAGTTTCAACGCAGTCAAGGTCGCCCTCAGTGTTGCCAACTTGGACAGGAAACACTGCTCTATCTCCTACAAGTTTCAAGTAACCACAAGACAGTCAGATATATTCCTCTTATTAATCATTCTGTTTCTACCATACATAACTAAGGTATATTCATTTCTAAAGATGGGTTACTTTTTTTAGATAATGGGATTAAAAATCCCAGCCTCTACACCCCTAAGATGGGTTACTTGAACTAAGGTATATCCATTTATACAGATGGGTTACAGTTTATGTGGTGAAACGGGCACGTAATGTTAGATGAACTCACATGCAAACAATCTGCAGCATGTAACTTCTGGAGAAATTTGCGACCATCCATGAGTGAAGCTAATCCCTTGGAAGTCACATGATCACATCTTGATACATCAACACTCTGAAATGAAAGGATCATCAGGACAAGTCCATGCTTAAAAGAAGAAGAAGAAGAAGCATTTAGAAGATATTCAGTTAGTGCCTTAGTGCTGATCTTGAAAGACATGTGCTTAGAATAGATCAAAATCAACGACAACAAAGCCGTTAATCCCAAGCAAGTAAGGGCATGCTAGACAAGAAGCCTGAAGCAAGTTGGGGTACTTAGAATAGATCAATGCTTAAAAAACATAACACTGAAACTCGACACTTTCAGTTGCCAATTGTGCAGAACGATGCATGCACAACAGGTACTCTAAGTTCATAATCCTAGTCCTAGATGAGTGCAAGCAAATTCCAATTGCCAGGAAGCTTAAAAGGTATATATGTTCAAAATTGTTAATCAAATTGACACAGCATCATGCATTAAAAGCTCACAAAAGTATCTCACCTGCAGTGAGTTGCTCCCCTTGCTTAGCAATTCCAGGCCTTCATCATCTATGCACGAGCAACCAACCATTGCCAACTCCTCGAGCTTCTCAAGTGAGGATATTGATCTAAGGGATTCATTGCCCACCTGAAACAGAAAAGAATAAGTAAGCATACAGTGAACCAATAGTACAATATCCCGACGCCAACATCATCAATGTGAAATTAAATAAAGCAACACCCTGGGTCCAAAGTTTGCCTATGGTACACACCAAGAACAACTGAACACATCCGAACACTGTTTACATTCATCCTCCTAGCTTCCACTAAAACGGCTAAGTTTGAGAAGAAAGATATAGCTCACAAGGTTTTGTAATTCAGCTTCTAACTTCCAGTATACGACTAGAGCAGAACCACACAACACACATGAAGATGGAGTAGGATACAAACAATTTCCTACTCCAGCTGCGTGCACTCAAAATATTTCCAGCAATTTTATGGATAGTGCTCAAATAGAATCCTTCTGCTCAAATACATTAGTTAGCTTTCAAATGGAAGAACCATGCGGTATGTCCAAACCCATTAGATTTATGGCATTCTCAAGTTTTTTTTTCTTGAACCAATAAGCAGCAGCACTTGTCTTTAATTTAAGAAGAAACTCCAATCAATATTAAACATGTTCCCCATCTCATTTGATGTCTTGTCTGAGTTGAGTTGGAGCTAGATCCTAACTTCCTTGGGAGATGGGACTAGTATTTTTTTTATTGCGGATTCATCTTTTCGCCAAACAGCCCATCATTCCCAGTCTTAAATTAAGTAAGTGTGGAAGCATTCCGGTACCCAGACAAGCAATCGAAGAAGGTCATAGAATGGACCTTTAGGTAGGAGATGTCGAGGGTGCGTAGCTCCGGGCACTTTTTGGCGAGCAGATCGATGCCGATGTCCGAGATCTCGCGGCACCACTTGACGCCGAGCTTCTCGAGCCTGGGGCATCCAACCACCACCTTGGCGAGCCCCATGTCCGTGACGCCGAGGCACTTGTCCAGCCTGAGCTCCCTGAGCCCGGCGGCCGCGGCGAGCGCGGCGGCCTCGCGGTCCCCGGCGCTGACGCAGTGCGAGAGGTCGACGGCCTCGAGCCTGGGGCAGGCGGCGACGAGCGCCTCGAGGCCGCGCCAGCCGACGCCGCTGGCCCGCGCGAGGCAGACGGCGCGGATGCCGAGGTCCCCGGCGCGGCCGGCGACGGCGGCGGCGAGGCAGGCGTCGTCGAGCGAGGCGCAGGCGGAGAGGTCGAGCCGCTCGAGCGCCGGGAACGCGCGGAGCAGGCGCGGGAGCGGCTCCCGGCGGAGCGCGCGCAGCGCGCGGCGGTGCGCGGCCTCGGCGCGCTCGAAGGCGCGGCTGACGAGGCGGCACGCCTTGCGGTCCCGCGGCTCGCGCAGGCGGTCGAGCACCTGGCCCAGCAGGTCCAGCGAGAGCACGAGGATCCCGGCGCCGCCCGCGCCGCCGTCGCCCTGGTCGAGGCGCCGCGGGCCCTCGCGGCTCATCGATCCGGTCGGTTGCAGCGCAGCTCGGTGTCGCAGTTGTCGCGGCGGGGAGAAAGAGGAATTGAACGAACCTCCGAGGGAAACGCCGGGGGAGCGGGGATTTAGGTGGGGATGAAGAGGAAGGAGAAGACGGCGACGAGCGGGTGGTCGTCGGGGAGCGGGAGGCGCGGGGCGGCGGGCCTGCGCGGTCGGGAGAGGGCGCAGCGCTGCAGCATGGTAGGAGCAGGATCACGCGGTGGGGGAGGGGCCGTCGATCCGGCGGCGGAGTTAGGTGGTGGTGGTGGTGGTGGTGGTGGTGGATAAGCCGCGGCCGGGGAGGAGAGAGAGGAGGAGGAGGCGCGGGGCGGGTGGGAACTGGGGGAGGTGGAGGTGGGTACGGGCTCGACAGGTGAGGAGAGAGAGAGAGAAGAGAGAGAGAAAGGATGTGGATAGGTGATGCCGGTCGGAATACCGCCTGCCTCAGGTACGTGGCCGGAAGGTGCCAGGCGCCCAGGCCTGATCCAGGCCTGATAAGCCTCATCACTTGATCAGGTCGATAGTGGAGGCGTAACATGACTGAAATACCCCTGCGCCCCATTTCCAAGCGTCATTACCCTCTACGTTTCATTTAGGCCCCGTTCGTTTCCACCTCTAAAATTTAGATACTCGTCACATCAAAGAGAATCTTACTATTTAGTAGTAATTTTATTAATTTAATAACAAAACCTATGTCGCGACCCCCCTCTAATTTGCGAGACGAATCTAATGATCCTAATTAATCTATGTTTTGCTACGGTGATGCTACAAGTAAACATCTTCTAATAACATTATAATTATCCTCGTTGGATTCGTCTCGTGAATTAGATAGGGGGTCTGCAATTAGTTTCGAGATTAGACTTTATTTAGTACCCCAAAATGATAAAATTCCCTTTGATTTGACCCCTCTAAAAATTAGATAGGGGAAACGAACAGTCCCGTATCTTCGGTTCATCGTCATATGTTACCACGGCTAAGGGTGTGTTCGTTTCCTCCCCTCTAAAATTTAGCACCGTCACATCAAAGAGAATTTTATTATTTATAAATATTTCGATCAATTTAATGACAAAACCCTATTGACAGATTGGTGCTAATTTTCGAGATGAATCTAATGAGCTTAATTAATCTACATTTTGCTAAAGTGATGCTACGATGAATCGTCTTCTAATTACGACTTAATTAACCTCATTAGATTCGTCTCGTAAATTAGTCTAGGGGCCTGTAATTTGTTTTATAATTAAACTTTATTTAATACTCTTAAATAATAAGATTCTTTTTTATGTGACAACTCTAAAATTTAGACCCTAGAAAACGAATACACCCTAAGACCGACTCCAACAGAGTCGATGCAAATCCATATTTGCCTTTGTGATAGCTACTGTGCATAACAAACAGGTCTCCAACAGAGGAGGGATACAAGATGGCAAATTTGCCTTGGAGGAGAGAGAGACTGTAAAAATAGATTCCCTCTCTCCTCACAATGCATCACAACAACCGGGGGACGGAAGAGGCGCCGGGTCGAGCGGCAGCACGCGCGGTGACGATCTCGTGCGAACGCGCGCGGGGAGGCGAGGCGCCGGCCCCTCCGCTCTAAATTTTGGTGGCTCCAACACGGAGATCGAGAGCGGGAGCGAGCACCGCGGTGGCGGTCGAGCTCGAGGGCGGACACGGGCGAGCTCGGGCGAGGCGGGCATGCACGGCGGTGGAGGCGTGCGTGAGCCCAAGCTCGAGGCGGAGGCGGGCGCGGGCCGAGCGGTCCGACGGCGTGAGTATCGAGCACGGGCATGGCGGCGGCGGGGGCGAGCTCGGGGTGGACGGCGACAAGCGACGCCGGCACGGCCACGGATGGACCCCGAGCGCTCGCGGAGGCGGGCGAGGTCGACGAGGTGCGACGCGGGCGGGGAGCGACGGCATGCGGTGCGGACATGGAAGCGACGGCGGCTCGCGGAGGCCGACGCGAGGCGGCGAGAGCGAGCCTTGCGCGGCGCGGGCGAGGCGAGCGATGGGAGCAAGCCGATCCGGCGGCGTGCGGGAGCTAATCCACGCGCTCGAGCGCCGTGACGAAGACGATGACGCAAAGAACGGGGCTTAGCGAGCTCGGAGCCGGACTCCTCCACCGGAGCAAGCACGCGACGAGCCGGCGGCAGACAAGCGAGCTGCGCGCGGGGAGCGCCGGCGGAAGGCGTGGCGTGCGGGGAGTGAGTGCGAGCTGCAAGCGGCGATTTCTTCAAATGGCTGTCATTGTTGGAGATCCTGTTTTTTTGCCTTCTCTTCGTTGCACCGTGCGCATGATGCAAACCGTTTTTTGCCTCTCCAATTTACAAAATGTTGTTGGAGTCAGCCTAACACTAGCCATGTCTAGAACGAGTTTTTCCGATACCATTTGGCGAAAAAACAGGGTTGTTTGGTTGATTTTCATCTCTTAGTAGAGTTGTGAGCAGACCGGTACCGGGCACTGCTTGGATGAATGATTAAATAAATATTTACATCTTCTAAACAATAAATATCTGTTCGATGCGCCATTCAATATTGTTAATTTGAATTAGTTCTAGTGGAATGGTATTATTGTGATATATAGTCATGCATGGTTTGAAAGTAGTTTTAACCAGATAACTTAGATATACTTACGAGGATAGAGAATTGTTGGCATATGAAACTACATCTATTTCAGGTTCAGTAAACAATATTATTCAACTTCAATAAAGTTACAACACACAAGAATACGAGTTTAAGTTTTTTATTAGTGTCTTAAACAACACTTCACTTATGGTAGAAGGTTATAAGGTCAGTTTTTCTTTATGATAATTATTATATGAGTTTCGAAACTTCACTACTGACCCATGTTTACATTTGTTTCGGGGGCATTTCGGGAACGTCGTGCACCTTCGCGGTTGCGACTGGGACAGGCGAGCGTGACCGGTCCGTGGACGTAAAAGAGCGGGGCAGCAGGGGAGGCATCTGTTGGGAAGCGGTGTCGCGGAAGGCAAAGCCTTCCCCGCTTCCGTACGTTTTGGTGGCCGTGGCTGTCTCGTCGTTAGCTCGGTGCGCTTGTTGTCCGCGCTTCTTTTTTCTTTTTCCAAGATAATCCACACGCAGTTACTCTTATTTTATGGACCGCCTCTCCTTTTCTCTTTTGAATGTGCTGACGTTTGCTTCCCAAGGTCTACGCATGAACGATACACAAATCTTCTCGTATCCTATTCGAAAGTAGGAAAATGGAACCTTCGTTATGGAAGTCCCTCCACATAAACGACCGTGTGCAACATAATTCACCGCTAGGTCCCTTTATTTCAGCTAGAGATCCTGGATTGTAGATTTTGGATTGTGAATTGTGGAGTCTGATATTGTTAAAATTTGAGAGTCAAGATATGATGGATGTTTATTTCTCAAACATTTAGCCACATAGGCTACAGTGGCAAATAGGTAAATGCTCATGCTTAAATGTAGTAAAAACTAGGTGTTGATAGGTTACCATATTATGGAATCTGGAGACTCGGATTGTGAAATCCAGTCAAAATTCAACCCTTCGTTTCAGTTTCTGGATTATGAAATGGATATACAAATTAAGAGGACCATAGACTAGAGGATCTGGAACTTCGTTGGCCCTGAACTTTGCCGTGTTCGTTTTCCTTTACTTTTCTCGTTGCCTGGTTTCAATGAGTACATGGTAGCAGTATTAACATGTCAAATTAAACAATTGTATACTTTAACTGTTCAACAATGGACTAAAATGACTAGCAACAGGAATGTAGTGATGACTTGGGCCCCGTTCGTTTCCTGCCTACTAGTAAATTTTAATATTGTCACATCAAAGAGAATCTTGATATTTCAATCAAGATGATGTCAAAAACCTCTTGACGAGATGGATGTTAATTTTCGAGATGAATCTAACGAGCCTAGATGCCTGCAATTAGTTTTGTAATTATATTTATTTAGTACTTCTAAATAGTACGATTTTTTGATGTGACAACACTATTTAGACCCGAGGAGGCGGTTGGCGAGTCTCCTGTGGCGCCTTGTATTTGTGGGTGCTAAGGCCGGTCTCGAGTGGGAGTTTCATTAGCATTAAATAAGGTGCCACATAAGCAAAAGAGGTGACGTGACATAGTAATTCATATGAAACTAGGCAAATGAGTTTCATAGGGATGAAACTCTTTTGGCACTATTTCATACGTATGAAACTGCATTGAAACTCCCATTGAGAGCATAGAGTTTCATCCCAACACGTTTTGGCCAATCTCAATGCAACAAATAGATATTCAATTAATGCTATAAGTTACATATGAAACCGTGAGATGAAACTATCCATTGAGAGAGACCGTTTCATACATCAAACTAAATCTTCAAATCTGATGTGGCACTCTTGAAAATAGTGAGATGAAACTTTGCATTGAGACTGGCCTAATGGTGAGTTCGCGAGCACGTCACAGCTATGATTGCACATTTTTTTATCCAACCCTCAGATTAGGCTAGGTAACCTAAGATGATGACGGACCTTGCTTGCTTCTTTACCTCCTCTCTCCGTACAAAATCCGGGATTTCTAAACTAGAAGAAGAGCCGCCTCGACCGTCGATTAACCAATTCATTAATCGCTACCTAAATTGTTGTCCTTGATCAGCATCAGCACAGGGAATCTCCACGCGAGCAACCATTACGCGGACGTCACAGATAAATCCTCCTCCTCTCCTCTAGACGATTGATTCCACATTCCATTAACCCAAAGAATATGTGTAGTAGCCGTCCAGCATCGTACCGTAAACCTTGACAAAAAAAAAAGGAGAAGTGGAAACTCGATCGATCGGTATCTCGAAACTGTTGCAGACCGCTTTCGCGAGTGGAGTGGTGGCTGTCCGGGGCATGAAAGGCCGCTCGGCATATATGATAGCGCGAGCGAGCAGGGCACAAGTTGGCATCACACACACACCGCACAGCAGATCAGCCTCTCAGATCAGCACAGCACGGCAGCACATGTGAATCGTGGGATCACGTCCGTGGAACTGCGCATCGGCGCGTGCGCAATTGCGTGTGGTACTCTCTCCTCTGCAGCCACAAACCGGCCGGGTTCGAGCTGTGTGTGGGCGCGGGAGATTCTGATACGCGGGAGCCGTTTTAATTGGCTTTGGTGAATTGATAAGGGAGAGGAATATTTATGGGGTTATCAAGTGCCGGGGTTCCATTAAGAATGGATCGTGGATTTACAGGATTATCAGATGCCCGCGTTGATTGGACTAATTGAAATGCCGTTCTGGCAGTGCGTGTAGAACAAACAGGTGCGCCGCGTCGGCAGATTCCACCGCCTGGTGCCGGCAAGGTCAGTCAACGGCGTTTGCTGATGCGCGCAAATTGCGCCACGAGATTTTAGTGGTTTATCTCAGCAGTTTTTAACAGTGCCACAAAAGATTTCAAGATTTAATTTGATGTATGAAACAACATCTCTCGATGTATAGTTTCAACTTACGATTTCATAGGCAAGTTACAACATTAAATTAATATCTATTTGTTGTATTGAGATTGGTCAAAACATGTTGGGATGAAAAATGTGTTCTCAATGGGAGTTTCAATAGAGTTTCATACCTATGAAACAGTGTCAAATGAGTTTCATCACTATGAAATCATATTTTCTCACTTTCATATAAATTGTTATGCCACATCTCATCTCTTTTGCTTATGTGGCACCTTATTTAATGCCGATGAAACACCAATGAGACTAGCTTAATATGTACTGCAAGCATTCCAGAAACAAGTATATAATTGAGGTCAAGCTGAAGCGCACCTCTCATGGGTAGGAAATAGAACCCACAATCGAGCACTAATTTAACAGACGGTGAGATGGAACTTTCTTGTCATCACCTGGTACGTTTGCACTTACCATCATCAACAATGACTTACCTCCAAGACCGAACTTGATAGTTACTCATCCATCTTTTTCATTTATTTATGTCGTTTTAGACAAAGAAAGTGACCTAAACATGAACTAGCAAAGCATGTCTTAATGACATGACTAAAGGAGAGGAGTATACTAGTACATTGGCTAGTACAAGGATGAGCACCTATCAAATGGAAGACACTGCCTTTTCATTTTCTGTGGTAGTATGTAAATAAATTTGACGATACAATTAGGAAGAACTTCAATAAATCTCTAGATTTCAGGTGACCTAGTAGTCTTTTGATGACTATAAGATTGTTTGTTTACATTTAACTATGTTTGATTCGGAAAGGAAAAGCAAAGATTCACATGCCTCTTATTTATTTACATATATTAGAAGCAGCGCTGACCAAACTTACGAACCAAATTGGCTGGCCGAAGCACAACTCTTTTAGTGGAGTAGGATCCAAACACTGCACGGCCGCCACCCAGTAGCGTTGTGCCGTATTTGGGACAGAGGCACCGTCCGACGTGCGGCATGACACAACCCGTTTAGCAGAATGTTAACGAAAATTCTTGTTTCTAGTGGATCCACTTCGATATGTAAGGTGTTGTGAGTAATAAATTATTAACAAAAATGGTGTTGGGCTCGGCAGAGTTAATTATTGTTGTGCCGTTTCATGGGCTGACGTGTGAGCCTGTAGTAGGCTAGTGTGGCACGGCCCGTTAAGAGGGCTAGGTCGGCCCGAAAGTAAATGGGCTGAGATTTTCTTGTGACCGGGCCGTGCCGCTCGTTAACCGCAGACAGGCCTAACAATCCGCGTTATGGACAGGCCTAGGCATACATGAACCTGGTCTTTTGTCGGTGTCATAGCCTCATAGGAAGAGGCCCAGTGCAGACAACAACATTCAAAAGCAGTCCAGCGGCTTCCCTAAAAAAAATGAATCAATAAAAAAAGTAGTCCAGCGGCAGTAAAAGGCTTAACGTGTTCTCGAAAAAAAAATGTAAAGGCTTAGCCCAGCAGATCCCCTCCTTTTAGTTTGGGAGTGGCTCAGCAAGGCCATTGTTGTTCTCATCCAGAAAAAAAAGAAGCTAGGCCCTTTGTTCCCTCCACTCGAGAACGTGGCGAACTTTCCCGGCCTGTTCGGGCACAAGATCGAGCGACCGGGTGTGTGTGGCCTTGTCAGGGAGATCAATGCAATGGAAGCCAGGTTCTCCGAAGTTGATTAAGCTAAAAAAAAAAAAGGTTCTCCGAAGTTGATTTCGTTCATGGGAGGAGGGAATCAAATGTCGATGCCCATCTGATAGCAAGGAGCTCGATCTATGAAGATGTAGGTAGACATGTGCGGCTTCTTTCCCCTCATCCGTTTCGAGTCTGTAACCCTTATCACCCAAGTGTGTAATAATGGGTGGTGATTAACCTTAAAAAAAAAAAAACAAAGGTGGTGCTGGTCCGGTCCCCGACTCGACCCATGCATGCTCGGAAGTTTTAAAGTATTGCATGGCTGTGGCTCCCCGTCCCCGGCCTGTAACTGTCGCGCCGATGGTGTCGTGGTGGCACAGCGACCTCTGTTTGTGATGATGATGATGATGATATCTGATCTCTGATCGGTCGGTGCGTGCACACTCGGCCCGACAGCGCCGCCGTCGTCTTTACGCGCGCGCCTATCTTCCAGAACCGTCGCGTCGATTGCTTTGCGTCGTCCACGGCCGGGACGACACGATCCTTTGCCGGTAAAGGCGCTTTCTGTCCAAAGGCCGGGACGACACACGCACCCAACGTACCATTCCGTGTGCAGGCCCACGTCACAGGTGGCACCGTAGCCTGTAAGCCTGGGCCCGCGACTCCACCCACGTCGATCACGGGCCCCACCCGTCAGCCCGCCCGCCCGCCCGCCCGCCTGCTACAAATCAGCGGCGTGGAGCGAGCGCCAGAGACCGCTCTTGACTCTTTTGCGGGAGGAAGCAGAAACGACCAGACCAAGCTATTTGCCATGGCGGAGGAAGCGTCTCCTGCTGCGCCCGCGGCAACAGCGGCGGGGGAGGCACCGGAGAAGATGACGATGGTGGTGGGCGTGGACGACAGCGACGCCAGCTGGCACGCGCTGCAGTGGGTGCTGCAGCACTTCTTCACGCCCGACCAGCCCAAGCAGCAGCAGTACCGCCTCCTCGTCGTCACCGCCAAGCCCGCCTCCGCGCCCGCCGTCGGGCCCGCAGGGCCCGGTAATAATTAAGTGCTTTCTTTGCTTGGCTTGGCTGGTTCGTTCGTTGGTGCTAATCCATCCTGATTCCTGCACTTAATTTGATCATCCATGCATGGCTGACGACGGTGCACGCAGGCGGCGCGCCCGTGCTGTTCGTGGACTCGGACCTGCCCAACAAGGGCGCCGCGCGGGTCATGGACAAGGCCAGGGAGCTCTGCGCCGCGCACCGGGTGGTCGCCCACGCCGAGTTCGAGGCCGTCGAGGGCGACGCGCGCAACGTGCTCTGCGAGGCCGTCGAGAGGCACAGCGCCGAGATGCTCGTCGTCGGCAGCCACGGATACGGCGCCATCAAGAGGTACGATACCTCACTTTTGATTTGACTCTTGTGTATGTATATATATATATTGTCTCCACCGACCGGTCTTCAACTCACTGACTCTCCCTCCTCCTGGATCGATCACCAAAAAGGGCCGTTCTCGGGAGCGTGAGCGACTACTGCGCCCACCACGCGCACTGCACCGTCATGATCGTCAAGAAGCCCAAGCACAAGCACTGACACATTTACTATGACTACCCGTACGTCAAAACACAAATAAAACTATACGATTGTGTCATGGACCATCAGCAAATGGTACTTTCTGGCGGTCACTTCTCTTCAAGTCTTTAATATACACGAACGCGACCGTGTGTATGCAGTAATCCTTATCTACGTAACGTCTCTGGATTGAGGACAAATAAATGTACGTATAGCCCTCCTGTGGATATACCATATCATCATACTATAATAGTGCATAGACTAGAACCTCAAGTAAGTTGTGTGGCTTCATGTATGCTTAACGCAGTGCAAGCACCGTTGTGTAAGCGTGATTGCAACCTCTATTCGTCCGTGTGTACATCTATATGTACATCATTGTGTGTGATTGGGTTATGAGCTGTGTCATTGCTTACATGAGACTGGACTTTCCTGACGATTCGAATGGTTAAAAGGACATGTGATTCAATAAAAAACAACATTTTCTGAACATCTAATTGCTTTCCGTGATATAACAAATAACGTTTTAAAAAACTCTTGAAATAGTCGCTAACGAAAGAGTTTTACTCAGTTACGTTGCCGCATAGAGTTTACCACCGATACATCAACATCCTTCAAGAGGAAGCTATGGGGGCACAAGCCCCTCTCTCGACACAAAGACACGCATGTCAGGCACGAGCTCTTCCTTGTCGAGGTACACCGACATCACAACCATGAATATCTCTCGTAAATATTGCACATGGCTGTTTTTAAAAAAAATATTACATAATGTAATTCCATGAAAGATATGCTTTCAAATAATCTGAAGCATTTCAATCTTCTCGCTACGCGGATAGTAGTCGAAGGTAGGATAACATTCAAAATATTGATGAAAATTTAAAGTTTCATCAAATTAAGGGAACCACCTAGTATTACATGGGGGTGTTGAGAGAGGGCGGATATCATGCAAGAACGATCCTAATCTGGGTGTGGCCATTCGTAACGGCAAGGTCGTCCTTGCCCGCGCCAACCCTAACAATGCCACATAGGTATGGCGTGTGCCTACATTTCTAGCGCTTATGATTTACTAGTTCTCCTAACAACGCGGGTGCGTACATTCATTTGTGGCAAAAGGACTACTTCGACACCGGGAATGTCACGGACGACGAGGGACAAAGGGCGTTTGTGTTGGTGAACGACGGGACGGGCCAAGCCATGGTGAACAAACACAAGCCACGAGCCGATGGCAATATAGAGGTATAAAAATAATTAAAAAGGCTACTGCCTGTTTAACTGTGTTGGCATCAGGATTGCTTATCTTTTTTTTGCCTGCTCGCGATGGATGTAGGTGCAGCTGGCTATCTTCACCGGTGAGACGCATCTCTCCATGCTCTGGACGGAAGGTAGGGATCGGGGCGGCGGGTGGCGCCGTGTGAGAGTGCTCAGGGACACGACAATGAATCTCGATGGGCTCTTCGGGAGCGTGAAGGAGGGAACAATGGTTGGGATCTATCGTCCAGACGAACCAGTGTCTCCTAACGGCCTTTGGAAGATATAAACGGGAAGAGCTGATGTAGTATAAATTCCGGAGGTCACTTGGTTTTATCTTCGTGACCGCATTCTCAAATCGTTGATCGGTCCAGCACGCATATCAACCTTTCTGCATGAATGTAGTCTGTCTCCTTTTTTTTTCAGTGGCGACATGTCGCTCCTTTTCTTAGTCTACTATCCACGTTCTATGTAAGGTTGAAAATGACACCTGTTAAAGGGCTTATTATCTCTTTCTTCATTGTTGTGATAATAAATACAATGCCATTCCAATACTTCCCCTACTCGATAAACTCTCTCTGTTCTTAAATTGTTGACACCATTGACTTTTTCCATTACGTTTTGTTCAAAATATTTTTTTCAAATATGTAAAATAATAGGTTGTATTTCAACTTCCTTTGGTGATAAAACAAATCAGAATAAAATATTTGATAAAGCTTAAACTTTTTTGAGTAAGACGAACAGTCAAACATAATAAAATAAGTCAACAGTGGCAACAATTTAAAAATCGATGGAGTATTATTTTTCAACTATAAACACATTGTATAGTAGCTCTAATCTACTATACTGAAACTGAAATGATCTTTCGTACTTCCACTAGGCCTTCATCCAAACAGACCTTTGGTTTCTAGTTTCTACTTCACATTAAAGAATTAAAAAAGAAAAACCAAGGGAGATGCAGTATAAGTCAGCTCAGTATCCGGCAAAATAAAATGCCTACTATGAAATTGGTTTAGAAATACAAAGTTCTAGATACCTATACAACATATTCAGCATGTTAGATTGCAGCATGCAAGTGAAGTAATGGACAACATATTGAGCTGCAGGGTACCAAAATATATCATATTCCTTTCAAATCATTTTTTCTCTCAAGACATGAATGTAGTCTTTGGGCTTCCACCAGTCTTGAAAATTTGAATGGACGAAAGCATAGGTAATCAGAGCATCTCTAGGAAAAAAACATTGACCCAGAAACCTGTTTTTAGTAGCAACTGCAAAATTGTTTGGGATAATTTTTCTTGTCTTATCCGACAGTTTTCCCGAAAATGGATTAACAATACTTTTGATTGGACCACATCAACATCTAGAACCATGGTGACATTATTTTTCTTAGAAATAAAAAGATCAGGGTCCTTAACTTCCCCTCTTTTTCTAACTATAAATAAGGTGAATTTGTGGGAGAATAAATCTATGAGTCATTGTAGGGAGTTGCTGGAGATAATGTTTTGGATTAAAACCCCGTTAATTTGATTTAGGAAAACTTTATGAGACTCTCTTGGAGATACACTAAGATCCACAAATACCCGCTGTTGTACAGTAATTAGCTCATAGACTCAAACCCCACCAAGTGTTGGCGACAATCAATGCATCAGTTGGGCCTCATTCTAAATCTACAAAAAGTTTTGAAATTATACCTTGAGTCCATCACGTACGGATTAGTTGATCGATGGATGGGACACACCTGATTGATGCGCAGGTGGTGCAGCCGTGCTTTTCGTGGACTCGGACCTGCCCAACAAAGGCGCCCTGGCGCCGCACACGCAGCAGGTGGTGGCTGACACTGAGTTCGAGGCCGTCGAAAATGCTCGTTGGCAGCCACGGCTAGGGCGCAATCAAAAGGTTGGTACCTCACTTCTTGACACTTTGATTCTTGTCTATAGTCTCCACCAAGCTCCATCTAATTAATTAATTAACATTTCTATCGTCCTCGTTAACAAGGACCGTTCTCCGGAGCGTTAACGATTACCGCGCCCACCACGCGCACTGGACCATCATGATCGTCAAGAAGCCCAAGCACAAGTATTGGGAGGAAGCTTATGGGGAAAAAGCCCCTACTCCCTCGACATACAATACAATACAATACAAATGTCAGACACGGGCTCTTCCTTGCCTACAGCAACTGCATGACCATCAACTTCTACCGGACATGATGCCTCCTCGGTGGTTTCCTGGTGAATAAGGCTAATTCTTCAGCAATATCTCCTCCAATTAAGTGTCGTCAAAGAATATGGAGCAATAAAATGGTCTCGCTTGGTGGTGGTAGTAGTGAGAGTCCAGATGACTAAATTCATAGCATCGACAAAAGATTTCAAAAAGATATTTGAATTTAATTCCGTAGAATTACTTCTAAACAACATGCTGGCTCAAAAGAATTCAAAATATACTTCTAATTGAGGAGAAAAGGTGTTTGAAATTTGGAGCGAGTTTCTTTTTCTCTCTCCCTCCCATGGACCCGGACTAGAAACAGATACATGATAGCACCTTAGTATTCCTTTCTCCATCCGGGCACTTCTCAACCGTTGCACGAATCTCAAACAGTAATATATACTTTGACCCGCATCGAACAATCTACATATAGAATTCCCCACATAGCGCTTGTACACAGATGGATTACTGCATTAGATCAGCTTAGCAAGTCTCTCTCATTGTAGATTGGATTGAGAGCCATTTTGTCATGGCTGCCCTGTTTGCATCCTGGGAGTGTCAAACAAGGGTGTTCCATGTGTCATCGAAAATTAGTTAATAAGAAGAAAATAGATTCAGATAAAGTGATTGGGGGTATAGGCCCTCTTCCCTCATGACTTTGAGCACACAATAGAAATGTTGAACATGAGTTCTTTCGGCAAACATGTGTCACAACCATTACCTTTTTTGATATATGAACTCCAATAAATATAGCTAGTAGTTAGTTTTTCTATTTATCGTTATTTTTTGTGGAATTTTTATATCTCCTTGTCAGCCCACTCGAGAGCACCCCATATCCAGTGAACCATCCAGAGTTTCCAGTCGATATTAAGCATGCTCCTAAACATCTTGAAGGGCAGAATTGAGCTTTCAGCCATATTTCAGGGACTAAGTTGACTTTCTTTTTCCATTTTTCCTTTCGGGCGCACAATCGGTGGTGCTGCGCGAGCCTACTTGGTGCTCCCGTTCGCTCGTTTGATCTGTAGGGGGCAGCCATGCATCGAGGCAAGGACCGCTTGTGAACACCAGAGACAAGTTCTCGGCACTTGAAAATGTAGTACGAAAGAAGCTTCAGCTGCTTGTACGTTGGTGTGAAGTGTGTGCCTTCTTCCTACAGGGGCCGTCTTTTCTTTCCCATGTGGGCGAATTCCCTGTCTTAAACATCTATTTATAGGTATACCTGCGTCTACCCATGTGTTAAGCATATGCATATGGTCCTAATCAAAATCAGTCCGTTGTGCCATGTGGATGTATACAAAGGAATATCGATCTGTAGATCTACATTCTACACTAGGTCCTAATCAATCTCTCACGTCAGTCCGGAGGGTGTATAAGAAGAAGAGGAGACCCAACCTCCTCAACCCATCAAGCTCTCTCATCAACGGCAAATCGTGTAGCCCTCGAATTAAGGTCACCAGCTAGTATCACATGGGGGATGTTGAGAGAGTGCGGATATCCTGCAAGAACGACCCCAATCTGCATGTGGCTATTCGTCACGGCAAGGTCGTCCTTGCCCGTGCCAACCTTGACGACGCTACACAGGTATGGCGTGCGCCACAACTGCAGTTCTAGCATTTATTATTACCATTTACCAATTCTGCTAGCAACACGCCCGTGCGTACATACAGTTGTGGCAAAAGAACTACATCGACACCGGGAACGTCACCGACGACGAGGGACAAAGGGCGTTTGTGCTGGTGAATGACGGGACAGGCGAAGCCATGGTGAACAAACACAATCCACGAGCCGACGGTAATATAGAGGTATAAAATGGCTGCTCCCGATTTAACCGTGCTGGCTTGGCACTAGGCTTGCTTATTATCTACCTGCTCGCGATGGATGTAGGTGCAGCTGGCTACCTTCACTGGTGAGGCGCATCTCTCCATGCTCTGGACGGAAGGTAGGGATCGGGGTGGCGGGTGGCGCCGTGTGAGAGTGCTCAGGGACACAACAATGAACCTGGACGGGCTCTTCGGGAACGTGAAGGAGGGAACAGCGGTTGGGATTTATCGCCCTCGCAAACCGGTGGCTCCTAACGGCCTCTGGAAGATGGAAACAGGACGAGCTGCTGCAGTACAAATTCTTTTCTTGGTTTCATCTCCTCATCAAAACAACTTGCTTTAATCGCATACGTGACCATATTCTCAAACCTTTAACAGGTCAAGATCGCACATCAACCTTTCTGCATGAATGGAGTCTGCCTCCTTTTTTCAAAGGTCATATGTGGCTGCTTTTCATAGTCTACTATTGGCATTCTATGTTAGAATGAAAATAACGCCTGTTTAAGGGCTCCTTTCTTTATTGTTGTGATAATAAAACTTGGTCTGGTTACAATGTCATTCTAATACATGCTTTCTACTTGAGAATAATCAGTTATTATTGATTACATCGAGTACCTATAGACACATACTAGGTTCTAATATACTAATGGCCCTTTGTACTTCCACTAGTCCTCCATCCAAACAGAACTTTGGTTTGTACTTCCGATTAATGAATCAAAATCAAGGAAGATGTAATATAAATCAGCTTAGTATCCTGCAAAATAAAATGCCTACTAGGAAATTTAGACAGAAATATAAAGTTCTAGATACCTATATGGCTTATAGAGCGCATTCAAAATATTTTGCACAATGTTAGATTGCAGCATGCATGTGAAGTTTTTCTTTTGTTTTGAAAACGGGTAGGGGCCTACCACAGAATCTTGATGTCATCAAAGTCAAACAAGAAGCTGGATTAGAACTAGGATTAAGGTGCTCATTGGTTAAGCATTCAGATATGAGATACTTTGTTTGAACTTTGACCTAGTGTATTTTTAAAATGATTGTAAGAAGTTCTTGTTAGTTCCCTTCTATTTCTAATATATGATCCCAATCTTGTAGGTCAAGGTTATACATGTGTACTGTATTAGTCTCCACAAGAGATGTGGAAGTTGTAACAATAAAATAGATTGCCTGTAGATTGCATTCAATTCAGAAATTTACATTGTACAACTCGAATAACAGTGTTGAAATTATCATAGAAGCTAAGGCCACTATACTTCTTCATCAGCTATATATTGAGCTACCTGTACAAATTAAAAGAAATAATGCTCCAAGTTAATGCAGATTAAACAAAGCTCCATTTCTGACATCATTCATCTCTTTTCCTTGAAATGCAACTCATTTCTTCCCTTTTTTGAGATGAACTCATTTCTTCTTAGTGCAATTCATTTCATAACTGCATTTATGTCATGACACCTCCTGTCCTTGAAAATAACTCTGCCTCATGCAAAAACAAATAAGACCTTATAGGTTAGAAACGACTGAGCAATCCATTAGTGTAAAATCTAGGAACAAACTTTCCTAAGAAAATCTGGAAACAAACTTTCCTTAAAAAAATCTGGAGATAGACCTAGTTTTTCCCTGCAAACTCCTCCCAGCTACATTACAGCATTAAAGCTCATGTCAAACGATAGCATGCATTCTCTACTCTTACTCTATCGACTGAAACATACAAATTGATATCACCATGCGATGTCGTTCTGTTATAATTAAAAAGAGCGAATGTAATCAAGTAATGGGTGTGTGTGGTGTGTGTTGTAACCGGGTTCTTGTACCAATTTTCTAGTCCTGCACTTCAGGGGTAAAAAAATTCACCATGTTTCAGGAGTACCGATTGAAGGGATACTCTGAACTCTTTTAACAGCTCATGTCAAACAATGCAATACCATCATGGAAAAATATTCAGTGAAAACCACACATTCTGTGAAATCGTGAAAACCATCTCAAAAAACCTATTTAAAAGTTTTGAAAAATTATGAAACTTGGCATACGTCTAGAGCACATGGTGAGAAACATGCATGCAAAACTTGAAAACCAAATTCAACTTCTATTAAAAGATATAAAAATAACAAATCACTAAGAAAGAGAAGGAAAAGACAAAACAGTTACTGTGCAGTATTTTTGTCCTGCACCATGTTTTGTTACTTTTCTATCTTTTAATATAAAATGAGTTTGGATCTCAAATTTTGCATGCATGTTTGTCACTATGTCCTCTACACGTATGTCAAGTTTCATAATTTTTCAAAACTTTTAAACAGGTTTTTTGAGAAGCTTTTCACGATTTCACCGAATGTGTGGTTTTAAACATGGCCACATGACAATATTGCTTGCTCCATGATCGTTTTATTGCAATATTAATTTTTACCATGATCATTTTATCAAATATATATAGTCATGTAACTATCTGAACTAGCTAGTGCTTCTGCACCTTTCGGAGTCAAAGAATGTTGCTCTCAAATTTGATTTTCTATCAAAAATATTGATGCATGCTGTCTTGATTCCAAATTGATGATTCCCATTCTTCAAAACATGAATGATGTCAGAATTTAATTTTCTATCAAAAATATTCAAGAGATGCATGTCTTAATTCCAAATTGCAACATGTCAACTAATACAAATCAGCATGAATAGGAAACCTATTTAGAGCGGATTAGTTATGAATGTGCAAACACCTAAATGGCAATTGACAAGACCTGGAACATAAATCCTTAAAAACTTTAAGATAACTGAATTGCTAAGTTGCAGTAGGGATATAAATCAGAACATGAGTAGAATCCGGCCGAAATATAAGCCTTGCAGGCTGTACGAAACCCTAGGGAAACAGGGAGGGAGGGAGGGAGAGATGGAGACGGTCTCGCCCACGCGCCACCGGCCGCCGGTGGCGGAGGTGGGCAGTGATGGCGACCCAGATTAGGGTGGTTCAGATTTTCAGGGGCTTCATCTCCCGTCGACCACGAAAGTGGGGAGGTGGTCGGTGTGGCGGTTGTTGGCAGGCGGAGAGGTGAGGACGCCATTGACAACGGTGGTGGAGGATGGCAGTGGGCCGATTCCCGGGTGAGGGAGGCCCACGGAAGAGGTTTGTGACTAGTGGGGCTTGCACGCCGGCGGTAGTGTGGGGCGGGAGGGTGGGGGGGGGCGTGTGGGGGTGGATAACGGTGGTGACGATGACGCCCGGGAGGCATCGGAGTTGCTAGGAGGCGGTTGGTCGGGCGGGGATGGCAGTGACCTAGGACTCCAACGGCCAATGCGGACGCGGTTGCTATGCAGTTGTAACTACAACTGCAAGTTAAGCGAGTCCTGGTTACATCTGTCGAATCCAAAACCAAGAGACGAGATGCACCCAAGTATTGTTTGGAGCATTGTAGCGAATATTCTGTGGCCAGTCCTGTTCATCGATTTAGTGTAGCTATCCATCCAAAAGATGGATGGTCAAAGTTGCATGTTGCAGTTGTAGTTACAACTGCATTTGATCTTCGTCTAGAAATGCAAACCAGGACTCCGTTTTAGTTGCTTCTATGAGTTAAGGTCATCACCAGTAATCAACTCGTATATGTGGGAAATGTGGGGGATGTTGAGAGAGTGCAGATATTCTGCAAGAACGACATGGATCTGCAGGTAGCCATTCGTCACGGCAACCATGCCGACCCCGACAATGCCCACACAGGTCCGGCTTGCGCCCGAACTACAGATCTAGCCCTCACCAGTTCTGCTAACACGCGTGCGCGGTGTGCACATACAGTTCTGGCAAAGGTCTAATTCGACGTCGGGAAGGTCACCGACGACGAGGGGCAGAGAGCGTTTGTGGTGGGGAACGATAGGACGGGCCAAGCCGTATGGTGAACAAACACAAGCCTCGAGCCAACGGTAATATAGAGGTAAAAGGCTGCTCCCCGTTTAGCTTCTTTTCTTTGATGAGTTGGCGTCAGGCCCTTATGTGCTGCTTACAGACCTGCTTACGATGGATTGTAATTTGTAAACATGCAGGTGCAGCTGGTAGGTGCTACCTTATATATTTCTAGCTCATTAGTGGTAGGTAATAACGCTGTTAGTGGTCCTTGATCCCCTATTGAATTCTTCTTGGATGAACGGGAGCAATCCACTCCGTGTCGATCAGTATAACGCCCATGCCGATCGGCACGTCATTGCTCCATCAAAAGGAGATTTTTTTCTATTCTACCACTCTATACAACGGGCTTTCCACTTTACCATGACAGTATGAGGCTTCTCTCTTTTACCATCAAATAGTTATTCTCTTCCTTCCTTTATCATTGCTTAGTATTTGATCATCTTAATATAGTTAAGGCATGTAAAAAGACAAAAATACCCTCACATGTCTCTATCGCACACAAAGTCATTTTACATCACTTTTTGAGACAAAAAATTCAAAAAAGTAAAAAATGTCGTACATAAGGCAAAAATTAATTAAAATAACAGAAAATTCAATAATTTATTAAAATAACAGAAAATAAAAAACCACATGCATGCCATTTTTTAATTTTTTGTTATTTTCTGGAATTTTTAGCTTACATACGACATTTTTTATTTTCTGAATTTTTCTGTCTCAAAAGGCGACGGAAAATGACTTTGTGTGTGTGAGATACATGTGAGGGTATTTCTGTCTTTTTACATGTCTTGATAGAGGTAAAGATGGTTAAATACTAAGCAATGGTAAAAAAGGAAGAGAATAACTGTTTGATGGTAAAAGCATGTTGTCATGGTATAAGGGAGGAGCCCGTTGTGTAGAATGGTAGAATAGAAAAATCTCATCAAAAAGAGGTACACTCATGTGTCACGTCGTTGTCTCTTGTGGTCAGCACGGCAGCTAGCTGTAGAACAGTTCTGTCCCGTCACCTTCCCGAAGCATCCATCCATCCGTCCATGTATTCATCGTCAATTCCCATTGCATTATTGCGCATCAGCGGCCACTCATTAGCATTACCATGCCCGACCCAATCTGTGGATATATTCGACATAGAAAACCAGCCAGAGAGCTTTGGTTGCTAAACTTTGACAGCCTCGAAGCAACAAGTACAATTTCGAACAAGCGCATCGATCCGGTAACTTGGATCACGTACTAGTTGGTTGGTTCATTGTCCTGTTGCTTTATTCCCTCGCTGATTGTGACGATGTGGCCCAAGGTGGGAGCACGGCAGCCGTGGAAACCGCTCTAGGACCTAATCTAGTGTTTGTAGTGGAAACCACTAGTGTGCATTCCACCTCTTGCCTGCCTGCTCTAGGACCTCCTCTAGCGTTTGAATAAGACAAACGGTCAAAAATAATAAAAAAATCAACACTGCCAACAATTTTAAAACGAAGGGAATACCTTTTTATTCCGAGTGAAGGTTTGTTGAAACCCTCGACAAATTATAGAAGGAATAGGCCCGGAACCTGTGGACGCCGTGGGCCGTGGCTGTCATATCATATCCCCAGCAGGCCACCAAGGCCCAACTCATAGGTTCGTCGTCCTCCTGGGTCACGGCATGTGGGCGGTCTCGTATAGCTCAAAAAAAAAAAACTTGAGCGCAAGAGTGTGATGCTCGTTTTCTCATCTGTGTGGAAACAGACGTGTTGGGTACGGCTGGCTAATCATCCTGGCGTCGTCGGCACTAGTCACCTATCGAAAATTCTCTCGGCGCGCCGGCCATGGACCTGGGCCTAACGGATCCATATCCCCTACATTAGTGTAGCCAATGCAGAGAAGTCTCTCTGGCATTAGGCGATATCAGAGCCATTCATTCCTACATGAAAGGCTGAGATTTATTACAGATTAAACAAATTACAAAGGCCCACCTGCTCCAGTTCTCCTTCCTCTTAGCACGGCAACGACAGCCGCCCACCATCCCATCTCTTTCTTCGATTCAGATATCCTTTCGATCTTATTGAAGCAAAATCCATGAATAGTTGAGGCCTGAACCTCGCCGATCAATGGCGGGCTGAGAAACCAAAAACGACCACCACCTACTTCATTCCCACTTTGTCATGTCCTGTTTTTTTTTGGAGAAACTTCGTCGTGTGCTTGAATCAGATTAACAAAAGAATCTCTCAAAGCTTAGCTAGAACTGAGAAATCAGACTAAGATTTTGAGTTCAGTGCTTGAATCAACAGGGTGTATGATTAGTCCGGCCTTTCCTCATCATTTTGAAGCTCGATTTGGGATAGGGGAGGTTCATTCGACGAATGGTGAGCTTCCCCTCGCATCCGGCCTTCCGGCAGCAGAAAGGACGCGCCGCAAGCATGAACCTGAGACCTCACAGCGAGGTGTCGGATCTGGGTCACTACAGCCTGAGGGGATGTATAGCCTCGCCGCACTGCGGCCCGGCGCTGCCTACCCCGCCAGCAGCTGCACCATGGGGATACGACCGGCCGCCGCTGCCCTCCACGGTGGGGAAGAAAGGGCGATAGCTTGGAGGAACGGGAAGGGGGCGAGGGGTAGGGCGATGGAGGTGAGGAGGCCAGGGGAGTCCCAGCCATGAGAGGAGGTGGGAGGAGCTTGGCCGGTCGGGAAGGAGGCAGCCTCATCCTGGACATGCGCATCTCGGTTGGCCGCCATGGAATGAGCTCGGTTCAAGGAGTGTCAATGCAAGTCGAAGGAGAAGAGGAATATATGCTGTGGGACCTTCCTTCCATTTATATTTGGAAACCTGATAATTTTCTTCAGCCCTCGATTCCAGATCCAAACGGTCTTGATTGGAGCTAATGCCAAAAAAAGAATCCTCTGCATGGAACCAATGCGAGGGATATGGATCCGGGCCTAGCCGAGGCCACTTCCGGTGCAGGCGGCAAGCAGAGCAGTGAGCGACCGGTGTAGGGGAGGCGCGTGACGTCGCTGTACCCGGTGGTCGGCACGGCAGCTAGCTTAGCTACAGAACAGTTCCGAAACTTGGTCGCCTTCCCGAAGCATCCATGCCATTCTCAGTGGTTTCTTTCATTTCACGTTTTCAAGTGTGACACGTCGGTTTTCTAGTTTTATTCTATGAAATGAAAGTGTCTCTCTCAAGACACTATTTCATTTCACAGTTTACAGTGCTGCATGAGATATTAAATGACCGCATAGGTATACCAATAAGGATTCGTTTTTCTCTACATATGAAAGGAAAAGAGTCTCAATGAACCTTTCATGTTCCTTTCATTAACTTGGAAAGAGTGTCACTACCCTTTCATCCTAATGAAAGGCTTCCTCCTCTTTCATAATTAATATCATGCCATGTCACCACTTTTGCTTGATGTGTCATCTAATTAATGTCAAATGAAATGCCCAATGAGAATGGCCTTATCCATGTATTCGTCGTCAATTCCTCTTGCATTAATTATTGCCACATCAGCGGCCACTCATTAGTCATTAGTGATTAATAATTACCACGCCGGGCCCAATCCGTGGATTGATTCGACAAAGGAAACCAGACAGAGAGCTTTGGTTGGTTACCTTTGATAGCTTCGAACCGGTTACCTGGATCACGTACTGGTAGTTGGTTCCCCCGCTGACTGTGACGTGGCCCAAGGCGGGGAGAGCACGGCGGCCGCGGAAACTGCTCACTCGCAGCTCCGGCGCCTGCTACAAATCAGCAGCGCTCGCGCCGACCCATGAGTTCCACGCTGCAACCCAGTCCTTCGATGCTCTTGCTCTCGTGTGGGAGGAAGCACAAGGTCTCCAGCACCGAGAAATTTGTCTTTTCAGCCTTTACATATATGTGTATAATATCAAAAAATTGATGCCTGCTATGGAATTTATAGGCAAAGACAGAGTTCTAGATACCTATACGGCATGTCTCACAGCATTCAAATAAATTAGTACCCATCACCCTGTTACATTGCAGCTTGCAAAGAAAATATTATTTTTGAAGGTACATAAACGCATGTATATTTAAGTTATTAGTCCAATGCAATCTCAATATCATGGTAGTGTGAGAAGCATTAAATTTGCTGATATGACATGAGAGAGAAGAGAGGGAGTGTCATGGGATGAGAGATGAGTGTCATCATCCTCCACCGATACAGTTTTTAAGAATCTCTTCTTGATAAGCGTGCGATGACATTCTGCATCTGAGACTGGTCTTATTTCCAAAAAGAATAAATATATTCACAACAAATGAAGCTTTCAACACACAATTGTCATATCTGGAATCCACTATACATTTCAGATCGTGACCTGTGAAACTGTTTTTCTTTGTTTTGTTAATCAAAATCTTGGTTTGCATTTGTTAATTAAAAGCACATATGAAGGAATTACACATAGGCCCTTATCTCAAACACGTAGTAAAAATGTCAAACATGAGTTCTTACCTGCTGAGATGCACTGTACTATCACCTTCTCCCTTATCTGCTTAATAAGGCCATCATAAATCATTCACTTTTTGCGTTGTCAAAGCCGTGAACCATGTGAAACCTCATTTCATCCTTGACAGATGTGGCTTGGACACTTCTTTTCTACGACCGACGAGGCCAGAATTACTTTGTTCGTGACTAGGGATGGCAACGGGCGGGTTCGGGGCGGGTGGAGCAAAAACCCACCCGCGATGAGATATGCAACGGGTGAAAATTCACACCCGCACCCGCACCCGCGGGTGGAAATTCACACCCGCGCCCGCACCCGCCGGGTTTTGGGTGGGTGGCGGGTCCCCCGCGGGTCTTCCATGTACATATTTAAATAGATAATAAACACAATAAATATATATTTATAATTAAAATCAACACATAATTAAAACATATATTTATATCTAACATAAGAAAATGTTCAACAAGTAAATAAATTATATAAAATATGTATAGATTTGGATGTTAATACTTGTATAGCTCAATTATGGATAGATTCGGAGCCCCGCGGGTCACCTGCGGGTGGGAACGGAAGCTCGCACCCGCCCCGCCATTTTACGGGACGGGTGCGGGTGAGCCCCGCGGGTGGAAAAGTCCACCCGCACCCGCACCCGTCGGGTGCCAAACCCGTCGAGCCCCGCACCCGGGACCCGGATTGCCATCCCTATTCGTGACCAACGAGGCCGAACCATTTTAGGGACTTCCCTATGAGAATCCGCATGACAACGTAGGATATACTTTGCTAGAGACCGACAAGGCTCTAGCACTCCATCATTTTCATTAACTTGTGCATATGCATGTTTGGAGATTACTCATACTTTTATTTCTAGACGACGACCACCAACATAGCTTAATCGGAGGTTTATGAGGCCCAACACTCCGGATCTAATTAGTCGGAGGCCTCATGAGGCCACGAGAACAAGAAGCCACAATTGTCCGATCTATGATGTCACTTGGCGCATTATCAATATATAGTGTGGGAAATTGTACTTTGTAATTCTATGATGAGTGAATAAAGCGATGATTCTCTGTACTTGTGTCGCTTTTGTATTCATTGCACGTTTTACTTATTTGTATATGAATCAATACTGGCACGCCTGCGCATAGTAGTATTATATATACATTTCCTAGGCAACTCCCTTTTCTCTGAAGTGTTTTGCTTTCATGAAACAATATTATGTGTATAGAATTTATATTTTTATTGTAGCAAATATTTATATACATTTGATAGTCAAATTTGATTGTCCTTTTGCTGCACACTATATATCATACCACTTTGTTTATGATTGTAAAGCACGCATAAATTTATCTAGAGGAAGTGATGTGGGCACAGGCCCCCTTTCCAAGAGAACACAATAGAAATGATTGGACTTGAGTTCCTTACGCACAAATGTCTAGCTAGAGGAATATGAATGTCAATGGGTTTAGTTTCTGTAGATGACTTGCCTTTTTTTCATTCAATTGGAACAAGCTAAATGAGCTAAATGTTTCTCAGCCAATAAAATCCCTACTTTCCTTTTAAAAAAATGTTATCGAATGTAGGCTTTGTATATTTTGTACGACAGATATCAAGTCAATTTCTTATTTATCCCAATTATTTTATGACTGATCTTTGCGTTCAAGTGGACAATCTAATCATCTTAGTCTCTTTCATAAAGAATAGATTTTTGGCCCGCACAATTGCCTTTTTAAGATAATGCCAATTTAGAATAGTTCTATCATTTTTAAGATAACGATCTTTTATTTGTAGTGTACTGTTCATGGGAAAACCGATACTGATATATTTTTTTAGAGTAAAATGCGCTAGGGGTCCA
Organism: Chloris gayana; assembly: GCA_031894775.1. Taxonomy (NCBI): domain Eukaryota; kingdom Viridiplantae; phylum Streptophyta; class Magnoliopsida; order Poales; family Poaceae; genus Chloris; species Chloris gayana. The sequence goes on from JAUNZO010004377.1 coordinate 314,205, forward strand.
TGAATTTGTGTGGTTGTGTCATTTAGGTGCACAAACTTTCATTTTGCATTTCTAGGTCCACGGACTTGTTTGTCTATGTTGTTTAAGTCCACGAACTTTCATTTTCATTTATAGGTCTATAAACTTGTTCGTGTACTAATTGTAATTTAGGTTCATAAACTTTTTCAATAGTTATAAAGTTATAAACCTTTTAAGTTATGCACTATATATTAATATTATGGTCTAATGTGACATGATTTGACTATATCATATTATGAACTAGAAAAAGATCTAACACATGAATTCGTCGAAATAGTTGAGCTCGTGAGATGACTGCGTCCACTTCAAACTAACTATTTGTGGTATAAGTAAGAGAATATTTTTATAACATGCTTAAAGTGTCTATATCTAATTGAGACATTTTTTAACCATGATTAAAATGCCTAAATAATTGTGACTTTTTTTGAAATGCCTATATCAAAATATTCAATGAATATTGCGTCATTTTATTAGGCTTATGAATTTATAAGTGTTACAGAAAATGTTGATGAACTAATATGTCAAGGACAAACAAGTTTGTAGACCTACAAATTTTATGGAACTAAATGATACAGATAAACAATTTTGTGGACCTAATTGACACAAACAAACAAGTTTCTGGACCTAGAAATGCAAAATAAAAGTTCGTGGACCTAAATAACACATTCGCACAATTTCATATACCTTTGGTGCTTTGTACTCTATTTTTTATATAACCGTTGTCTTAAAATGATCTCTCGGGTATAAGCAGGATTTTTGTCGGATACTCGGATGACTTCAAAATTTCAATTCAAAAGTTCCAGAGTTTCATCCTTAGAACATGAGTGTGAGGAATCTATGAACTAAAGGAAGATATCAAGTGTTTGATTATGCTAGGACTATGATATAAAAAATGTAAAGTAAATTTTGGTAATGTTCCATGTCACCGTATCTGCGAGTGTAATACAAGAGGCAATTAGAGACCTGGTGACTTTTCTTGTATTTTTTTATGAACACAAGGTATAGCTTATTATCAAACTAAGGAATGTCTTACTGTAGGTTACTTAATTTTAGATTTTATCTTGCTAGGCATAAGCTTTTAAGATGAATACAAAGATGTCTTTTCTCAACACTTTTCATTTGCTTGCCCTACTTTTGCAATATCATTTTCTTATGAATTTAAGTATATGATATGCTTCTCTTTTGTGTTTTTCTTTTGTGAAATTTAATCATATAGGAAATAAGCACATAGGGGGCATAGTCCCCCGTCCCCGTTCTCTCATTCGGCTCAAATGAATAGTAAACATGCCTAATACGAGTCATTTCTTATTGGGAAATTGCATTGCAATAATGCGATGGGCGAATGATGGGAATTGAACCCACCCATGATGGATTCACAAATTATATCGCTAAGGAGAGTTATCTTGAGAAGGTTCCCAGGCGGAGTCCTTTTGCTTTGCTCCGCATTGGTTCACTTCGGGCTCTCGTCATCTGAATCCTTTAGCCGAGCAAAGTAATCTACACTTCTGTGCATTAATCCACCCCGGTTAAGTACATCCGCCCCTTATCCAGCTAAAGGATTTTCTCTTTTTTTTCCACTAATGATTATTCTATTTATTCTAACCTCCATACCTCCATCGAGATAATGCATATAGGATGCCACTCTTTAAAATGAAAAAAGGAGTAATCAGCTATGACAAAAAAATGAATCCTTTTGTAGCTCATTATTTATTGAAAAATTAAAAAAATTCAATATGAAAGAGGAGAAAGAAACAATAGTTACGTGGTCCTGACGTCTAGCATAATACCCACAATGGTTAGCCGTACCATTGGGATTCATAATAGAAAGGAACATTTACAATTACGATTCATAATGACTCATACACATTGTATAAGACTATAATAGTATTCAATACAACCAATTATGGATGTATCGCCAAAATTACTTCCAACAGGTTTTTGTCATCGCTTACGTTGGCCGGACTCTGGTTCTAGGCAAGAAGGACTTGGATTCGTCAGGTAAGTGCGCATGATTCTTTTAGTTGGACTTTTCCTATTAGAATCAACGCAACTGCTAGTTAACTAGTAGTTCAAATCTATCTTAGGTTACTATTTCGGCTAAGTAGAGTTGTGTAGACCTTGTGAAATCTTTTGTTGAGGTAGTTTGACTTGTCCTATCTTAACACTTATTAACTTATAGGGCTTTGATCTGTTTAGATTTAGCTACTCGAGTGACGATTAAGGTGCTTAGCTGATTAGAATCTACCTTTAACGGTTGAATAGTGCAGTTTGACTTATCCTCCCTACTTTGCTTAGTTGAGGTGTCCTCGATAAAACAATCGCTAAAGGTTAGATCTAGTTTACCGAGTATCTAAGATTGGTAGTTGTCTATTATACTTGTGTTTATGGATCATGGTGTTCGGTTTCGACGTGTCCTATTCTACTTCACTTAGTTGACGTGTTCTCGATGTAGCAATCGTCAACTTATCGTGTATAGCTGGTTTCTATCGGTTTAGCTGTTCGATCGGCCGCGGTTACATAGGAATTTTACGTGGTTTTCTCGTCCTTATTGGTTTGGAGGGAAAATCAACTGTTCGGCCTCGAGAATTCACCGCGTTCCAATTTAGTCATGCACTAGAGTCAAATAGATCTCTCGGGGTCTCTGTGTGTGTACGTGATGGTCATGCACTAGAGGTACCACCTCCTCATTTGTCTACTTGAGGAGAATATATCTACCAATTTTTACATACTGCTTCGTGACTTCGTCTATGTTATGGTAGAAACCGTGGGCGGACACAGTGTTTGCGGCTATATACAGTGAGTGGATCAAGCCGAGTTGGACGCTGGTGCTGCCACACGACACCTGGTCCACTGCCGGCGCGGTCGTGCTTGAGGGGTGTTCCAATCAGCTCGTGCTGCCTGCTCGGCCGGTGGAGGCATCCTCTCACATGATCGCATCGCTGTTCCCGGTGGTCGGCACGGCAGCTGAGCCCGGACAAGTTCCGCGCTCGTGGAGTGCGTCCCCGTCCTCTGGCTCCGTCGCAATCTTCCCGAATCATCCGTCAGCGTCCAACAATCAATCCCGCTTGCATTATTATTGCCGCATCAGCGGCCACCACTACCGATACGATGCCTCGTTAGTCTTTGCCACGGCCAATCGCGCCGCGGATCCGCGTCCAGGAAGGATAAACACGAGACGGAACCGATCAGTCACTGTTCCTTACCCTTGACAGGTTCGAACCGCATCGATTCAGCCGGATCGCGCACGGAATTGATCTATCATTATCTGACCTCCCCGATCGCGACGTCGCGGAACCCGTGAGTGACCGTGGTGGCGTGGGAGCACGGCGGCCGCGGGAACCGTCCCCGCGGGCCCCACGCGTCAGAGGGCGGTGCCAACCGGTGAAGCCGGGACGGGAGAAGGATCGCGAAGACTCTCTCCCCCTCTCTCTCTCTCTATCTGCAGTGGTATTTAAGCACAGTGCGCGGCTGGCACCAGACCACAGGAAGCCAACGAGAGTCTTCGGTTTCGTGCGATTTTCTTCTAGCGGTTTCCGAGCGTGTCGTGGATTCTTCTAGCGGTTTCCGAGCGTGTCGTGGAAGGAACCATTACCAACCCGAGCGAGCCAAGGGCGGAGGCCATGGCTGCGGCGGAGGGGCGGCGCCGGAGACGGGAGGGAAGATGGTGATGGTGGTGGGCGTGGACGAGAGCGACCACAGCTACTACGCTTTACAGTGGGCGCTGCAGCACTTCTTCCCCGCGGGCCAGCCGCACCAGTACCGCCTCGTCGTCGTCACCGCGAAGCCCACCGCCGCGTCCGCCATCGGCCTCGCCGGACCAGGTTAGTGAACAGCTTCTCCCCCGATTGCAGGTGTGTGTTGCTGCTATCGATTAACTCCTTACCATCACCAGGCGCCGCGGAGGTGCTGCCGATCGTGGAGGCCGACCTCAAGAAATCCGCCATGCGCGTGATCGACAAGGCCAGGGACCTCTGCGCGCAGGCGCAGATCCCCGACGCCGTCTTCGAGGTCGCCGAGGGCGACGCCAGGAACGTGCTCTGCGACGCCGTCGAGAGGCACCGCGCCGAGGTGCTCGCCGTCGGCAGCCACGGGTACGGCGCAATCAAGAGGTACGGATGTCTCTTGCCCGGTTTCACTTCTCTCCTGCTCTGTTTTCCTCTGCGTGCTCCTCTGTTGCTCCCCTGTTTCCTGCCGTGTTCCTCTGCTTTCCCCTCCCTGCCTTCTCCTCTACCTACACTACAGACAGCTTTATGTGCTGGTGCGCAACTAGCAGTGTGCTACCACTAGCCTTTCCATGTCTATGGTAAACTACGTTGCGCTCACCAGTTAAATCCATAGGCCCTCGCTTCTTGAACCCATTGCTACCAATGCAATATGCAAGTGCTCGTCAGTTAAATACATACACACGCTTTTTGGTCCTTGTAATGCTAGTTCCACTCGTGCATTGTTAACTTGCCTGTTGGACCTCATCCAGGGCCGTTCTCGGGAGCGTGAGCGACTACTGCGCCCACCACGCGCACTGCACCGTCATGATCGTCAAGAAGCCCAAGCAGCACAAGCACTGAGATGCTGCCCGCTCACTCGTATATTCTCCGTGTCCCTGAATAAATGCATCCGATCTGTATGTCACACTGCTCGGGCCGGTTACATCGACCACCAGATGCTACCCTTGGACATGAGGGTTGATAAGCTGCATAAATATTTCTTGTCTAGTGCCCCAAAACAGTGTCGGTTATGATCTATGTAATGATAACCTGTACATTAATCTGTATGTGATTGCAAATTCTTGATTGTGAGTGTGCCAAGAACTCACAGTTGAAAGTTCATTGTATATTGAACTTAGCTTTTACAAAAATATATAAGAAGATTAATGTAATAAGATAGAGATGTAGGCCCTCATGTTATCTCAAGTAAAATCAGTCAATTAGTTTATCAAACTTTGGTAACACAATAGTCATTTTCAAACGAAGTAGATGGGAATTTCAGATCACATTGTGCTATATTGCATAACTTCAAATCATTACATGTTTTTTAAGACATTATTAAGATAGCCCATTCTATTTGTTCAGTTATTAAATTAACACATTCATAATTGGACCATGTGTGATATTTTGATATAAAACTGTTTTTTATAAATTACTTTGAGTAAAATATCATTAAAGTTTGACAATGCCTAAATGCATCCCAACATCTCATTAATTTAGTACTTCAAAAAATTCAAAACGTGGTATACATGTAAGATTACTAGACAATTCTCATAAGTAATCAAAGTTACTGCAGATTCTATATGTATTTTATGTAATAAATCAGGTTGAAAGGTTGAACTTTAACATGCTAAAATATATTAGTAGCGAACCTTACCAACTATTATGTGGCAATAATTTTACTATTGTTTTTTGCTTTTGTTTTAATCTAACGTGTACTTTTTTTGCAATCAATATTTTCACATTATTTTTTGGCAACCACGAATGCTAATTAAAACATCTTAATGAGTGATCAACATGATTGTTTAAGTGATATGGTAGTTTTTCAAGACTCTAGGAGTCATCGGGTGCATGTGATGTGTCACCTGTTAAGAATACTTAATACTTATGGGCTTTACACCTTCACCTCCCAACCCTTGAAGGGTCACTTATATATCTATATATATACATCATGTATTCGTAGGACTAGAAGTGAATGAGAAAGAGACCCGAAGATCCACATATACATTGTGTTCATGTTTCTTTTTTAGCATTGGGAAGGGAAACAGGTTCATCAAACAATCTTCTCACGCCTCTTTTCTTGGGATCAGGAATGGAAAACGGATTCGGTGATCCGTGATGAAGATTATTCTTAACACGTTATCAGCACTTTTGCTCTACTAATCGGGTGAGCCGTTCTTGATTTATTCGCATTAGATTGGCTTCATTATTTGTTATGATTCTAATCACCTGTCCCGTCAATTTTGCGAGGAACGGCAATCAGTGGCCCGTGTGGTGTGTCTTGATTGTGCGAATATTCAAACTTTAATATGCTAAAATATATTAGTAGCGAACCTTACCAACTATTATGTGGCAATAATTTTACTATTGTTTTTTGCTTTTGTTTTAATCTAACGTGTACTTTTTTTGCAATCAATATTTTCACATTATTTTTTGGCAACCACGAATGCTAATTAAAACATCTTAATGAGTGATCAACATGATTGTCTTAAGTGATATGGTAATTTTTCAAGACTCTAGGAGTCATCGGGTGCATGTGATGTGTCACTCTCCTACGCAGCAGCTAGTTGGAACAATAATAATTTTGTATATTCTTCACGTTGTTTTATGCCGATCAGCTCCATTAGTTCTAAACTTCTTGGTTTTCTTTCCTCTTAGTAATGCTATTTGAACCATCATTAAACTTATGTATATCTTGTGTTGCGTTATGACTCGATTACTTTCATGATATTAACTATAGCACATAAAACTAACCCATACAAGTGATGAAATATTATTCAAATGCTCCTACATAATAAAGATTATTAAGTTTTTGTTCACTCAAATTTTTATTCAACATTTTGCTATTTTTGTTAATGCTTTGATTCAATCAATTATTATTAGAACAAAATCAACTTGATTATTTTTACATATGTTTGTGAATTAGTACTATAGCTATTGTTGGACTAAAAATTTGAGTTTAGCTCTCTAACTCTTCACAAATTTAAAAGCAAGACAAAAGTGCCATTACTCACTTTTTTTCTTTCTACCCCTACACTTTCTTTCATGCCTATTTGCTTAGATTTGGCTGGGAAGACACACCAACATGTACTTGTGGACAGACAACTTTGGGATAGGTGTCAAGTGGCAACAATCCAAAAGCTTTATTTAATGCAGAATATCATATTTTGAAATCTAGTCACTGAGGAAACAAATTGTTCACACATCTACTGCACAATCAATAACCTTTATTGAGCAAATTTCGTTCAACGACATTGTGACAGAACCACCTCATGAAGAAGCCGTTCCATTGTCGGGATCATTTAGGGTGGCATCACACGCTATGATGCCAATAGTACAACATACAAACATAAGCAAATACAATAGAGATAAAGATACAAGTATTTTACATCCATCCCGATAAAAGATACATCGGAGTCTCATCGAGTACGGAAGTAAATAAGTTTTGAAACATCGTCGGTACATGGAAACAACATGAAACGAGATACAATCGCTCTCACGGTGATACACATCGAGGCCTCCGACGAGAGACAAGTGTTTTACCCTAGAACACCATGCTAGGACTCAACGGTCTACTTATCGGGGTTTCACCACTTCCGGGTGTAGTGTCCTCCATCGGCAGACTGGTCCTCCCACTTGCTCACTTCCACCTATGTCGCCTTGCTCCATCGGGTCCTCCGAAAACCACATTGAGGAAAGCCCTAGTAAATAAAGCTTAACAAGACTGATCCAACAAGGTGACCATCTACAACCGACTCTTAGACATGCAAATGCCACGGGGATAGGTTACTTGAGCACTAAGCCGGTCTACCGAGTGTATCCTTACTTTCATCTTTTAGCACTTCATTAAGTTGCATGAATAATCAAATTTCGTTTGCACTAAGTTATTGCAATACATGATCCACAAGCAAGTAATAACAAATACAACAATTTTAACCATCATCATCATGTTCCTCCTATTACTACGTTTCGACGGATGAGATAAGCGGTCCTCGTTACTGTGAGGGATATCGACTCAAATCAATTTACATTCTGTAGGATAAACCAGATTGCACGTCACATACGCGCTTCCCGGAAGCAGCTTGAGACAACATTTCACAACCAGAACCGTAATGCTAGTCGGGCCTAGCTTCCTTGAGAAAGGTTCCTCACGTGATGACATCTCGGACGCCATCCGTAAGTAGAGTGCTCCCTCCTCTCCTCCCAAAATCCACCTAGTAACCAAGGGAGTAGGTATCTCTCTAGCATACAACATCATACGTTAAGTCGGTTTACGAGGCCCAATAACACCAGCATGCAAATAGTACATTAAAAACTTATCCATTTGGGTCGCACACGATGCGATTCTTGTGTGCACAAACGGGGCTACCACCTTGAAGACATAACATATCAGTCTTTCCCTTTCACCTAACCCTTTCACCTAACTTACCCGTTCGGACTCCAATTTCATTCATTCCTCCAAACCTTGGCCATCTTGTCCGAGTGTGATAGAATTATACTACGAGTACGGATTGTTTCCCTAATTAAGCAAGCAACTAACGTATGGCTAACCAACAACATGTTATGTTAGGTGAATATTCATAATATGCTATGTATTTCATAGAGTCCTACAACATACTAGGTTTATTGCAATTCCTATCAACCTATTAAACTTTTCGGAAAACTCATGGGGTCTGGTCTAGATTTTTCTTCTATCATGCCCTACAACATATATGTTTGGAAATACCATGTTTGAAAGTGCATCTAGGCCCCTAATTATGGTTTTGAGTGATTGACGTCAATACAATTAAAATGGACTAATATTTCAAATGAGCAAGTGCGCAGTGAACGTCAAATTGATGAATATGAGAGCAAGGTTTAAAAGAAACGTCATGTGAAAAGCCAACAAAATTGAATATCTTAGAAAAAAGAAAAGGAAATACTCAAGTTGAAGACCAAATAGTTTTTCTTTTGATCTTGAGTATAGGAACACCGTACTATCAAGAGGGACACACAAGAATAAGTGTCGGAGAAACCAAGTGCAAATTCCTTATCAAAATCCAAAAATACCAACTCAGATTCAGAGCCTTCGGATAATGTCCTAAGGCCATCGGATTTTTCCTTCGGATCACGAGAACTCTGCAAAGGCAGAAAAATCGCTATGTACTTGATCCACCGGACAATGTCCGGTAACCGTTGGACAATGTCCGGTAAAGGAAAATCCGGTCCCTTAGGACTATTCCTTGAAAAATCCTAAGTCTAAGGACACCATCGGATAATGTCCGATGACTGTTGGACAATATCCGATAATGATATACCGGACAAAATCCTATTTCCACCGGATTATTATCTCGGACTCCGGAGCTCCGCAAGCTCGACCTCCGGACAATGTTGTGACCACCGGACAATATCCGAGGTTTACCATGTCGGACAATATCCGATGTCCGCCGGATTTTTCCACCGGACTCCGAGTCATCTGCCATCTCTACCGGACAATGTCCGGACCCCGTCGGACAAAGTCCGACCTAGATCGAGCCAACGACTCTTTTTGTTGCCCCGACTATAAAAGGAGGTCCCTTCCTCCTTTAGCCGGTTGGCAACTCCCCCACTTCGAAATACACTTCCAAACTCATCCAAGCACTCCCTCTCCCTTTGATTCCCCACTCCAATCCTTGGCGGATTTGTGAGAAGATTGAGAAGGATTGAAAGAGCTTCATCTCCATTCCTCAAGCACTTGGTTCATCCTCGACATCGACGCTTGTTGTGTTTGTTACTCTTGGGGATTCATCCCCTTGACGGTTAGGCGTCACCCGACGAGCTCCCAAGCTTGTGGTTGAGAGTCGGGTCGTTTGTATTGCCCCTCCCTTCGTGGAGTTTTGTTTAGTGGATTTTAAGCCGGCCTTGGTGGTGGCTTGAAGAGGTTTAGGGTTGAGAGCAACCCGGTCCTTTGTGGACTCCTCAACGGAGACGTAGGCTCCTAGGTGGAGCTGAACTTCGGGAAAAATCGTGTGTCCTCTTGTCTCCTTTAGTTACTTGCAATTTGGGTGCTCTAGTTTTAGTTGTTCTTGCTTAAATTCCTAGATTAACTTGTTTAGGAGGCTTGCTTGCTCGTGCCCTTGTTGCCCTAGCTTCTTGTGTTTCCAGCTGCTTGCTCTTTGTTTATCTCCCGTGGATTTGTCCATTTCGACGGCCGATCTGTTTCCGCACGAGGCCATCGGACATTATCCTATAGGTGTCGGATTTTGTTGCATCGGACAATATCCTACACCTATCGGATATTGTTATCGGACTTTTCCACACTTGTGCTACTAATTCGTCGAATTAAGTGTTTTTCGGGATTATCGCCTATTCACCCCCTCTAGGTGACTTTCAATGTTATGTTGCGAACATTTGACTTGTTCAAATCACCATGAATTAGGTTCAAATTCATGCCTTTTTGAATTTTTCTTGTTCCCAAATTGTGAGAAAATGATTGGAAACTCCGGATAATATCGCCCCAAGATTAAGAAAGACGTTGAGAAGGTTTGCACACTTGTAGCCTCATGTGGAAACTTTGATAATGGGTGTGAAGAAATTCCTGACATTCCCAGGTAGCTTCCCTTTCTGAACGATGACTCCACCGAACCTTGAAGAATCTCTCTGTCTTTCGCCGAGTGTACATATACTAATTAAAGGGACATAAATATAATCCTGATAGGTGAATATCCCTAATATGCTTTGTATTTTATTGGGCTTCCAAAAATTATTGGACTAAATTCAAGACTATATACAAGCCTAGGCAGTTGTTTAGTTACAGTTTAGAAAGTATCACTAAATAGATTTAAGAAAAATTGTAAACAAGGTTTTTGAAAATGTTGATGCGGTGTTCCATACTCAGAACAAATATATGATGGAACAGAATTCAGTGAGATGAAAGAAACCACAAGCCCGTGCGGGAGCGGAAATAACAAGTACAAAAAATAACTTTGACTTGTACTATTATGTTTTTTTTTTGTGAATCAGAAAGTCATAAAAATTGCTATCTGTATGACCTTAGTCTTTGATTGTCAAATACTTAGAATATGTTATTACCACTGTTAATTAAACTATCCTTATTTTGCATTGGAAAAGAGCAAGTTCTGATTTCTGCATCGGCTACACTATATGCTATTCTTCCGTTATAAGAGATAGCTGTTTTACTCACAGACTCCCAGCTACCAAAGATAGTTGTTCTTACTGCAAAAAAGTGCATTTTTTTATGGATTAAAAAAATGCATCTGTCCATCCATACTGCTCAAAAATGCATTTCCGGTAAATAAAATAAAACTCTTTATTGATGAATAGGTTTCGTATATTCACACTAAATGCACGTGTATTATAGATACTTCAGTTTATTGCTTCCTAGATCTTTAGAATTTAGCAGTAATTCTGATGTTTTACTTTCATCACTAAGGTATTATTAATCCAGTTGCATGGGTCTTCAGGTATAGCGGCACGGTGCAGAGGGCGGTGCCGGCCACCGGAGGTGCATGAAGCAGCAACAGGGGACGTGAAGCTGGCGAGCCGGATTTGTGAGTGGTGGACCAGCAGGGCCGAGGTGTTTTTTTTTTATTAAGCCGAAGTGGAGCTTGATGGCGCGTCGTTCTGTAGCTCCTTCAAGATACGACTCTTTAGAATGTGTTCGTTTTCTCCTCTAAAATTTAGCACTGTCACATCAAAGAGAATCTTATTATTTAATGATAAAACCCTATTGACAGATTGGTGCTAATTTTTGAGATGAATCTAATGAGCTTAATTAATCTATATTTTGCTAAAGTGATGCTACAGTAACCGTCTTTTAATCACGACTTAATTAACCTCATTAGATTCGTCTCGTAAATTAGTCTAGGGACATATAATTTGTTTTATAATTAAACTTTATTTAATACTCTTAAATAATAAGATTCTTTTCGATGGGACAGTCTAAAGACCTAGAAACGAACACACACCTAATCACTCGGTAACACACACCTAGTCACTTGGTTGCAGTGGTGGGGCCAATACATATAAGAATTGATGCGTTGCTTGTACCAGTTTCCGCTCATTCCACATTTATTCCGACACCTCCTCTGTTCCTCGCAGTGTCTTCTTCGTTTCTTGGCCTACAGAACTTTTGTTCTTCCATCTACGGATCCACAACCTGCCGCCACCAAACCAAAGCCCGAACACCGTATTTGCCAAGGAGTGCTGCACGCCGCCGTCAGGTGAGTCATCCACCCAGCCCTTATCGTCATTTTCGTCGGCCCCTCTCTCCATGTTATGATGGTAACTTGCTAACTTCACCGTACGTGATACCGTCTATCGATCAAGGATCTGACCCTGTTTCCTCTTTTCACAATTATTATTTTCACTGTATGTAATTTAATGGGTCTTCCAATTGTTCGAAGCGATCAAGGATCAAGGACCTGACCTTGTTTCCTCTGGCTTACTGCCTGTAATTAGTAGCTCGATTCTTCCTTGCTAGATGTGCTGAGGGTGACGGACGGCCTGGAGGAGGATCAAGTTAGAGCTGTTGTTCAGGATGTTCGCTCCTGCGTGCGCAAGTGGGGACAGGGGAGAGAGAACCGTGGAGAGGAGCATGCGCTGGAGAGAGAGAGAGAGAGATGCGCAGTGCGCAGTTGCTTAGATGCTAAGCTAAGACGGTTCGCTCTGGTGGGCACTCGTCAAAAACTAGGGGCGTGTTAACTCGGGTTTGCCGGGTTAGGAAAAGGGTTGCCCCAAACCGCTTTATTTTCACGTTAACATTGCACAGTGAGATCACCGGTGTAATGTGATGCTTTGAGTAAATTGCGGCATACAAAAAAAGGCAAAACAAAATACATTGTACTTTTTTTTCAATTTGAAAACTACAGTAGCATCAGAACTTAGCTGCTCATCAACAAAACAACATCGGGTTAGTTACTAGTACAAAGCAATGCAGGTTATTATATTCTTAACACATTTGTTCTGACAATTTTGGATTGATAAACTGCAAAGCAGAATGAAACCCCAGTTTTAACATTTGATATACGTCCATTGATAGGCTCGCTGAAAACTAGTACTCCATTGATTTCAGTTTACTTGTCATCTCCGGAGGGTTTTCTGCTATCCAGATTTAGAGAATGTTCAATGAACCTGGATAGACGGTTTGCTCATATTAAGAGAATGTTAATGAACCTGGTATAAAGTTAGGATGACCAGTAATTTTAGACAAATGAAGTAATAGACAACAAAATGACAAAACTTGTGCAAAACAAGAAAAATGTAGAAGACTAACAAAAAGATAATACATCTGAATGATCAATAAGTGGTGCAAATAATATTTCACAATATGGTTCTGTTAATAGCAAAAGGATAGCCTGGATAGGACAAAAGTTAACATCTGAATGAAAAAAAACCTTGTTAGTGCAATAGTTCAGTTTTCTCTAATAGTTTGCTTAGTGCAGTAGTTCAGTTTTCTCTAATAGTTTGCTAATGTTTATACTGGATAGTATGAAAGAAACAACAGCCATATTATTGATGTAATGTTCTATTTTACTTTTTGTGCATATGTTTCAATTTTTTTGTTAGCTAATAGTAATTTTCCTCATTGCAAGCAAACTTTAATTTTCCACAATGAAAAAGTGATCGGAAGAAAATTTTATAACAGGAAGTAGAGACATGGGCTCAACAGTCAAGAGAATAGGGCCTATAGCAAAGTGGACACCCATTAATTATAGAGAAGTTTTTCAGTCCACAATACTTGAAAGTAGTTTTGAAAAAATACTTGCAAGTAGTTTGATTCAATGGTAGAGATTTGAGATCGAAAATGCACAACTACTTACAAGTATTTTACCATGTTGAGGGTATTATCATCAAAGCGATAGATTTATCATGATTAATTTTTATTTTTATGATAATATAAATAAAAATCAGTAATGTAATTAATCTTTGATGTTAATAATGTGTTCAATATTATTATTACAATAAAGTTGTGGTTCATATATCTAAATTATATTTTATGAAAAAAATATAAATCCATTGATGATTAGTAAAATTACAAAAATACCCTTAAACTACAAGTATTTTTTCAAAACTACTTATAAGTATTATGGACCGAAAAACTTCTCTAATTATATACTTAAGCCCATAAGCATGCATCAAAATTTGATCCATCATGACATCTATATATACAGGGACCTTCATGGCCAGAACAGCTATACGAAAAGCGCCACCCTGTTGTATGTCGTTGCTCCGACGACTTCGATCTAAGCTCATAAAGGGAGGCTCACAGATAAGTAATGATGAAATGAGGTGGCCAGAAGTAAGGTTCATCAATGGATATGCAGTTTTCATGGGCTACCTGTTGATGGGCGTCAGGGGACTAGGTCTGCTGGTGCTGACATGGTCCACCGTTGTTTTGCTCGGCGGCTTCGTTTCCATGCTGCAAAAGAAGGACTTTTGGTCTCTCACGGTCATCACACTTGTGCAAACTGCTGGGTTAGTGTGCTAACTATTTATTTTATTTGCAGGTTTTTAGGCACGTATTTCTACCAGTAATTATCGGTTATACAATCAATTTTTACTTCTAGTTACTTATGGTAATTAGTTACTTTTGGTATTTTAACTGCTGGAGTCACTATCATCTCACTATCTAGTTACAGATAAAAAGAAGAGTAAAACTGTTAAACCTCCACATTTGGCTCCTACTTTAACCCAAGACCGTAGGCACGCCGACTAATATATACTTTAACCAAAGACCTTAGGCACGCCGACTAATATGACTGTTTGCTTGCTTAATGACGTCAACGACTTGGTTTCTCATGATCGTACACACACAACAGGGCCTTTGATTTTCTGCTGAAGGAGAAGTTAGGAGATGCTGTAAAATCAGTTGGGGGTTTATTTGCTGCTGTAGCTACTGTAATTGTTAAAACATTTGATGGAGACGAAGAACCATCATATGCAAGAGTTATCATGGTATTTGTTTTAACGACTGTTCAAATATTAGTGTTTGTCCTTGCATTGTTTCCAGTGGTGGTCCTTTATATGTTTGGGTTCTATATCTCCTCTGGAGTCTCATTGTGGCGTCTTATAGAGGAGGATTATGGCATGTCCGGTGAAGGTGCAAACCTAAAGCCCGCGCTACTCACTTTATACTCCTTAGCCGTGGCACAAGGTGTGTTATATGGTTACAGGGTCATCTATACTCTGGGATCGAGGATCGGGCTAGCGAAAGAATCAGCCGTGTTCTATTCACTAAATCAAAACATTGTTTTGGCCTACCTAGACGAAACTGTAACAGAATGCAACAAGGATCCATCTTTTGCTAACGGAAGGAACCTCGTCACTTATGCTTTGGACCTGATGGTGAAAGTTAAGTCACGAGACAGCTACCTTACTGGGGTAACAATTCTTGGTACACTAATCCAGGAGGGTGAAAATCATCAGTTGATGCTTATAAATCAAGTGCTGAGTGGATCAGAATCCTTTATCTACACCATACAGAAAATTTTGGAGACACTGGGTCCTAGGAGCCCTTATAGCGCAGAAATCAGAGAGCACGCGGCAAGGATAATAGCTCACGTTGCCAGGGACATCCGCCTGGAGGACTTCCCACGAGGGATTGAATGCCTGTCTTCCCTGTTTGACACATATCATTGGCTACCCGAGACAGGTGAGGTATAGTATATGCAACTACCGAAGGAATACGACAGGCCTTGGTTGCTGGAGAAATACGAGAGGGACGGCTTACAGGTATCTGCGAATATATCATCACCAGGAACTGCCTCCAACCTCATTGACAGACACATAAAACTTTTGCTGCAAGGCCTTTTAATATTTTGGAAGCTTGCTGATTACGACGACAACTGCAGAGTTATAGGTAACACCCAAGGCCTGCTATCCAAGATAACCAAGCCTCTAATGTCGGACATACTGCAGCGCAAACATCCTGAGGAATGGTACATAATAGCACACGAATCCCTGGAACTCATGGGGCGCCTCATTGATGCTTCTGGAGAAACAGGGCTTAAGTTGCGAAGGGAGATCTTAAGCAACAAGGAGGCAGTCAGAACCTTGAAAGGTATAGTGGAGTGTGGTGGCTATGGTGAAGACCTGAGGGCTCAAGCCATCGGGATCCTGCTAGATCTGTCAGTTGATACATCATCAATTCTGACCAACGAACACGTCAACGTCATATTCATAAATGCACTGATGGACATGTTTCTTTTCGGGAGTTGCAGAACCAATATAAGGCCATACTATACACCTCAGAGCACAGTGGACATAGCACAAAATGGTCTCTTGCAAAAGAACAGTAAAATCTTTGGTAGATATCATTCGCTCTCCACTCACTGGGCAAAGAAGAGGACCTCCAACATTATTATGGCTGGTGAAAAGCTTCTCGATCTACTGTCCTCAAACAATGGAACAATGGTCGCCACGCTCATCTTAAAATCTGCTGTTCCGAAGTGGTATCTCAGGGAAGCAATTGAACCTGACAAGCCCAAGTCATACAGAATGAGAGTGGCACAAATCTTGAAGCTCTTATGCATTCACTGCACTAAAGATGATGTTCATCTCAGGCACCTGAAGAAAATTATGGTAGAAATCGTGCCAAAGGTAACTTTTATCGACCCTAAATATTCAATGCCATGAGAGAGAGAGAGAGAGAGAGAGAGAGAGAGAGAGAGAGAGGGAGAGGATTATGACAACTTATAAACTAAAATACCATTGATGTTGCAGGTGCTCAAGGAAATCATTGGTTATGGATTACCAAGAGGAGAAATACAAGTTGTCAATGGAGCCAAAAACTCCAGGCTCTTAGAACCAGACAAAAATTGTGTTCTGCAAGGTAATGGTGAGGAAATTATCTATTCGCACCTGCAAAATGGTGAGCATTATGAGGACATCAAACTTGCGGAAGCCTTAGTATCCTTGTGTGCAGCTATATGGGACAAATGGTTCAAAGCAGATACTGATTTGTCTAGGCAGTTCGATAAGATCGCGGCTGATATCTGTTCGGAAGAAGGGGAGCCTCCAAAGAGTTTCATTTCACTGGTCAAAGAAGCACAGGAACTTCTGAGAAAAAGAGGCATGATATTTCAAGGGAATCCAAACTAAATAAAGTGGAATATGTTACATATTCAGTACGCCCATGTCTATTTGAGCACCTTTACTAATCTTATATATACTAATTAGAGGCTCCTTTGGAGGCCTCTACATTAATCGGCCAAAAATCCTAGAAATTCTCACAAAAAAGCAAAACATCTAGCCATTGAATTGGATGTTCGATAAATGGTATCCAATGGATCTAAAGTTATCAGAATTACCCACCTCTGCCACTATGATATTTATGTAATTCATTACATTCTACTGAAAAGGAAATAACCAAGTCTTGGACGTGACCCTGTTGTTGTTGCCTACTAATAGAGATCCCATGTCAAACGTGCCGTATTGCTCTAAGAAACATGAAGTCTAAATCTGCCATATACGTGGCTGGAAGGCTAGCAGTAGCAGATCTATATACGCCCCCACACAGCCTTAATTAACTCTGTCTCTTTCTCCTCCTAATCACAGTTTTAATTGGTTTGTAGTACTTGCAGGTCATTCAATTCCATCATTATTACGAAAGCATGCACCAAAGCATAGGCTGCCTTGCACCAGTGTGTGTCGATATGGGGCAGGAAAATAACAAGGACAGTTGATCAATGGCGTAGGCCGTGAGGTATTCAGATGCGGTTAGTCAATTGCTGAATGTTGATTATGAACAGGCAAAGGAAGAAGAAGAAATAAGGTGGATAGAGCTTGGAGCAGATTGTGGCGGCGCCGAGCATAAGCGATGCCACGTTGATTGGAGCTTTGTGGTGGATCTCTTCTTCCCACGACTTATCAAGGCATTGTAACGGCCTATGACGGGTAAGTAACATGGTGATACGATGGATGTCCATCCTAAGACAATAGAAGAAAGTTAGGTCAATCATGTTTCTTCCATTGTCTGTCATAGCTTTCCGAGTCATCGCATCACAAGTCCGGCGAGTAGTATTTCTTTGTGATGAACAGTAAACAACGTTTGTACTGCAGAGCAAGCCACACGGACATGAATGATGCTAACAAGGTGCTATAGCAAGGATGTGTTTGGTTAACGACGACAAGAAGTCACCAGCTCGCTTGCTGTGAAGGCACTTGACAGCGTGTCGATGGCTTCAGCACACCTGTCATCGCTTGAAGCTGTTAAATTTGAGATAACAGAACAAGTCGACATCAGATCAGAGACCTCTTGCACGTTTGCAAGCAAGTGTGGAAAGAATAGTGGTGCATTGAAAATAATGTAAGATGTAATCAAGGTGCTGGTGCAGTCGAGGGAAAAAAGATGCAAGCAAAAAATTAGCTAGAGCTACTAGCTACCTCCGACCAGACTTCTGTATAATTGCTAAGGTGAGTCTAACATTTTTGTCTAATTACAAATTAACTAATTTTGTCTGCTATTATCAATTAATGGAAAATCATTCGGTCAAAAAAATTAATGGAAAATCAATGGGAGTACATTTTTTTCTGAACCACACTTTAACAAAGTGTATGCCCGAAGCAATCAAGCCAGTGATTTGAGATTTTTCCATGGCTGAACAAGGCGACAACTTTACCATGACTAAGTTAACTGAAAGGTGAGTTGCGTATATTTACTTTACAATGATTTATCTTCTTTGGATTGAGCTTAAAATAGAATTTTCATTGGCAACACTAATGTAATTATTTATCAAAATTTATAAACGTATGAACTAATGGACATTTCAGTCACTTCAGTTCAAATCGACATACAAATCTTTTACAATGATTTAGCTTCTTTGGATTGAGCTTAAACTAGAATTTTTATTGGCAACACTAATGTAATTAGTTATCAAAATTTATCAACATATGAACTAATAGGCATTTCAGTCACTTCAGTTCCAATCTACATACAAATCTTTAATTGGAGGTCTGAGGTGCCCTTTACTTGATGAGGTATAGGAACCAAGAGGGATGGATCCAATAGGACCCATGCCAACTTGGCTGCCCTAACATTTGTTGCTACGACCGATCTGGGCAGTTTTTTTCTACTCTAAATGGCTTGGATATTTCATTCAATTTACAAACTAAGGCGATTGATGTGTCATAGAACTTTACAGTGACTTAATTAGTGTTAATTTGCAAGAAAAAATAGTGTTCCAACAAGACCATCCAGAACAATTAAAATCCTTTTTATACGTTCCATAAGGGGAAAACACTAAAAACTTTGAAATAATTGAATCACTTGACATGTGGCATTCAAAAATCATTTTCCTTTGATTTTACCATATTTAAGAAACATCTGGAAATATTGAAAAAAATTCTATATGGAAGTAACATATCCGGAAAACTATCAATGATGCACCATTTATTCCTACCATCTATAAGAAACTAGGAAGATGAGGAAATTGTACTCACAACTGCTGTACAAAGAAAGAAGGAATATATATATAGAAGTTCTATTTTGCATGCAACGACCAGTGGCTCAAGATTATATGAATCTATATTGTAATTCTAATAAGGAACTTTTTAAGATCATAAATATTTAGTTAAAAATTGAAGGTAAAATTGAATTCTAAAATTAGCTAATTGTAGTGGATGAAGCATGGAAATGAGTTGAAAACCCGTCATAATTCAACAATTTTCTGCATGGAAAACCATTATTTCATATAGATTTGGATTTCCTATGGACACTGAAAATAAAATTTTGAGCATGATAACCACAAATGGAATTAAAACCATGATGTGGGAAACAAGATGTGCATCAATTAAGTTTATGAAATTAGCAAGCACAGATATTCCTGCAGACATGCCAAATTGAAACAGTACTAATTTTGCAAGTCATGGATCGTGCAAATGGAATGATAAAAATATTCAATGAATCCCAAAGAAAGGATTTTTTATTAGAAAACAAAAAAAAATGATAGAAAACTAAACATATAAGCCTATATGGAGGAACTAAGGTACTGATATATTTGACATTAACATTTGTGCAATTCAAGTTAAGATAGGAAGTACCTTCCTAAAGTAATTTTTTTTGAAAAATGCTACCAGTTACATAATAAATAGCATGGTTAATGTGGAGTAATTTTTCAACACATTCTGCAACCTATTAAGGTCACTTGCCCGTGCAGTTGCACGGGTTGATTGACTAGTAGGTTAGAATCAATATGATTTGTTCATTTCTCTCGATCTTACGGTTTATATGCACTTACATTATATAATGTGAAGCCTTTAAGTATTAGAAAGTAGTGATATCACATACTGTGGACATTATTGGAATAAAATAACAGTATGCTGTAAATTTATCAATCTATTAGAATACTTTTGTGGATGCAAATGAAACAATAGTTTGTTTGTTTGTTTATTTGTTCATTGGCCCTTCATATTCAATTTGGTAGTGCTCGGCGGTGGGTTGATGAACTTGATTGTGGGCGTGGTAGTCAAGATGGGTGGAACTTTGGTCATGACACACCTAATGTTGTTGGAATTGATGGTTTGCGTTGCAGTAGTTCTTGGTGGAACCCTAGGCTAGAAAGTCACCATCATCAAGGTGGTGTTTCTGCCATGCTCATGTTCTTAGCACTATAAGAAAACGATACTATAGTCACGTCTCTAAAAACACAGTAGCCACGGCAAGTAAAATGAGCCATGGCTACAGTGAAGACGGGCATGAGCCGTGGCTATAGTGACACGGTTGACGTTGTCAACCGTGACTATTGTGCCAGCCACCAATAGCCACGGCTCACATGCCAACCGTCGCTATTATGGTCACTATGGCCACGGTTGATGTTGTCAAGCGTGGCTATAGTGGCCATAATAGACACGGTTGACAATATGGCCTGTCTTTCTTATTTTTCTAGCCCATTTGGCCCAACAGACCAAAGCATGTCCACTCCTCCAATATAAAAGACGTCAACTCCCCTAAACCCTAACCATTTTCTCTCTTCTTCTTCTCTCTCTATCTACCCTCAGCCGCTAGCGAGGTCGGAGCTCCTCCTTGACACGGCGCGGCACCGGCGAGAGCGGCCTCGTCGAGTGCGAGCCAGCACATCCCCATCAAAGCGCGACCCCCGACCCCGGCGAGCGTGACCACGGCACGAGCTCTCGACCCCGGCGAGCTCGATCACGACACGAGCTTCCGAACCCGGCAACCACGACCACGGCTCGACCCCGGTGAGCTCGGCCACGGCGCGAGCTCCCGAACACGGCAAGCGCGGCCCCCGACCCCGTCGTGGAGCTGTCGGATCTGGCTTCCCTCCTCCTCCTCGGGCAGGCGGCGGCCCGAGGCAACCAGATCTAGCCGCCCCCTTCTCCGGTGGCTGCGCGAGGCAGGCTCCTCCTGCTGCTCCGGTGGGTGGTGGCACGTCCCCACATCCGCTCGGTGGGCGGAGGCGGCGTGTCCCCTCCTCCGCTCTCGGTGGGCGGCGGCGACGCATCCCATCCTCTGCTCCGGTGGGTAGTGGCGGCGCGTCTCCCTCCTCCTTCGGTGGCCGTGAGTGCCATGGGAACGGGCGGTGAGGCGGAAGCTTAGGGCCTCCGGCGGCGCGAGATCCGACAGGTGGGGCGGAAGCTCGGGGCCTCCAACGGCGAGGTGGGCCCATCTTGGGTCCACTTTTTTTTGTTTTTCTATATTCAATGTAGGCGCGGTTGGTAATGCCAAGTGTGCCACTATGGTCACGGTTGGCCTTGTTTGCGAGGCTATAGATAAACATCTGTAGTCTCGCAAACATAGCCACGGTTGGGTTGACCCGCGGCTATAGAGGTCTCTCAACCGTGGCTATAGAGCTTCATTGTTATAGTGTAGAGGAACTTCAACTTGCTGCCACCATCGATGGCTCTGATATGAGGCAGCGCATGCCAATGCTCACGTACTGTTGCACTGTCTACATGACACGATCACAACATTAACACCGTCTAACTTATTGAATTGCCATTAGTTTGCTATGGTGGCTCCTTATGGAGTTTTATTATAGTGATAAACTGGAGATTGCAATCACAGAACTGAAACCCATTATTGGATTGAAGATTGGAATCACTAGTATATGGTGTGAAAATAGTTTGTATTCACCACCTGTGTAAAGATATATAGAATCTATTATCTGTCCAATGATCCATTCTTATAGTAATATTTTCTCTTACCACATTTTTAACAAAAGGAGATGCAGATTCCACCAAGGTACCTAGAAAAGAAGAGAAAATATCTAGATATTTTAATAAAAAGCATAACATCTGGCTGTACCGTATTGGTCTTATCTAGAAATTTGACCCTTCATTTTTCTTCTTTTTGGATCATCTGCGGATTATCACCTATATATATTACCAGTTCCCCATGCCGTATTGATGTCAACACAAACTGTATGTTAGAAAGGCACCGATTGGCAAAGAACAAAATTATGCATCATATACGGCAGCTGGCGGTGTGCCAAAAGAACCACCATTTGTGGCATCAGCGCCACGTGATGAACCATCATCGCTGGCATAAACCTGTCTACGTTTTGTCCACAATATGCACCAACCGATGATTAGCATGAAGACTTCTCATGTCAAAGGAGAGCAGTAATATGCACTTTGATCTTGCAGATTTACTGCAACCTGAGGAAGATCTAATTTCTCTTGAAGAGCCTTTCACTCATGAGGAGATTAATGCTGTAATAGCTGCCCTTCCTAATAACGAATCATCTGGGCTAGATGGTTTTAATGGGGATTTTCTCAAGAAATGTTGGACAGTTATAACAAGATTTTTATGATCTTTGTCATGCCTTTCATCAAGGAGATATCTGCCTCAAAAGCATAAATAGTTTCTTTGTCACCCTTGTGCCTAAGATTGATAGTCCACAAGTTGTGAATGACTTCAGACCAATTTCACTCGTAAACTCCTTAGTAAAGTTATTGACAAAGCTACTGGCAGACAGACTTCAGATTAGGATCATGCAATTGATCCACACCAATCAGTATGGTTTTATCTAATCTAGATCAATTCAAGATTGTCTAGCTTGGGCCTTTAAATATTTACATTTGTGTCACAAGAGTAAGAAGGAGATCATAGTGCTGAAACTTGACTTTGAGAAAGAATTTGATAAAGTGGAGCATGAAGCAATTATCCAAATCCTCAAGCACAAGGGGTTTGGTGACAAATGGGTCCATTGTATTTCAAGTATTCTCACTTTTGAACATCATCAGTTTTTTTAAAAAATGGGGTTCCTGGAAAAAAATTTCATTGTAAAAGAGGGGTTCGGCAGGGAGACCCTTTGTCTCCACTTGTTTTTGTTCTAGCAGCTGACCTCTTGCAGTCAATTGTCAACAAGGCTAAAAATCAGGGACATCTTAATCTCCCCCTTAACATGGCTTGCTCCTGCCTTCAAAAAAAAACATGGCTTGCTCCTCATATTTCCCTATTCTATAATATACAAATGACACTCTGCTTATCATGGAAGCCTGCCATAGACAAATTTTTTGCTAAAGGCTCTCTTAAATACTTTTGTAGACTCTACTGGGCTTAGAGTAAATTATGCTAAATCTATGATGGTACCAATTAATTTTGCACCAGAGAAGGTGGAAATACTAGCAAATACTTTTGGATGTGTTCAAGGAGCTTTGCCTTTTACTTGGGTTTGCCTTTGGGTTTAAGAAAGCCAATAATTATTGAGAGAATGGTGCTCAGAGTAAAAGACAACTTCTATCTACCTCTTTGTTTTTAACACAGGCGGGTAAATTGGAAATGATTAATTCAGTCCTCTCCTCCCTTCCTACCTTTTACATGTGTACTCTTTTACTACCTCCTACAGTTATAGAACAAGTTGAAAAATACCTCAAGCACTGTCTATGGCCCGGAGCAGACGTGAATGCAAAAGAGCCATCCCATGTGGCATGGAAAGTGGTGGCCAGACCAAAAAAGAAGGTGGACAGGGAGTCAAAAGGCTTAGAACACAGAATCAAGCACTTCTTATGATGAATTTGCATAAGTTCTTAAATAGGGAAAATTTGCTTTGGGTAAATCTTATCTGGGAAGCCTATTACAGTTCAGGAAAATTGCCTGGTGGTAGCAAGAAAGGTTCCTTTTGGTGGAAAGATGTTCTTAAGCTTTATGACCAATATAGAGGCTTTGCTTTTCCACAACCAGGTGATGGAAGAACAATTCACCTCTGGTCTGATCAATGGCCGGGTTTAATGCTTCAATATGATTTTCTAGAGCTTTTCTCATTTGTAAAAGACAAGAATATTTCTCTACAATCTGCCTTACAATTATCGTCACAAGAGCTCTTCCACCTCCCCTTGTCTGTTAAAGCCTATGATCAATATCATCAATTCCTAACAATCTTGCAGAATGTACAGACATCAACAGAGCCTGATGCATGGCAGTACATTTGGGGCACTAGCAATTTTCTTCCTCAAAATTATATCATTGCTTAATGGGACATGTGATGGTCCACCCAGCACACAATTGGCTTTGGAAGTCTTCTTGTTAGATGAAGCATAAGGTTTTCTTTTGGCTGATCATTAAAGATAGAGTAAATACCAGAAGAATGCTTAGAAGAAGAAACATGGTTCTTGATTCATATACTTGTGAATTATGCATCTTGCAGAGAGAAGAGGCCCTGGAGCATCTATTCCTAAGGTGTAATTTTGCAAAGCAATGTTGGGCTTTAATTGGAGTCCACATACCAAGAGCTAATTTGCATCCTCTTAATATTATTAAAGCTATAAAGAGCCAAATTAGAAAACCCTTTGCAATGGAAATCATTGTTCTGATGACTTGGTCAATATGGATGACAAGAAATAAGTGGATATTTGACAATGTGGACCCAATAGTGATTCGGTGCAAAGAAAACTTCAAGAAAGAGTTCAAGCTCCTGTTACACAGAGCGAAGAAAAAATATTTCCCAAGTATTGAATAATGGATCAACTCAATATAATCCTATTTTTCTTCTTTTGGTTCTTTTTTTCTCTGTTTTGTTTTCTCAGTTGTAAGACTTTTGGTTATTAAATAAATTTTCAGTAGGAGCCTTGTTCCTCCTGTTTCCTGAAAAAATTGTCAAAGGAGAGCAGCATCTTGTGCAGGTAGTTCAAAGCTGATTGTACAGAAATATTCAGAGTAGGCGATCTAGGCGATTCCAATGGCGATAGCGATCTGACCGATCTTCTGCCGGGAATCTTGAATTCCTGATCCAGTTCACGTCCCTAATCTCTCATCCACAGTCGAAGTATCATTCAGAGGATGCAAGGCTTAAAAATGAATCGGTGGGAAAAGTTTTGCTAGCAACCATTTGGGGATCAATGATTGATGTCAGGTTTTAGATTGCTGCTAGAGTCTTTGAGTACCACAAAAGCAGTTTGCGTTCATGTCTATAATCTTCAATCTTATAAGAGTGATACTTAGGGATAGGCAAAAAATCCGAAACCCGAACACCGAATTGAACCAATTAAGCAGATATTTTACTTTGTTTGGTTAACCGACATATAATTCGGTTTCTAAACTTCAATACTTAGGTTAACCAAAATTATTTAGGTTTTTAATATTGCAAACCCAAAATAACCAAAATAACTGAAGTTATTTTATATAATATTTTAGAAAACAATCGTCTTTTTACTACGTTCTTAATTGCATATTATCTAGAACACGGGGTTGATGTACAAAGATTTAATTACCACTCAAACATTACAAATATTAATATGCAGGACTTTATTTAATTTGTTACTATCGTATTTGTATTTTTTTCTAATTAATATCTTAAAAGTTTTACGTAATCATAATGGACAGCAAGCTTCTTGGAAGAGCTAACCCAAAAGTAGGTAGGACGCAGGGTTGAAAAAATTGCCATAAAAAGTAGAGATTAGAGGATTAAATAACTGTTTTGTATTTAGTATCTAAATAAGTAAATGTGGATAATAATCTAATCTCAATAACCAAACTTGAACAGAGGTTCCATCTTTGTATATGTCTTTTAGATACACGAAAGAAACTGAAAAAAGTATCACCTAATTGCAAAACTAGTGTGCTCAAACTCATCGGACAAGGATTGGATCTGGAGGCAGTTCTATTGATAAGGTGATCATTTTCCTGCTTATGATACATAGACAAAAATGTATACTCCATTCGCCGGGTGAAGTAGCATGTTTCCATGAAGTGTAGGTCGAAGAGGAACGATCTGTTTTCGAGCAGGAAATACGTGATGGATGTGCCTCAGAGCTGGTAAGGCCATGCTTCAAAGTTGCTCTACTCTTGGCGTTGAATATGCAAATTACAATATTAATTTTGTTCAGCGCATTGTGGATGCAGGCACTAGACAACGAGCTTTATGGTGAATTTTCTCAATACAACGAGCAGTTTGTTAGACTCATAATTGGCGGCTGTTCTACCTTTGGTATAACCGTCTTCAGTGATGAAACACGGCATTTTTTGGTCCTGGTTGGCCAGTGGTATATTCATTGATGAACCTTTCTTCTGGAGATCGAATATGATCCTTATCAAATCAGCACGGTCTGTCTATTTTGCTCAATTCAGAGATAGAAATAAGATCCTCCCTTTGACTGTGGCCTGTGCTGCGCTGTTTCAAGGTATAATCATATCAAATTGCTCAGCTGATCCCCTGTTGCATGTTCCTTTGCACTTTGAATAATTGACCATTATTATTAATTAGGTCAAATTTCTCGTGCATTCAATCCAATTGGGATGTGCATGGCTGGACTGGGTATTCGGTGGACTCAGAAATTGTCCGATGGTATGCGACGTTAGCATCGACGGCAACCTGCTCCAATAAACACCATATTGGGTGCATGACTCCCCCTTTGAAATGGAGCATGGATTTTCCAATGAATTGTATATTTAGCAAAATGACTCGAGTGATAGAATTAATCTCGCGGGACGTAGAGTTTTTATTCCGATGAGCAAGCTTGTGCATAGATTTGTACAATATTTCGCAAGTCCACAATTGATGCAATGAGATGTCCTTCACTCATGTAGAATTTACTATCATCTATGGCAAATTTGCTATCCATTGGTGTAGTGTCGCCTGCCACGCTTAAGAAATTGCCCGCGTTCTCCCGCTGCTGCTGGCAAATCAAGTCCACTTGGGGTTGGTGGAGTGGCTCGGAAGGGCTAGATTTCTCTCTTTTCTTCACCTGAATTGTCCACGCAATCAAATTTGTTCAGCGGATTCAAAGTTTTAGAATCGTACATGAAACCAGATGATTTATGTCACCAATCCTGATGTGCTACACCCTCGACAACAATAATGTTGGATCTTCTAGCAAGGGTGGGCAGAAATGGATGTTGCAAATTTAATGACAAAACATTGTTAGGAAAACTGCTATATGGTTACCAGGTGACATTCTTGCAACACTTGGTGTGTTGTTGCTTCTCAATAAGTTTCGATAAGACTATAACAAAAACTAGATGTCAAACACCGTTGCCAGGAATAAAACAAACTATTAATCTATGAACACCATGAATGAAGCTATTAACTGTAAGTGACTTTTCACCTGGTTAAGGTTCAGTCTCTTCACATTCATTAACTCTAGAATCCGCTTAGGGCTTGCACCTGTCAGTCGGAATGTTGATAAAATGTTAGTGTTGCACCAAGGCTGCTGAAGCAAAAGCGGATATGGCATACGAGCTTGCATTCTGCCCCACTGAGGAATGAAACAGCTGCACAGAAAGACGTATGCAGTTCATGCGTCCAACGAAGCCGAGCTCGCTTTGATCGGGTGTACCGTCGCACTGGCGGCAACATTTTCTAGTTACTCCGGTGATGCTTTGTAACGACCCGATTTTCACCGGATAGTGAAAACCGTGCCTTGTACCTCAATGCCACTCTCAGGAGTGTGACACGTACATCCAATACAGTTAACATCATAAAAACCATAAGATAGAGTAAATGCAAGGCAAGATAATAGAGTCTCCAAAGTACATCATCATAACTCAATGCTCAAATCTCATGGATACAAAACACGTGGCACGCAGGCCAACGAGAGAACATGAAGGAAACTAGCGGAAGCGTCTCACATGAAGATCGACGGTGAAGACCCAAAGCCCACAAGCACTCGTGTGTAGGCGAGAACGTCACTCCTCTCCGGCGGCTCCGTCGGTAGGCTCAGCGGGATCCTCCGAATCAGCGTCCGAAAAACAAAGTGGGAAAGCCGTGAGTACAACGTGTACTCAACAAGCCGCAACTACCTAGCAACAATGTATGCATGTTGGGATATTTCAAAGAAAGGCAAGGGCTAGCACCTAAAGCAATTAATCCTCAAGTCTATGTGATTCACATTTTATTATTAGTCAAATTTTATAAGTGGCCTTGCAGGAATCAACACATTCCTGCAAGGGTCAGAATTTTATGTACAGACACACCTCCACTCGGACCACAGCTCGAAGCCGGAAGTAAAACACCTATCGGAGGGGAGAAGTAGTAAATGCTAATCAAGCATGTCGCTCAATGGTGTTGCCCCCTTACACGAGGGCTAGGCTATACGTATAGATTATATATCTCTGCAGAGAGTAAGCAACT
Organism: Chloris gayana; assembly: GCA_031894775.1. NCBI lineage: Eukaryota > Viridiplantae > Streptophyta > Magnoliopsida > Poales > Poaceae > Chloris > Chloris gayana. The sequence continues at coordinate 342,436 of JAUNZO010004377.1, forward strand.
GTACTCACGTGAAGAGGTACCATAACTACAGCCACCGTCGTGGCTAAAGCACAACAACACTCACAAGATCAATAAACAAAGCATCGATCGGCGGGCGCCCGTCCCTCGAGTCCGGGATCCCCAACCACAACGCAGAAAAGGGTCCCGAAGGTGTGAAAGGTCTACCACGGGCCGGATGGGGTATCCTCTACTCATGGGTCGAGACACTGCTCCAAAAACCCACTAACACTATCTCTACACCACGGCGGGTCCACCGGTCCTCCGCTAAGCGTCTCAATCCAGCTCGCCCATACGGGTCACGTGGTAAGCTAGTATACCAAAGAGCGAGCAACCAGGAACCGGTCCTTATGCTGTCGGGGCGAGTCACCATCCCTCTCCTCAAAACAACCGTCTCAACAACCGTGTCACCACAACGAGGGCCCCATAACCCAAGGCCCCTACACAACTACGCCCGCAACGGACACTCTCCAAACAGAGACTCCCCAAAAGTCTCCCAGCACCTAACCACCTACACTCGCCCCCGCAAAAGTCCTACAGGGTATCTAGTACAGAAACTCGACACCTAAGAAGCACCTACAATTTATTTTACACAAAAACATGTATAGTCATCATGGGGTTCAATTAAGCATCTAAGAAAATACTAAGCATGCGAGTAACAATAGAACAACCTATGGCAAACAGTGGCAAGGATAGCATAGTATGGCATAGGTAAACTACAAGTGCAAGTAACCATTAATCATGCATGGATCAATTTAATGCAATTGCTAAATAGGAGCAAGAGTGGTCAAGGATTGCGGCTTGCTCGCGAAACGCTGGTCCCAAGCCGGGTCGGGGTACTCGTACGGCTGCTCCGGTGGAAACTCCTCAAACTGCGGCTCGAGCGGAAACTCCTCGTAGCTCTCGGCGGACGTAACGTACGAAATGGGTTAGGCACGCAAAACGAGATAAGTACGAGAGCAACGAAACGGACGACGAAATTTACGACAGTAGAACATAGCTAATAACTATACTAACGCGTAGATCTCGTCGCTACGAATCCAACGCAACCGACCGCGTAATTTTCTCGACGCTCCAGGAAAAGATATGAATTTCCGACGAAAAAAAGGAATTATCGGAAATTCTAGAAATTTGGAAAAAGAAAAACCAGGGAATATCCCTTCGGAATATTCTCCCAGAATATTCGCTTGGAATATTCCGCCGGTCCACACTATGCCGTGGACCGGGCCCACTGTTCCACTTGACCCACCGGTCCACGTGGACCAAGTCCACGGACCAACGAGGCGAGCCCCATGGACCGAGCGGGCCCATGGGCGACGCCGGGGTGACATCAGCATGATGCCACCCCACCGGAGACGTGCGGCGCCGCCAGGCAACCACCACGCGCCTCGCCGGAAACGGCCCGCTCCGGCGTTACGGCTCGCCGCGGAGGGAACCGTGAGCACCGGCGAGCTCCTCACGGTGCCGCGCACCAAATCATGTCCCCCTCGAGCACTAGCTCCCACCCAAGCGGCGGCGCGAGCTCGTCGGAGCGTGCGCGGCGGCGCTCGCACGGGGAAAAGCCCCGGGACTCAGCCAATAGACCAACCAAAAGCACCAAAGGGGAGCCCATGTTCCACCGAACCTCCCTGCACTACTCGCGACCCAAGGAGACCGCCGGAGCATCGTCGGCGGCGAGCTCCGCGGCGGCGGACATGGCGGATCCGCTAGAACCCGGCAAAACGCGAGATTGACCCACAATTCGTGCGGGCACAAACCACGGGGCATGAGCTCGACGGGAGCCTAGAGCTCCACGGCGGCCATGGCACGCGGCGGCCGGAACTCGACGGGAGGGGGAATTCGCGACTAACCCACGGGAAAGAAGGGGGAAAAGAGGCGGTGGCTCACCACGGTCCTTGTGCTGCTCACGGGCGAGGCGGGGAGGAGTTGACGACGCCGCGCGACGAAAAGGGGCGGCGGCGGGCGACGACGGCGACCTTGGTTCAAGTGGTGACCGTGCTCGACGGTGTTCCGGTGCTGCAAGGGGACAACGGGAGGGGGCTCAACACCGGATAGGGCGGCGTACGAAGGAGTTTGTAGAACGGAGGGAGAGGGGGTAATCCTCACCGGAGAAGATAAACGACGGGCGCGACGACGACGGCCGGAGACTTCAAAGCACGAGCTCGTCTTCCCTACTTCACCAAACTCAATGGCAACAGCACCACGGGGCCCGGCGTCGCACGCTCATGGCTCGGTGCCGGAGGGGTCGATGGCGAGGTGTTTCACCGAGGGACGATGGGAGGGAGGTGGCTAGGGTTTGGGGGCGGCTCGGGCGGTGCGGTGAGGTTTAAAACGAGAGGGAGAAGCACGGGATGGCAGGCGACCCGCTACAATCCGAGGCGGAGCGGCTGGAGGTGGGGTCGAGCCGACGACGAGGTGGTCGGGCGGCGCTAGGCGACGGGCGTCCGATGTGGCTCGGTTCACGGGTGTGCGCGCGTACGGGCGAGGTGAGGAAGAAAAACAGGAACGGGCTGGCTGGGTCGGCTGGGCCGCGCGGGAGAGAAGAAGAGAGAGTGGGCCGCTGCGGGAAAAGGGAGAAGAGCTGGGCCGCGGTGGGGGAAAATGGCCCATGCGCGCGAGAATTCAAACAAAAATCAATTCAAATCGATTCCTTTTCCAAATTCGAGCAAACTTCGACCAAATTTGATTTTTATTCGAATTTTTGAACAGATACAAAGATACATGGGCTGTTACATGCTTCACCTTGGGGGTTGTTGCTCTCTTGCTTCCTCCCCTATACACCAAGCTCTCCCATGCTCCCGTCCTCTTTATGAGCTGCAAGGTTGCTTTCTTTCGAAACTACAAGGTAGGAATAGCTACAAGGAAGGTTCCTTCCTTGTGCTGGGCAGTGGCATGTGCTCCCAATCTTTATGAGCTGAAACGTGCCGGTGTGGCTGCAAGGTATGAGTAGCTATGAGGAAAATTCCTTAAGACGTGTTGTGCGGTCCACCATGGAACTCCAAATCTCTATGAGATGTTGGTGTGGCATTGTCATTGTGGTCCACCATAGTAATTTATGGCTTTCGGTGTGCACGTTTCAATGCAACTTGTGACCATGTGCGCGCACCAAAGACATATTGCTCAACTAATTGTTAGCTTACATAAACCTTCCAAGCACACTGACAAATGGAGATGCTAACTTTTAGTGCACTGGAGAACTAATTGTTTTCATGTTGATCCATCCAGTGGTGCTAATTTAAACTAACGATTCTGCAATAATGCAAAAAGACTTGATTGCACATTATCTCCATATATCTGAAATAATTAGTTCTGGATCGAAATAGACTTAGAGCAATAATTAGTCAGTACCCTTAGATATTTCAGTGTGGATGTGACTAACAATTAATCCATCCTCTCAAAAGCCATCTAAATAATTTTAGTAAACTAATTATTCTGGCTGGTCATTTGTAAGATGCAATAGAACAGCTTTGACTGAAGGAACTACTCCTTCATGCCAACGCGGTGTTAACTCAGGCCAAGCTACAATCAAATGTATATTTTTGATGATAAATAATGGATGATTATATATACTGTAAGATTGCTGAATGCTGAGGGTCTGGTCGTTTCTAAATGTAATAAGTTCTGATCATGATTTGAAAAACTGACGGATAACGGTTAATTATTGATTATCGGTGAAACCGCTCGTTATTCGCGTCGAAACTGGTTGAATTTCGTTTAAATCTAATTTTTTGTGTTTAACAGTTTACCAACGATTTCACTAGTAATGGTTGCTGGCAGATCCGATGAGAATGGTTTCATCGATTTGAACGCTTTTAAACCCTGTTTCTGAGCTGAACAGCAACAGAAAGTCCCATAAATCGTCAAATCGTCGTAGAGGTGCCATCTGCCGAGAACATATCAGGTGTCACCAAGCATTAGGGTGTTACCGTTTTCATTTTGCATGTCTACAGTGATCTAAAAATTATAACAAAAATACAGATGAATGGTACATATCACCTTGTACGATCATGCAAAAAACGGAGGTATAATGTAAACTTATAAGAGATGCAATAAAAAAACAGAAATCAGCCTACAAACAGTAACAGGTTGCAGGTTTAGCTTGAACAGTTGTAATCCGCGCTGTTCATAAACTGGTTCCTCTTTTTTTGCATCTTGTAAAAGTTTCCGTTGTATAATTTTTACATGATAGTAGCTAGATGTACTATCCATACAATTTTCGTTAGAATTTTTAGATCACTCTGGACATGCAAAATGAAAATGGTACTGTAATACTGGTAAGAGCGTCTCCAATGGTTGCTTCTTAGCTAACTCTTAGAATTATTTATTGAAGAAAAAGAAGAGAGAAGGCAGCTAACTCTTCCTCGAGAGATAGCCTCTAAAAAAAATATAAAACTTAAATATGAACTCCACTGCTCTTTAATTCTTTCTAGAGTTAGCTACTATCTTAACTGTCTCTACCATTAAAGACGCTCTAAGATATGTTCTCGCCATCTGCCAATCACCGCCGACCAGAGGCCCGGAGCCTTTTGTTCCACGCGACTACACGAGCCTGGAACATACGGGAGCATATGCTGCAACGGCCTAGTTCGGACGGACAGGTGGCGCCTGGTCCCAGATGTAAATGAGGTCAGTAGTACCTTCCTCGCACAAATTGATTAGCTGCTGGCTGGTTCCGTTTCTTCCAGCCTTTTCGTCTGAGTTCTCGCGTTTTGCGGAACTGAACGAAGCGAAGCTTGCCATCCCGGAGGTGCAATGGCCGAGGCCTCGTCTGCATCCTCGTCGGCAGTAGCACCGGTGGGGAAGATGACGATGGTGGCGGGGATCGACGACAGCGAGCCCAGCTGGTACGCGCTGCAGTGGACGCTCCGCCACTTCTTCTCGCCCGGCCAGCCATCCTTGTACCGCCTCGTCGTCGTCACCGCGAAGCCTGCCGCCGCGTGCAACGTCGGCCTCGCCGGACCCGGTAAGCAAATTAAACATCTCCCTCCTCCTGCTGGCCTCTAGTCTCGACTTCAATTTCAATTTTGTGGCGGGGATTGGAATTGGAACTGCAACTGGATTGTTAGCAGTGAGATTTATGAGGAAACGTGTTTGGTTCAGGTGCGGCGGATGTGGTGTCGTTCGTCGAGGCCGACCTGAAGCGCAGCTCCATGCGCGTCATCAAGAAGGCCAAGGACCTCTGCGCACAGGTAATAAGATCGACCAAAACCTTTTGCTCTCTGCAACGCCTGCCTGAATAGAGATCAACACAATCCTGTCTCAATCTTTCTTATCTAATGAATCTGATCGTGGGTTATAATAGACTTTGGTTGTTCTTGAGTTTTTTTCGGGTCTGGCGGTCGGTTGACTGTGTTTCTTGTAATAATGAAAGTGGAGTTTTCTAAGTCCAAAATAATGGTTATTATTTTTTCACAACTAATGGTTATTAGTTGGATTCAATGGTGTAGATTTAATTTTAGAAATTAACAACTAATGACAATTACTAAGGGTAATATTGTTGTAATAACATATTTACAGTACAAATATTCATCATAATTAATAAGTTAGTTGATTTTTATGTGAACTTATTATTAAAATATTTATTATAAATCTAATTTATCATCATCATGATTGTTGTAGTCAATTTTTAGTGTATTTAACACAAATTTATATGAATAAAAAATATTAATTTTTAGTGCAATTACTAAACTATCCTCCCCTAATGGCTATTAGTTGAGGAAAAATAATGACCATTATTTTAGACCAGAAAACTCATATAATAAGATCAAGGGTTGTGTGCACTTTGTAGAGGTCGAAAATGTTGTAAACTTTGTTTCCATTATCTAAGAAAATCTGATCGTGAGTACTACTGCAGGTGCAGGCGGGTGATGTTGTGTTTGAGGTTGTGGAAGGGGATGCCAGGAACGTCCTCTGTGAGGCCGTCGAGAAGCACAACGCCGAGCTGCTCATCGTCGGCAGCCATGGCTACGGCGCAATCAAAAGGTATGCGCCCTCATTTCACTTCAACTCACCACCCCTGCTCGGTTCTCTGCTCTTTACTCTGTTTTCGAGTTTGAGAGCTTGTTCGCATTCTGAATGACAGAGCGTGTGCACACTCTTTCGATTTTGTAACCACCAAAAATGCACGGTTGCATAATCAAAGCGACAATATTCCAGATGTCAATTTTATGCGTGAAATGTTTCGAATTCAGATGATGCAATTGTGAAGGGCCGATCTTTTGGCGGGCAAATTTGTTTCCAATTCTCTTATATGCATAAAGCTTATCACAATTGCAGCTTTACCAAATAAACAGTATTCTTTGGCTTCCTCTTCTCCATCTTCTTATCCTTCAGTTTTACATTGCTGATTTGATTTCACCTCCCTTAGGGCTGTTCTTGGAAGTGTGAGCGATTACTGCATCCATCATGCACACTGCACCGTGATGGTTGTAAAGAAGCCTAAGAACAACAACCACTGATGCGTGATGATCGTGCTTTAATATGTGTTTAGTATGCTAGCGAATATGGATCATCGACATCACAGATCATGTTGCTTTCTTCAATTGTACCATGTAATATTTCTCCAGTACAAGTAAATTTGTATAACACCTCAAATGATGTGTGTTCCACGCCCAGTGCAATGCTATTTTTTGCTATATGAGCGTGCATGTATTCTTTCATAAATACATTATACATACTCCCTCCATTCCAGAATGTTTGGAGTTTAGCCTCATCTAGTTTTCTCAAAATATTTGACATTCTCACTTTTCGAGACACTTCTCTCTTTCCAATACACCAGAGGGGTGAACTTAACTAATCTAGATAGCTCAAGGAAGTAAATCAGACCAAAATTTTATTTAGGGGTTAAGTGAGCAATGCAAATACTTGGGGGTAGTAAAATATACTTCTTCCCAATATGTATTTAACTCACAAAAAGATACATCATATCTCAGGCCTAAAAAATCAGTTGCTACTGTATAAACTTGAACCAGGGAAAAAAGGTGCTAGTTCCTGCTGAGAACAGTTTGATGGACCAGTAGATGCAAAGGAAGAAAGGTGGAAATGGTTGGGCAGCCACTACTTCCTGCCAGCCCACTACTCCCTTTGGTACCACATATAGGAGTGCCTATCAATAGTCAGCGCAACTCTTGTACAGTACCATCCAACGCATATAGGAGTGCCTATCAATAGTTAGCACAAATCTTGTACCATCCGACGCTTTAATACCCCGTTTGGACAGGGACCTATGTGCAGAAAAAACTGTTCTCATCAGCTGATAACTTGCTATCAGGTTGCGAGATAGGGTGTTCCAATATGCCTGAATTGATACGAAGGATGTTCCAATATGCCCCACGGCCGAACTGAAGCAGTTTAAATCAACAGAAATAATTTAATTTATGCACCACTTAAAGAGTACTTTATTGGTGAACTGTTGACGTCAGAATAAGGGAGTGAGTTCAAATGTAGGGACTATAAAGTTCGCTACTATACATAGCTTTGGTTTGGAATATACTGTACACAGCTTTCTGAATCTCCTCTTCCCTAGAAGTAAGTCTTTTCTGAATCTCCTCTTCCCTAGAAGTAAGATGTGTTTGGTTGGCAAATAGAATCGCAATCAGCAATGGAATTAGAAAACACCGTAATCGTAATTGATGTATCATAATACAGATTTTGTTTGGTTCTGCTCCAGTAACGTAATTCGGACTTGCCGCTGTTGCAACTGTTCGCCATCTACCATCCGCCGCTGAGGCAAGTCCCTTCCTTGCCAGCCACGTGATGATCCTTTCTGAATTTTCATTGTCGACACTGAGACTACCCGCGCGCACCGGGAAGTACCTTCCCTGCCAGCTGCCGCCGCCATGAGGAGCAGTCGTATCTTCTTGTCCAATGAATCAAAGAAGATCTCAATCGAATTGCAATCTGAAGATTCAGAAGGGGAGCAGCGGCAATTGCGTTCAACATCGAATTGCAGCGCTAGGCTTTTTTGTTTGAATCATTCAATCATCGAGTACAAGGTTGAGCGAACCACTGGGGCTGCTCCGATCAGAGGTGGCGACCCTTGCTTGGTCGTTGAGCAAGCAAAGGCGTCTGGTTTACTGCAGAGAGAGAGAGAGAGAGAGAGAGAGAGAGAGACGACGGCGCGAGGCAGGTCTCAGGGAGAGATGAGGACTTGACGAGAGATCACGAGCGGGCGTACTCGAATGTGATTCCGGTGGGGAGGGAGTGTTTCGGAGTTGAATAGGCCCGATTCCGATTACAGTGTATCCGATTACGGAGTTGTTCAAACAAACAAGTTTTATCGGAATCCAATTACGTCGCAATGCAATTCTGTTACAAAATGTCGAAACAAACACCTCGTAATTAAGTCTTTTCTGATTTTGATGTCAGGATGTGACCAAGAGCGTTCAGAAATATAAGGATTTATTGACTTTCAGACATTCAATTTGATCATTCGTCTTATTCAAAATATTTGTGTAAATAAAAAAATAAAGAAGTCATACTTAAAATATATCTAAGAATAAATTAAATTATAACAAAATAAATAAATGTTTTATAAATTTTTTTGAATAAGACGAATGGTCAAACGTGAAGTCTGAAAATCAATAAATACTTATATTTCTAGACGGAGGTAGTATATAGCATGATGGCGTCCTACACCCATGTACAGCAGGTTCCTGTTATTTTAATGATATGGCTGGACCTTGGTTGCTGCAAGCGCTGTGCTTGATGGCTCTAGTTGCCGCCGCCCCACCAGGGTTCCGCCAGCTGGAGCTCACCCACGTGGACTCCAAAGGCGGCGTCCTTCCCCGGCTGCGGCCACGAGAACACGGGCCAGATGTACAACTCCACCGGCACGCCCAGCCATTACTAGCAAGGGTTCATAATCAGGTCAGGTTTAGTCGGTTCAGACCGGGCGATCCACAGATCACATGCGTATGTATCTGGAAATTCAGAGGAGCTGGGGCCGTCATGCTTTTAAGCTAGACACGGTCGCCCTAGCTGAGCAATAAAGTACTAATGTTTGTCGTGTGCTCTGGGCGTGGCACACGGCAAACAGGGTTACGTGTCGCGCCACGCCACTCTCTTTGTCGTGTGCTATACTATGGCACATGGTAAAACGAGTCACGTGCCTCACCCAGGCCTACGCTCGTTGCCGTGTGCGACACTGTGGTACACGACAAAGATCATATGCACACGGCATGCTGGATACGTGACATGAGTGGTACTATATTGGACATGGTTCACTCAACTACGGGCACACTCTCTCCGATATACGAGCGAGGAGCACGAGCTGAAGCCTGGCTATACGCCATCGATCTAGCACTACTACGGGACGGGTGGACGCACTTGAGGTAATTTCATTTACATTTATCGTTGGTTAATTGTTTTTACACATGTCTTTTTTCTAACGGCACAAATGAGATCAAATATTGCAGGCCCAGCTCGAATCGGAGAGGAGGGCAAGGCATGATCCGGAGCAGAACATGCAAGATAGAATCCAACAGGAGGTGTCCGGGAGGATTGCAGACCAGCTCGGAGCAGCGCAGGCGCAGCTTGATCGGTGGTGCACATCAATTGGCTAGACTTTAGCTAGACCGCTGCCACCGCTGCCGTTCCTTGTGCCACCTCCGGCGGGTACACTGACGGGTACTTCTGTGAGTAAAAACGTTCTAGTTCATATTTTGTCCATACTAGAGCAACAATTACTTGTTCAAAGACTAATCAGTAATCAACACATCTCATTTGTGCAGAATCAATCGGCGGGATCGACTGCCTGGGGTCAATGGCCTGCTACGGGGGATCAAGATGTCGACTTGTCGCCGGCAGATGGTCGGTAAGATGGTCAGACAATTTGTCGTCGTCTCGGATGAGGGGAATTCATGTGTTAGTAAACTTTCTATCTTACTATTGTATTTCTTGTGTTTATCGAATTCCTGGGGTGTATCGTGGATGACAACTATGTTTCTGAACATTAACTTGTTCTTGCGAACTGTTGCCTGTGATATTTGTGAACCAGTGTGCAATATTATGGTATATTTGTGTTGTCGATACATTTGATGAAATATGTGATTGCTTGTGATGAAATATGTGATATGATGATTATCGATGTTTTTTTGATCCGGAGCCGCCTAAATACAGATTTTTGGATGCAGGGGTTACCTTCTTTGCCGTGTGCATTGGACCATGGCACACGGCAAAGGATGGATGCCTGGCAACCCGGAGCTACATGTTTGACGTGTGCCATATTCAAAGCACATGGCATATGCTCCCTCTTTGTCGTGTGCCTTGGACATGGCACATGACAAAGTAAGTGCTCTTCGTCATGTGCCATGTCCAAGGCACACGGCAAACCTGGGACGTATGTCGTGTGCTTGCAGGTGGCAGACAGCAATAGGCACCTTCCTTTGCCGTGTGTCCGTGGGCTGGCACACGGCAAAGATGGCCGTTTCTATACTGGCATGGTAACGACAACTTTATGTTGCCGTGCGCATGATATGGCACACGGCAAGACAAAAAGCACACGGTAAAGATCTGTTTGCCGACGACGATTTTGCCGTCTCATCTATGCCGTGTGCAGCACACGGTAAAGACTTTGCCATGTGTATTTGTGTCTTTACGTGTGTTTCTGGCACACAGCATAGATGGATACTCCCGTAGTGAGTCCACAAAGCGCATATGGTGCAGTCATGATAGTCGCTAGCTAACTTTTAGCTTGACAATATACTACTACCTCTGTTTTAAAATATAAGCATTTATTGACTTTTCAGAATTTTGTTTCATCGTTCGTCTTATTCAAAAAAGTTAAAAAATATTGATTATCTTTTATATTTTGATTTATTGTTAGATATTTCAAATGCAAATTGTTTTTATATTTTTATAAAAATTTTAAATAAGACAAACAGTCAAATATAATACCTAAAAAGTCAATAAATACTTACATTTTGGAACGGAGCGTTGCTGCCACATTCCCCTCTCTCTCCTACTTTTCTATTATTGTCTACTGACAACAGTTACCTACACTGCACTGTTGTAGACGCCCTAAGAGCGTCCACTATGGTACTGTAGCAGGTTTGGCTATACTCAAATGCTAAAGCTTGGCATACAGCTTGGCACACTCCACGGCTCGTCTACACCCATTGTTCCACAAGTGCAGCAGGTCCCACAATAGCACGGAGATGCAAGCCATCGGGTGGTGAGAAAAGGAAGAGAGTGGGTGATGTGGGTCTCACACCTGGGTATAGAGCGGTGGCTGCAACTGATTCCGGTTCTGCAGAACACATTTCAGGCCCGTGTAGCACCGTATAGACATGTTACAATACCACCAGTGTGGAGGCCCTAATAGCGCTATCGGGAATATCTCACCGGCCTTACTTGAATAAGTGCAAATCTATATGCATGTCTGTATGTATGTGTATCCCTCATATCCTTATCTTTTCATCTTACTGCATCCAACAATTTTTGGGTAAACTTATCACTGGTGTTAAATAAAGCATTGCCCAGTGTTACGCATAGGCATCATTAAAGCTTTATCATGGCATTAAGGCATGTAAATTAACACAAACAATATTTTTTCAGATGTAATTTGTGGCAAAAGAATTCTAATGCTGAAAATAGGACCGCTGAATAGCCTCAGAGGAAATCCTTAGCATTAGGTTGGCATAAGTAAATTGATGCACCGATCTCATATAGAGACAATAAAAAAGGAAATAAATAACACCGTAGACATATCAGGGCACTCGAGTTTGCGAACCATCAGATGGGGCTGTGGAGGTTGACTGGACGTTCACCATTAGTGTCCATGATAGTGCGCTAGGATACTACTCCTTGCCGCCTGACTGCTACGGTGCCCGCAACCGGAATCTCCCAGATAATCGTGTTGACCACCAGTTTCTTAGCATGGCATGCTCTGTTGGCATCCTCATCCCTACGAACTGGGGGAAAAAAATCCTATTCGCACACGGCTTCCATCGTCTCCAATGGATGTGCCGGCTGCTCCTCCTATTAACGATGACGGCTTCGGAAGATTCGGTTGGAGAAGGAGATAGGAGGGAACTGGCCGTGGCACGATCCCATCTCTAGTTAAGATCCTGTCTGACGTATTGACTTATGCGTCGGCGGCTAGGTTTGGAAGCTGCGACCAAAAGATACGGGAAGGAGACGGATGCCTTACAACCGAAGAAACATATGCCGAAGAACCGTTTTTTATTTTCATTCGTAATGGCAGTGATACTTAGTTTAAAATATGCGTTGAGTGTAATGTAGTCGATTTCTTTTGTAATGGCAATGGTGGGGTAATTTTTACTTTTCTTTTTCCCGATTAATGTGATAATTTCTAGGCCTGGAAAGCGAACGTGGTGACTCCGTTTCTTGTTCAAATATATATATATATATATATATATATATATATATAGAACTCCTATATAGGACCTTGGGTACTGAATAGCTTATTCAGTACCCAGGCCACCCAAGCACCACAACACCACGTTCATTAGCCATGTGTCAAGATGACAACACCATGGCATAATTAATTACGTAATTATGGTCTTAATTGAGATGGAAAGAGAAGCATGCATGTTAGGAAAAAAAGGAAACATAAGCATGCAGATTTATATTTAATATCGTGTCTCCTGTCTCCTCATTCCATTTATTCTCACATTTTCCTTAATTGTCATTAATCACACGGTATCAAGATTTATGTCCTATTTTGTTGCCGCGCACCACTTCATTCCCTTCCATTCTCTCTCGTTCATGTCTATTCCTGACGATGTAACCCTGCTGCAGTGACCAACGCCATTCTCTCTCTGTTTCGGCGCTCTCCCTCTTGGCCCTCGATGATGATGTAACTGGTGGCAACGCGGCATTGTCCGGCGGATGGCGGGCGCAGCAGGGGCTAGGCATCCACGATTCGATGAAGCGACGAGGCGTCGTCACAATCGTGAGCCCTGCGTCCGGTATGGGAGTGTCTGATGGCACCATCCCTACAATCTTCATGAGCATATATGAGGTACTACCTTGCTTCGTTGCTGGCAGTGAAATATAGATCAGATCATTGTATATAAAAAAATAAGTATTTGATCTCAATCTATTGCTTTGCAGATGCATCGATGTGGGCATGCATGTTGGCAGGGCATGTGTGATCCAGTGAATTGTTGCATTTGCTGACAGCAAGCTTCGTGCATCCGATCTGACAAGTACATCTAATACTAATGACAACCTCATCAACATCTTTCTTTCCACGTTCATGCATCAGGGATTTAGAGGATAATATTAAAAATTATAATTTGATTTTAATACAATACAAATTGTTGCAAACAAAGAGACTAGTACTCAACTCCATGGATTGTCTTGTCATTATTTTGACTTTCTTTTCTGCTGCCATGGCTAAAAATCTCCTGATGTGCAGCAGCTCCAAGATGGCAAGCTGGAACAAACACCGACGACCGTGTTCATTTAGTGTAGCTTGCAATTATAGTACATGAGTGTAAATATTTGTATACCCATGCTAAGACTGTAATTACTAGTTTTCTTTGTAAAGATTATAGTCCAGAGTGTGTAGTATCATAATGAATTTTTTTGCATATGTAATACATAATAAAGGGATTTGTTATTTGGCATCAATAGTTATACATGGAGCAGTAACTTTTTATGATTTAACATTTTTTCAGAAGATGCTTTTACAACATACCATAGATTCAAAGATATCTTACTCAATTATTAGCTTATGATACTTATAAAATGTTAATTTTTTTGAACTCATGTTTTATGATTGGTCACCAAATTATTTCTTGTTTCAATATGGAATTAGTTTCACACGCTTTGTTTTCATTTGCTTGCATGCAGCTGCAGGTGCATACATACGTGCATGGTGGACGTTAGCATGTTGAGTAATTTGATAGTGGACATAAAAACTAATACCGTGAAATATAAATAGTCATATATTCCTAAGCATATTGGGACAACCATAAATAGTCATATATATTGCCTAGCGATCACTTTTAAACCATAAAGTCTATTGGGGCAACCATAAATCTCTTAGACTTTTATTTTCCTGCACTTAACAATAAAATCATAACAGTAAAATATTTCTGGGATAAAAAAATGTTTTACAATTAAGGGTTTTGACAGTATAAATAGTAATGTTTTACGGTTGCATGAACAAGTCCATTAACATGTGACGGCAAAACGCTTCCAGTTGCGAGATAATTTTTCATTGTTAAAGGTTCTTACTGTAAAACAAACACCATTTTACAATTACATGAAGGTTTTTTTGGCCTAAAGGTTGTGACCTGGTTAGCTAAGATATCAAATAAATGTCAGATATAATTGCGTGTAAATATAAATAGTTATTATAATCACAAGGCTGAGTCTTTATATTTATGTATGGTACCAATTACAATTATAGTACCTTTTACACTTATGATAGTGATTTTTTATATTTAGAAATTGTACTTTTCTACAACCAGAGACCTTTTTTAATAGAATTCTATTGCAAGAGAATACAATCTAATGAATTATTTCACAACCACTATTCAGTGTGGATCTAGGATTTTGCTTAATACACGGTTATGCTTGCATGCAAGTGCGGTGGGCTTTTGACAACCTAGTTCGCCTAGTGCGCTAGTGAGATCAAACCTTGCTATTTTTTATTACTTAACCTTTTGGACTTTACGCTCTCATAAATCCATGTTTTTATGATTGGCCACCGAATTTTATGATTCGACAGCTCCATGGCACATGCATACTTTCTCTAATAAAATTAAATCCCCTGCGCTATTATATATATATAATTATATTTTATTTATTGATGGAGACACAATAGAGGAGCACATAAGAACATATCACTGGTATTTTATTAGGTCCCATATAGAAGTTTGTAACTTGGAGCTTGCATATATACAATCATAAAAAGTGTCAACCTTAAGCGGAAAAATCATTTCTCAAGAGACCCGCGTTTCCTTGTAAATAGAAAAAAAACCAACCCCCTTCACCGAGAAGAAAATTCAACTGAATCTTCCATTGAATAATTGTTGCAAAAAGAACAAATGATGAACAAATTCTTCCTTCATTTTAGGGAACCGTGGGTGGGAAACAATTAACTTCCAAAAGCATGCAGAAAAAACTGCTCCTTATTTGCATCAGCGTGGGATGGGAATTAATTTGCATGCATGCATGCAGGTCTTGCCGGATTTAATTTGCAAGCCAAGAGGTACGGCTTGGTTGGTTCGGTCTGGGTGGTGCTACTATGTGGCCTGGATACTGAATAACTATTCCGTAGCCAGGGTGCCCATTAGCGTAGGGTTATATATATATATATATATATATATATATATATATATATATATATATATATATATATATATATGGAGTAATTCCATTCTACTCCCGGGTGTAGTTACTCCCACGTTCAAAAAATCACCTTGGGTATGTGTACATACCCATTTATCATTTTGAGTATGTATACATACCTAAAATAAGAATTTTCAAAATGATAACCATGAAAAAAAATTTGTGAAAATCTTATTTTTATGCACCTTGTTATATATTGCATTTTCTACATATAGAAAGGAGTATGTACATATACTTGATTTATCCTCTTTTAAAAAAAGAGTATGCTGACATACCGTTTTTAAAATTCATGTATGTGTACGTACTTTGTTTAGAAACCTCAAGTATGAAAAGATACCCTCTAATTTATGAGATACACACATGGGAGTAATTACACCTGGGAGTAGATATACATACTAGCAAGATACCCGTACGTTGCTAGGAGTTTTGACAAATGATACATATCAATCTGATCATGGTCAGCAAGGAAACTGAATATATGGTGATCATGGCACCTGATTGGAGATTTATATGTTTCCTTAATTTTCAGCCTGTTGCAAATGAAAATGGCTACAGATTTTTATGACCAAAAACACTTTTTAAGAAACAGGTTAGTTATCATGTGATCACTACCTGTTTGCCTGGATATGGAGACGTATCCTATTCATCATGGGCATCGACACGAACACTAAAAGCTTTATACAAATAATTATTATTTAGTTAGACTCTTCAAAAGAATCAAAACCTATATGTGTTTTAGTATTGGGTACAGTTTAAAGCTAGCTGTGCCTCCTCCAGACATAATGGAGAAGAAGCAGAAGATTACCTTGGTGGTGGCTGGATTATCTTGAGAGGGAGCTGGGGTCAGCAATAACACGCTGTACTGGAGAAGAGATGGGGATCACACACTTAATTAGCTCTGCAGGAGTACATCCAATCAATACAGCAGTGGATTACGCACCTAAGACACAGCGTCGGCTTAGGTAACAAAGTCGACGGTAACTTGTGGATCATAGGCACGCAATTAATAAGCAGGACATGCAAATTTTGGAACTCACTCACAGCCGCACCTATTCAATCATGAGCTCATAGCATCCCCGTGAACACACCATAATATGATCTAAAGTAGATGCGACCCCATTTTATTGCTCGCATGCATAGGAGAAGAGAGCGGTCATTCATGCACGAATCAGTAATTTGGCAGGATTGTCGGATTTCTGGGCAGGGAACGGAGCAGACATAGCAGATCGTGATCTTCACCAGATAGCGTTCGCCGCCGACCATGCCACCGAGGCCGGGAGCCCAGGACGGTGGTGGCGTTCACGTCGCTCAGGGAGAGCAGGGTCGTGGCCAAAAGGGCCCTGGCTATGGACGCATGCTGCTTTAGGTCGTCCTAATAAAGCAACGACTCGAGGTTTGCAATATTTTGAGGCCCACCTGGAGACCACCAGCAGTTGGGACTCCATCTTCTGGCCTGGGCGACTTGTGCTGGACAAGCGTGGGCGTACATGCATGGACGCTTCGATGAGAATTATTAAGAAGTAGATATATATATATATACAGGAATCGTTTTTTATATAATAATTGGAGATGGTAAACATTGTCTTATCCTGACTGCCAACTTTCTACATGTGCACCCTTCATATACCAGACACCATCATAAATCAAGTAGATAAATATAGAAGGTATGGTATTTGGAGAGGTTCTAATATTAATGTTAGGAAGCCTTAACTCGCCCAAAATCAGAGGGAGAGCTAGGAGTCATAAGATTAAGGACACAAAAGAATGCTCTTCTTATGAAGCAACTGCATAAGTTCATGAATAAGGAGGACTTGCCTTGGGTACAGCTACCATGGGAAAATTACTATAATAATAACTAGATACCAGGTGCTCGAAAGGTAGGCTCTTTTTGGTGGAGGGATATTCTGAAACTCATGGACCTATATAAAGGAACTACTTCAGTACAAATTGGAAATGGATTCACAGTTCAATTCTGGGATGATTCTTTTAATGGAGCTCCATTTAGATTGCAATTCCCAGAGCTATTCTCTTTTGCAAAAGATGGTAAATTTTTTTTTGTTACAAGTCAGAGAGCAGGAGTACTTCGCCGATCTCTTCAATCAGCCACTAAGCATTCAAGCTTACCATCCAATTTACCCAAGCCAATGACCTCTGGAAGCACGTGAAGCCAATGATCTTCTTGATGTTTAGTATCCACATGGACACAGATGTTTTTTTTTGAAATCAAGTTCATCCAGTTTACTACCATACCATGGTCTCATCTTTGTGAACCATGGTATGGTCCTAAACTGGATGAACTTGATCCTCCCATTGACTTCGCTGTACTAATTCATGGTTCCTTCCCTTTTGGAAATATGGTTTTTCTCACATTTTATAATGAATAGAGTGGTTAGCAGTGAAATAAAATGAAGAGGTCCACTTACTTGAATTTATTTGCATTGTCACAATCTATGATAAATATAATGTATTTTCGGTTTGCAGTGTGAAATAAAATAAAATAAAGAGGTCCGCTAAAGGAATTTATTTGCATTCTTCACGATCTAAGATAAATATAATGTACCATTGTATCAACTCTCCAAATAGTTTTCAAAACAACTGAATTCATTTTATGTGAAGTAATAAAATATTATTTTTGAAAACACGTGCGTGTCACACGTGCCTTATGCTAGTTGAATTTAATTATCGGATGTTTTGGTTTTTTTGTGAGAATTCTAAGAATTTTCTTGGATTAACGTGAAGGCCTCAAAAGGAGCCTCTAATTAGTAGATATAAAATAAGATAGTTGCACTCTTTGTAGACAAAAGAGAAAGGTTTGAATGTTTAAGTCACAATAAAATTGAAGCCACATGTTAAATCACTATCTTTCCTTTGTTGGATGTTACATATGTTTGATGTAATGAGTGCAGTTTGTGTGTTACCGTGGGTTCGTGTGTTACCGTGTTACCAAATAAAATAACACCTTCAATAGCACATGAAAATTTGCAACAAAAATATGTATGTATAGAGCATGCAACTACCTATCATCATGCAAAAGTTTATGTGCAACTGAAACTTGCGCAAAAAGAAACAAAAAAAAAGAGAAATCAGTCTGTGAATAGTTGCAGGTTGCGGGTCCATAATGAACAGTTACAATCCGTACTATTCATAGTCTGATTTCACTTTTTTATTCCTCTTTGCACAAGTTTCAATTGCATCTCAACTTTTGTATAGTGATAGATAGTTACATGTTGTATCCATACATATTTTTGTTACAATTTTACATACATATTTGAAGATGCTATTGAAGTTGGTAACACGGTAACACCTGAACTTTTCCTGTGATGTGAAGGCACAGCTATAGTCTTAACCTGATAGCTGAAGGAATCCAAGCTCCCAGGACATTTTGCACGATGTGGAAGCTTGGAGTTACGACGCTTGCTAATGTGGCATCGTGGCCGTGTGATTGTGTGTTCAGCCGTCATCTGGTGCTGGGCTCTTTTTGCTTCGAACTGTTGGAACAATTTAGCCCATGTGCGGTCGTCCACTTTTTCTCTCTTATAATCACACGATGAGGGACTAATTAAAAATCATTAATTGACATACTTTTAACTGATCTGGCAAGGCACAGATGATTTTATTGTTATGAAAAAGTGGATGAAAATATTTATTTGTGTACTTTTAATCATTGCCATCACAGAAATAGTAACAGTCTCATTTCCAGTTTATATATGGCATGCCATTATACGAGAATAATAAACTTGAGACTAAAGTGATATATAAATCTATTTAATAATAAAAGAAGATGAACTTTTCATCATGGGCCTTAGATAAAGAGAGAAATAGGCTAGAAATTCTCACAAAAAAGCAAAATATCTGGCCATTAATTTCCTCATCATATTTTTTGACTTGGACATCCAGCCGTTGATATGTTCCATTTGTATACCCTTCCCTGTTTCACCCATCAACGCCAGAAAGTCTAACTTTTAGAGTTCGAATCCCACAAGCTACAAACACATTTATTTTCTATTAAATAGATTTCTGTTCCACAAATAACCCAGAAGATATCGGACCTTGTGTCTTCCGCTGCGTGAAAGCTCACATGCTTGAGGTCTCTACGGAGCACACGGCGAGTGATTTATGCAAGATAAGGAAAACAATGGTTAGGATTTAGGAAAGAAGATTAGCACCCCTATGCATGGTAGGATGTGCTAAGAGATGTTAATTACAGAGCATATAGCCCCGGTAGGGGAGCAGAACAAAGATGCGATCTACAAGCAATAATCGAGGTATACGGTCCACCCTTGTCTTCCGTCAGGATTAGACAGCTTGACAAATCGAACAGATAGATGAACGCGAGGCGGGTCTATATCAGGACAACCTTGAGCCTCGCTCACCGTCGGACACCGGCATTCCGAGGTTTTCCGCGAGCAGCCATGTTCCATCACGCTTGTACTCACCATGTGAAACAGAGCATAGAAAAAGAGTTTTCTAATACCTCCCCTTGAGCACTGCAGTGCAGAACGTAGGATTAGCTGAGGCAGCAGTCTATGGTGGACAATACCGATTGATCATGCTCAATGTAAAAGATCTCCGGCTAAGCCATTTAGCGGGAGGCTTCAAAAACAAGGCTATAGCCTCATATAGCGAGCTATTAGCGGATTTAGCGAAATTTAGCACTAAAAATAATTTAGCGGTAATTCTTTTTAGCAGCTATATCCGACTATAGCGGCAGCTATAGCCGGAGATTTTTTCATGGATCATGCTTAATCTTCTGTTTTCTAGACTCCCAACAAAGACAATGATGGAATCACTGCTTGGCGATGCTGCGACCAGATCACCTTCTTTCTCGTAACCTGCAATGAAGCATATACATATGAACACATGCAAAAGAAGTTGCTCTCTTTCTGCCGGTAGCCGTGAAGGTTGTCGCAATTGAACCAAGCATATACAGGTGCCCGGGCTAACCTGTAATTTAGCGAACGTTCACAAGCAAAGGTATGAAGCAATGTATGTCATTTGCACTAGCAACCTGAGCAAAGAACCATAAACAAAGCAGCATTAAATTACTGTCCCAGATCGATTATGTTAACAACCATAAATAAAGCAAGTCTGACACTGCTGCTTAACTACAACATCAGTCCCTTTTGATGGATGTTGCTGACACTCGACAGCAATTTCGTTTGTGTAATAACGGCCAGAAAGTCTGATATTGTAGGCTCAAAACAAGCGATACTAAAGGTTCTGATTGTATATTGCAAGCTTCTGAACTCATTTACATGCATCATCTATTAGTTCTGAACCGAGTTGTGCCCTTTATCAGCTCAAAGTCGTAGCTAATTTCATATTGGCTTTAACTCAATCATTTATCACACACAATTAGAGAAAGAACGTCTTAAAGATCTTTGAATTGTTAGCTTGATTAAGGTACGACAACCTTATATCATTTATAGGACAAAACGCCCTGAGTTGTAAACTTCAGTGCTATATTACTATATCACCTTCATTTATTCAAGTGCCGAAACATCCATAGCTATGTTAGATTTTGTTTTCTTTTAAACTTCCATAGCTATGTTCGGCATCCATAAAAGAGATATACTGTGAATATGTAGGGTGCCAGGTGCCGAAACATTATTGTACCAGGCACCACTTTGAAAAGCTAACAGAAGTATTTTATTTCATGACTATTGAATGGATGACCCTTTGGATTTATTTGTCAATCGGATTTAAATCTTATATTTACTAATTGGAGACTCCTTTTGAGGCCTCCACATTAATCGGAGAAAAATCCTAGAAATTCTCACAAAAAAGCAAAACATCCAACCATCCAATTATATAGTAAAAAAATGATAGCCGTTGGATTTAATATGATCTAAATTACCCACCTATGCCATTATAAAAGTATTGACCAAAAATACCACACGATTATTTTAAATTACCCACGTCTATATTCATCCATGTATCCATAGAACATCTGCCGCAGTAGTTAGTCTAAAATAAACTCAGTTCTTGCCATGAAACTGATTTAGAAAGATACCATACGCAATCTGTTCGGAACCAAATCATTATTGGTGTCGTAACCCATCCTCCACGCCAGATGGAAAAGCTCATTATTGCCAAACGAGGTCAAGTCGTCCATCCCTCGATCCCAGAGAAGTCAAGCTGCCGGTCCCCTAGGTTCTCGCCTTGCCGTGGTTCATCGTCACCACGAGTCACGACTTTATGGCATGTGCAAGGTAAGCATCGTCCTGATATTTCCCAAGCTGTGAAGATGTACCTGAATTAACCATGTCATACTGCTTTAATAATCATCGATATAACCTTATTGATTCTATGGTGGGTGAAATTAGTTTTGCTGGATGTGAACACTGGTCAAGATGTGGAACAGGAGTATGTGATTCTCTGCCAGATTGCAAGATGAGATGCAGATTGATCAGCCGATAATTAATGGCCTCACAGGACCTGCGTAGAGATTGATTAAGGTAAGTCAACTCCTTTTTGTTACGGCAGTCGTCAGCGAAGATGGCATCTAAGATAAAATTCAGTTTGCTTTCGATGATTGATAAAGTTTAGTTTGCTTTTGATGATTGATAAAAATTAGTTCGCTTTCGATAATTAGATTCAGAATATGAATCATCCATGTCTAATATGTAGGCAGGAAAGAGAGTTATATACATGTCCACATTATTTTTTGATTCCTGTCAAATTAATGGTGTGTACAAATAAATTAATGATGTGTACTCCTGAGGTGACAGTATGATTTTGTGATTCCAGCAAACCTCCTTTTCTGTGGTGGGTTAGTTGCCGGGACATCAGCCATGAGACATACAAATGCCAGTTGCTGCATATACCCATCAGTGATAACTGACGTATGGACGGAGCAGTGACCTGAGCTAGAGGTTGAAAACGATGGTGTATCATGTTGAACATTGACTAGATGGCCAGATGCATCGATTGAGGTAATGTTTAAAAATTCATCAAACCTTTGGCTCTACATTTTTCAACATAAAATATTTTTTATAGACTTCAATAAAGAATATATATGTGTGTGAAATACTAGAGTTGCAAATTGATGCATATCAAAGCGGATTAGACAACAAGCCTGGAAAATCATAAGATACCAAAATTCTTTTGCTGGTAGTACGAGTGAGGGACGGTAGTTCATACATGGATGTGAGAAATGAGTAAACCATAATTGCATGCAGTTAACACAACAATGATAAAGTGTAATGTGTGGAAAGGAGATGATGGAGGGAGAGATCGAGTAATTTCTATCAGCTCAGTTGGTTCCCGGTTCAAAATAAACAGAATGTGAAAACAAATGTCTGATTGCTATAGCTCCAGTTGTTATACCATTTAAAAATAAAATTTATTATATTATATTACAAAATAAGAAAACATAATTATCGCTAAATGTTAATGCATAGGTAAATATTCTTTGAAATTGCAATACACATAAATTTTCCTTCATTCCATAGTTACTACCCCACGCGCACTGCATGTGTTCATGGACTATTTACATGTGCTCTTTCACTATTGTTGCCATGATTGCTTTCTTTTACTTTTTCCAATGCATATTTTAAATATTTATAAAGTCATTCATACACGTAGTTTATTTTTGTGTGTTTTTATTTTGGTCTTTTGTACCATATGCTTTTTATCATAATTTATTATGTCCACCGTAACAAAGAATAATTCTTTTATGATTATTATGAAGGCATGTTTTCTATGGTAATAAAGTGAAGTTGTGATTGGGTTGTCAAAATACAAAGCCCTAGATGCAGAAATTTGATAAATCCTTACATGTTTGAAAGCAGGAAACAATAACATAAATTCACAAACTTTGGCTAGAATTGATTTTCACTTTGGATTATATATAAAAGAGCGAAGAGACCAGCGTCTCACATTTTCAGACATATGGGAAATGTTTTGAAGGATTTACTAAATATCGATTCGCTACCTAATTGAACAACTGGCAGTTCCTTGAGGTTCGGAAACTCCAGCACATCGATAATGTTATTCATATATAGAAAGATCTGGCTTCTATTGTAGCCACATTAAAATTTAAAGAGGTGAAGATGTTATGGTATTTTGATCGCCAGTTAAGATGCAACAAATGTTTCATCTAGATTACATTAGAATGTGAAATACAATTTTAGGGAATATTTACTAACTAAATAATATTTCTCTATTTTATGTTTATGGAGCAGTGGTGTTCACACAAGCCCGTGCAATTGCACGGGTTGATAGGCTAGTCTTCATAATTATACACAGATGCCCTTTCTACTTAGTCTTGCAAATATGAAGGAAAATAATGTTTTTAAATAAAACAATAATCACACACATAATCGGTATCTAACATTCAGCACAATTTCAGTAGACATGTCATTTGGTACAACTGATTTGTACTGACTGCAGTTCATTTTTTCTTGTCCAAATGACTTCACTTTTACTATAGATAAGTAAATATTTGTTCCAAGAAACAAATATATAATACAACTAGCAAAGTACCCGTGTGTTGCTACGGGTGTTTAAAATTTGTTAGAAAAGGTAAAATAAAAATTGAATCGATTACTTGTGAAAATGAAAGTTTTAGTTAGAAAATGGTTCCACACCTTATTTAAATATTACAAAAGGCTATTTTACTACACTAAATCATCCTTGGGACGGAACTATTTGACCCTGATGCAGACAACTCGATTATAAATTTACAACCACATCTTGAATTACAGAAACTCATTATTGCTACTACCATGTTTGACATGCATACACAGATCAATCATAGATATTACCATATTTTCAAGATATGAAAGTCCTTTGTGTGCTTTGCAGTAAAGTTAAAAAATTACAGAAATGATGCCATCTGAGAAATTACATTTTTGCCCTTTACAATAGATGCCCTAGGGGCCAAATTATGCCATCTGAGAAATGACTTTCTCATCTTTTTTCTAAAACGAAATTTTTTTATTTGAAATCAAAACTTTCTGAAGTACATATCAGAGCTTCATAAGCTATATTTCATATTTAGAGAACCAGAATAAAAGGTTTCCCATTCTAGTAATCCGGTAAATTGCTCATGAGTAGTCTAGTCCAATAAAAGCAAGTATGCTTCAGAACAAAAGGAACCTATCCCACAAATATTATTTGAAATTAGAATCCAAAATGCAGCAACCCAACCTTTTTCATCAAAGATTATCAATCGGATAGAGCAATCTCACATGTCACAAATTAATTGTAGAATAATAGGAAAATAATATAAATAAGAGTTAGGCCTTAAGAGTGGAATATATGACAAATTAATTGTAGAATAATAGGAAAATAAATAATATAAATAAGAGTTAGGCCTTAAGAGTGGAATATATGACCTTGTTTAGCCAAACATGAAGCAAATATTTTGAAGCAGATTGAAGAAACAAAAATGAGAAACATCCTCACCCGTCGTCCTCCTTTTCATGGAAGTGACGTATGCCATTTTATTTATCTTACTCTACTTTCACACTGGAAAAGAAACTGATTGGATAGAGGCCAATTAGCTGAATCAGATGATGAATAGAACGGTATATCTGTACAGCTGAGAAAGGTCTATATGTACAAGCGTAAATCAAATCGATAAATGCATGGAAAATAGACCACTTCTATGAGTCGCTTCAATTACCAAAGAATAATAACAAACTGAAAGATATGTGTTTATCAAAGAAACTTCTTTTCATACATATCAGGGGTAGTTATCTCAACAAAAGAAATCATTATATTGTACAATCATATGCTGGGTAGGTAAAAAAAGTGGTCATTCACCCAGATCCATTATTAAAAAGATTCTTTTTGTTGGAACAGCTTTGATGAATGTGATGCATATGGAAAATCACAATCTGACTATACAACTTCAATTTGGACAGTTCTACTAATTGGACAGAGAAGTGTAATCCAGTTTCATAAGACGGAGTGACTCAGGCTGGAGAGATTGAGTTTTCAGATAATAGAACATAGGCAAGCAACCATCAATACCTTGTTATCGGGAAAGAATGCAGCGCCTATTATTCTCGTTGACGGCGTCGGTGCCGTAGAGGGTAGGGACACCGGACGCCCAAACGGGGGAAAATATGAGGTGTTGCATGCTGTTGACCATGGCGGACCAAGCGCCGAGCAAGACACGATCGCGCAACGCGCTTCCTCCATCGTCGGTGTCTCGGTGAGCGAGGGTGCACGTGTGTGGCGATGCCATGGTGCACTCCATCTGGGTCAATCTCCTCTGTGCCGAATGCACCCTCTGTGGCTCGACTTCATGCACGGAGGACATAGGACAGGTGTGGAGAGAAAAAAATCGCACACAATGCTGGCCAGAGTGCCATGGCGTTCACCAGCAAGAGAGTAGCGGCACTCAACGGCAGCTCGCCGGAGGCGCAGATGATCACGAAAATTGGCAAGAAAAATACCAGAGTGGAGCACATCTCGACGTGCATCCGTTTTACCATGTTTAAGTTGAGGCCGACTACCGGAAAGTGGCCGGCGGCAAGAGGCAACTCGTACTTCCACGACCTCCATGATCGGGTGCGGATGCTCCTCAGCTGCTGATGTCTCGACGACATCTGGAAGATGATCCAGGTGGTGTTTCTTCATCTCGGAGTCAGATTGATCGAGAGAACTTGATCATAGAAGGAACGATCTATCTGTATCTTACACGAATCGAACTCTGAAAACTATCGGACGTGGGCGTACACCAAAATTGGGCGTACGGGCGTACACCAAAACTGGCATGGACGTTTTGATGAAACTTATTAAGGAGTAGAGACATATGGCTTGTCCGTACTATGTTTTTCATCATTTACTTTTCCAGTATCCTCTTACATTATAGGATCACTTCAGTCTTATATTATATAATAATAATATTTAAATATTTGAACATCGGTTACTTACTAGCCCGTGCAACTGCGCGGGCAAAGCAATCTAGTTCTAATAATAACAATAAAATACTTTGCAAATAATTTGATTGGTAGAAAAGACATAGTATACAACTAAAACCGCACATTTGCGCGGGGAAGCTTAGTTACAACATGGCATATCTTGCATACCAAGTCTACAGCGACAAAATCTATCTGTTACACACATATACATTAGATATACTACAATCTAAACAAACACACATACAACATATATAGAACATATTTGAATACGTATATAGTCTGGTCAATTAGGTCGCGCCTGATGATGAGGCTGGTCTATCAGCCTATCCTTCTGTTGCATCATCAGTTTCAAATGTTCCTCTGCTTCCGTCACCAGAAGCGAGAAAAACTTATATGGCTTCCCTTTTTCCAAGCATGCGGTTCCTGCTATGTCATCTAGCTGATGAGTCAAATCCAGGTCTTCGGCGTACCACCACTCCTCCAAGATCTTCCTGCACAGGAATATGAATGTTTGCTGCAGTTCCACATCCTCGACTTGCTCATCCTTTTGCTGCTGAGAAGAGGAGGTGCTTTCCTGCTGACCATTACTCTGAGGAGCACCTCCGCTCTCTATGTCCTGGAAGGACAGCATGACGTTGTTTGCACCTGCTCTAGCTGGTTTTACATTTTTTGTTGAGCCATAATCAAGAATTTCATAGAGCACCTGCACCATCAGCGGTACCTCAGTTTGACATGGGTGACCCAGCCATATATGATTGGTATTGGGTAATGACATAATAAAAAAAACTAGTGTATTTGTCAAATTTTCAAGTCGAGACATCAGATTTACCTTTGGCATCACATGAACAATGGCATTCTTCAGTTCCGGTAGAGATTCATGGTCCTTGCTACAATGAGCACATAAATGCCCCAGAGTTTGTGCTGCCTGTACTTTGATGGAAATATTTCCAGCATCCAATAGAGCGTCAGTAAGGTCTCCAAGAACAAAACGAACTGATTGTAACATACTCGTGGCTCTTCCTTTATCACTTTGTTGTAAATTAGGTAGCATGGCCAGCAGCTTGTCACCTGCTAGTCTTCTGAAGTCACTGTTCTTCTTCATCCGATGAGTGGAAGGGCAAATCTCAGCGAAGCAATCATCTGTCCAAAGATAAGCAAGTAGAAGTATCCAGGTGAAACTTCTGGAGCTGTTTCCAGTGGCCGTGATGGAGGACGTATCCACAGACAGATCTAGGAGAATCTCTACGGCTTGTCTTTTCAACAGCACTAGGCATTTTGGGCATTCTAGAATATTTTCAAGGGTGCTGATGATTGTTTTCTCCCTTGCATATAACATTTCATTTCGCAGCTTTGTTCCGTTGTTTCCTGGGGTAGCGATGAGCCGTTTCAGGAGTTCCAATGATGCATCTCCTATTTCAGACCATACATGATGATGGTCCCTGTGCAGCTGCTTGGAGATTAGAGGTGCCGTGATCTTCAGTAACAGACCCTCGGTGTTAATTATAACTCTGCAGTTGTCGTTACGGACAGAGAGCTTCTGAAGGATAATCAAGCCTTGCTGCACCAGTCGACCATAGCCACGGAGGTTAATGGCACTTTCCGCTGACAATGTAGTACAGCAATCTATAGTCTTTGTTCTTTTACCATATTCCTCTAACAGCCACTCTCGCTCATATCTCTCTAATAACCAGTCTCGCTCATAATTTTTGGGTAAACGAATGTCACGCTTGTAATCCTCGGGAACCCAGATGTACTCCTCAAATGTGTCGAGGAGGGAAGATATGCCCTCCATCCATCCCGGACACTGTTCCAAGTGGATGCTGCTGGCAACACGCGCAAATATACTCGCAGCCTGCGCCCGGATCACTGCGCTATAAGGGCTTCTAGGACCCAGCGTTTCTTGCAGTCTTTGGATCATTTGGCTAGAGGAAGACGGTCTAGTCAGCAGATGTTTTACTAGCACCAAACGAGCGCTCTGGATGGACCCGTCCAGAATCTTCACTCCGACAATGAAGCCGTCGCTTGACTTGGCTTCCATCATCAAGTCCACAGCATATGTGACAAGATTCCTTCCCGTGGCGAATGCTGGATCCTTTTCACACCCCGCCACGGTGTCTTCTAGGTAGGCTGCAGCTAGCTCTTTATCCACTGAACCATCAAGTTCACGCGCAACAAATTCTGCAAGCCCAACTTTTGCCCCCAAGGCATGTACAGTCTTGTAACCGAAGAGCACGGCCTGTACCACTGCTAAGCTGTATAGGACTTGTAGTGCTGGCTTCAGGTTTGCACCCCCGTCGGCATTACTGAAGTCGTGCTCTATTAGACGCCACAGTCCAACTCCAGCAGAGATGTACATGCCAAACACGTAGAGAACCGCCACAGGGCATAATACGACGGCAAGCACAACTGCTTGAGTTCCTGACAAAAGGAAGACTAGCAATAGACCTGAGATCGAAACTTCCAACTCGTTGCCTTCTCTGAATTGTTTAAAAACCGTGGCAGTTGCAGTACCCAGCAAACCCCACCAAGAACGCGCAAAATCACTCATCTTTTCCTGTAAGATAATATTAAAGACCCTGTTGTATGTTTAAGCTATGTCAGTACGTAAGACAAATATTGTGACCAAAAAGTTATGACGCGTCTTTGAACTAGTTCCCGCTGTGGAAGAAATCAGCCTGTTCGGCTGGAGTTTTTTCAGCCAAATGCCTGCTGCTGCTAACTTTTTGCTGCTACTGCTTTTTTTTTATTTTTTTATTTTTTGATCAATTTGCTGCTATTGCTAGTATTATTGTTGTTGGCTGTAAGTCAGCATCAGCCAAATAATATGGCAGCCGAACAAGCCCTTAGAAACTCTCAGATGATTTCAAACGGTAAAAGATATACAAACCTCCGTTTCAGTTTAGTTACTGTAGTAACCAGCTGTTTTTTTCCTAGAGAGATCTTATATTTAGATACTAAAAAATGAACAATAGTAACAAAATATGTTTTAGTGATAATTCAATACATAAGAATTGTTT
Organism: Chloris gayana; assembly: GCA_031894775.1. Taxonomy (NCBI): domain Eukaryota; kingdom Viridiplantae; phylum Streptophyta; class Magnoliopsida; order Poales; family Poaceae; genus Chloris; species Chloris gayana. The sequence goes on from JAUNZO010004377.1 coordinate 371,654, forward strand.
GTGTATCTAAAACGAATTTTGTAGAATAGACGGACCGTCAAAATTGCTGCACTCAACTGAAACGGAGGTTTGTACAGTACTATCTTGGGCAGTCAAAACACCTTATTACAGATAAACTATAAGGATGGCCTAAGCTGATAGATAGCGTGCAACTATTATGAGTTGTCACTATTCATATTTATTCTATTTTCAAATTTGAAATCAGTAAGCAACTTTAAGTCACCTTGTTATTTCATTTGTCATCCTAAAAAGTGCTCGAATTAATGAAATAAACATCCATCTAACTTACTTTCCCACAACACGTAGATATATATGTATTTTCCAGCCTCTAGGCTGGGCCCGCTTACACTTGACAGCTTAATAGACCCTCAAGAATCCCGTCATAGATCAACACTAGTCTTTTCGGTCACCCTTCCTAAAATTGCTTCAGGCCAAGCACGCTTAATCTCAAAGTTCTTTGGAAATGAGCTTCTAGAAAAGAAGTTGTAACTTGTTGATATGAGTATTCTATCAATCATATTTAGCCTTAGGTCAAAATGTCACATTCTCACTCCCATAGAAGACCGACGTCCTCACTGGTCAACCTCAAGCCAAGAATGTCCTCTCTTGGCCACGTCCATGTGCCACTGCCAGTGCATATGCCATGCTATGTGACCACTCCAGGCCCACACGAGCCATGCGCGCCATGCTGGCGCAAGTGTGACCCATGCGCCTGTGAAACCACGAGAGTCAAATCTGATACAAACTGTAACGTCTCGTTACTCTGGGCCAAGCCCGCTTACATCTAGCAGCTTGATTAATAGACCCTTAAGACTCCCCTCAGAGATCAATACTAGTCTTTTATTCTCACTTTGTCCTCACTCGTGCACACCTGAGAAGAACTTCCCGATCGATCACCCATCCCCAAATTGCTACCTCAAAGTTCTTTGGAGATGAGCTTCTGGAAAAGAAACTGCAAATTGTTGATATTAGTATTCTATCGACCCTATTTAGCCTTGGTTCAGAATGTTAAGACATAGCCCAACCAGGAGACTTTCATGTGGTGGAATGTGAAGCAAATGGAGAGAAGAGAATCAAGGGTAGCAGTTGTCGGTCCATTAGCTTCCTATTTGATGGAGATGCAGAAAAGCAAATGGGGGATTCACATCCTCTCCCGTAGTCCGTAGAGGACTCCATGAAGTGAGCTATACTTTGCATGGATGCCATTTTTGGAACGTCCGTCCTCACCATGGAGCTCGCCCATGGCTTAGAAGCTACACTAAAATTATTATAACTTTTTATGTAGTACAACTCCAATAAATCAATGTAATGGCAAGGATTGCTAAAAAATCTGGATAGTTTGATCAGAGGAATATATATTGTTGCAAGAGCTCAAATGGCACAGGCTAAGGCATCAACTAACGATGTTAAAATGGAACTATATATAAAAGTTTAATTATAAAAAATCTCTCTGTTCGTTTAAAAATTATTGTTTTATCAATCTACAATATGTTATGAAGTTATCTCAAATGTAATAGGAGTGTTTTCCAAATTTCTAGCCTGTGCATGTGCATCGTTTGTGGACTAATTTTTCAAGGATTCTTTAAAAGAAAAATTGAAACTGGTGTAACAAATGACAACATGAATGAATTACACAATCAGTAGACTAACCCAGCAGTTTGAACGAGCGTAATTCCCGTTAGACACCAAAAGTCTTTTGTTCCCAGAATAGAGACAAAGCCACCGAGCAGGACAACTGTAGTCCAAGTAATGATAAGTACGCCCAACCCCCTTACGCCCATCATCAGATACCCAATGAACACAGCATAGCCATTGATAAGCATCACCTCAGTCCATTTGGAGTCATCCACATTCTTGGTAGTCTCAGGAGCCATCGATTTCCTCCCTTTAGTCTTGAGATCAACTTATTATAACTCTGCAAGCTTATATGTCTCGCGTATAAGAATCCTGTAAGGTCACGAACACATGTTAATTTCTTGTGTGCATGCTATATTTGGAGGCATTGGACGTGGAATAATTAGCTGGAGTACAATTTTCGAGCTCCCGCAATCGCATACTAGCTTATGCGCTACAATTAATGCTCCTCCATTGGCTTTATGGCTGCCATGCATATTGTTGTGGTCAATTTTATATTCTACTTCTACTTTCTGCAGGTTTACAATGAGTTAGGGTTCAACATATTAATATGAAGATAAGTATAAAAAAGATACCTCACAGAAATAAAACAGAAGAAAAATTAAAAAGTTGACCCTCATTTTGGTAACTCGTATTTATTTCCAGTCAAAAGGAATGATTCTATGATAATACACCGCCTTTTGACTCGAACACCACAAGTGTCAGGACAAAACAAGCGGATAAACAAAACTTGGCTGCAAACAAAGAAAGACACTCGGTTCTTTTTCCTAATAGTTCTCTAAAATCCAGCGGATATATTGGTTGGATGCATATTGGCGTCGATGGATGAGGGTATAAAATCCAGCAGTTCTCTAAACGCAAACTGTCACCTTTATCTAGCGGAACAAAAGGCAGTCAGCTCTGAACAAGATCTCACTCACATAATAAAAGGAATCGGTTCAAGCTATCTCACTCACATAATAAAAGGAATCGGTTCAAGCTAACTAACCAATACTTTTTACAAGATAATATATTACCCATATTTTGATAGAGAAAACAATGCAATAGTCTACAAGGTATGTAATTAAGCAACACAAAATATTGATGCAAGATTTTTGAAAATTTTACATAGCATATTTCATAAAAGCCGTAGGTCCTAGGTACTAGCCTACATCTTTTTCTCACTAGTGATAATTGTTTGGGAATTGCTATATCTCAATTCTCTATGTAGTATTATTTCCCAACTAATTGACTACTCATGAATATGATATATTTATATGTTCTTTATTTAGTCATTTTCTCGAACTAATATCTTTCATAGTTCAATTTATCTTGTAAAATGGATAACAAGAAATCAATATGTGTACATTCCTCTAATGATACTGGAGTAAAATTTTTGTTTTCTAATATCAAGAGAATGAGTTGTTTTTAATTGTTAAAATAAAGTTATGCATTAGTCTAGCAAATAATTCAATTACATTACATGAAACATTGAAGGGAAAGGGATTTAAGAATGTTATGAAACATTAAAGGTAGTTCTCTACCATAAGAACCTATACCTTTTTGGAAAGAAGACCTACATTACAATTATGTGATCATGCACCCTTTTATGTAAAGAGTTGTCAGTTATCTCTAATATCCTACACCTTTTATAGAAAATTATGTATGTTCTGTTTAATAATCTACAACTTTTATTTATAAAAAAGAACTACTCCCTCCGTCCAAAAATGTAAGGATTTATTGACTTTCAACTGTTATGTTTGACCATTTATCTTATTCAAAATTTTTACACAAATACAAAAAATAATAATTAATACTTAAAATATATCCAATGACAAAACAAATTGTAAAAAATAAATAACATTTTAACAAAAAATTTGAATAAGACAAAGTTGATACCCGAAAGTCAATAAATGCTTACATTTCTCGACAGAGGTAGTAGATTTTAATAAAATATATGTCTATTTGGAACCTACATATTTTATGAAAAATATCTGTTCTTCCAGCCAAGTCACCCCCCCCCCACCCCGACATACTCACACACACACACACACCTCCATAATTGTATCTTCACTCCCAAGTGCTCCACTCTACGTCTCGGTCTCTGTTGTTGCTCCTAACTGTAGTTCTTGTCTCCTTTATCACTCGCAGCTGCATCTCATGTGCCTTGGATTTGTGGCCTAGGACATGGATGATTTTTTTTCTCTGAAAAAAGTTGTAGGAGTTGATGCAGCAGGATGGGAGCACTACGACTCGACAAGCAGTTGGTGAAATGAACTTTTATTGTCTTCATTTGTCTTTGTTTCTTTGTTTTTAACTTAAAAGTTGCTACTAAGGAGATTTTATCTTTTTTTTTCTAGCCTCGTGTTTTAGATGTAGCACAAGCATGATGCTGAGCTTGACAGTTTACATGATAAACTATGGGTTCCTTCATGGATGCGACATCATGTGGCAGACGATGATCATGTGTATGCATGCAACTCAACGGTGGAGGGCGGATAATGGTGCCATAGACGATCGTGTTTATGTTCTATGCACTGAGATCGGTGGCCTTGTGCTGCTATTTCGTTGGGCCTCAACTCGGACCAGCTCAGGTGTGGCTCAAACCAGAATAACCAGATTGCAATAGACAGTTTTTTTTTCCTAAAAAAATAATGATTACAGTCGGCTATCATTCATATCTAACTGCTATATACAAAACATTGCAGTCAGATTTTAAGTAAAGTTGCAGCCTGTTGTGATCGCAGACATCTCTCAGCTAATGGTTACATTATCTATCTGCTTTCTTTGTTGTCAGCCGACAAACTTGAGGCGTTTCTTTGTAGGTGAAAATACGATTTATGACAAAATAAAATAAAATAATGGTAAACGCCGCATCTAGTTATCGCTAATTCCCTTGTGTACGAATGAGTTAACCAAAGTTAAGTCGACAAAAGGCTAATACAAGGCAGAATATTTTTTTTACAAAACAATCATATTGCAATACCTGAAAATTGATGTATATTAAAAGGATAATGGTCATAAATACGGAGTCGTTATTGGTAGAGCTCTATTGAGCTGCCACTCGTAAACGGAGGTGAGTCACCTGGATGAATGTACCAAAACGAAAGCAAAAAAACACTATTCCAGAACACACAAAAAAAAAAGGCTATAATCAATCATATTAATCTGAGGAATGGCAGGGATGATCGGAGATTGAGAGCTGACCTGCAACGAGCAAAGGCCACAGGTGGAGGCCTTGGCTTCAACAGTCCAACAGCTAATTAAACCGAGAGCTGCAAACAATAATATATATACTCGATCGCCGTGCAGCAAGGCCGACAGCTCAAAGGATGCAGGATGCCCATCAAGCAGGGAATAAGGGGAATAGGTACTTATTAAAGACGACCAAAAGCAGGCTCTGCTATCAGAACCTTGTCCGCTGCCTTAACATACGTAGCCAAGAGGTAAGGAATAAAGGGAGATTAAGGGTGAAGCTGGCACGTCGCGAGGAAGCGGGTAGCCAATAGACCGTGACGTGCACAAGGTAGCCGTGGAAATGTGGTGTGTGTGTGCGCCCCAAGGGCTAGAGAGTAAAAAATAACTCTAGAAATGGATAGAGTCCACAGATTTTGTAAAATTATGAGAATTTATAGAAATTTATCAGCAGGATACAAAAGTCAGCACAGTTATTAGATTATAATTTGTGAACCTAAATTTTCACTATAAGATGAAACAGAGTAATGATGAAGAAAAATAATAATCCTATTTAGTTGCATGATTTGAAATTACCAAGAAATACACAGTGTAGAAAAAGATAGAAATGTTAAAGAAGGGAAGTAAAGTTTAGAGCTATATATTTAGTCCGTGTGTTATCAAACATAGAAAAGTAAAAATTGGTTTGGGTTCTGTTGTAGTGAATTACCCAATATTTCTATATTTCTATATTAATTATAGTACACATCCTACCATCATATAAATAAAAAAATGAAATATAAAAAACAAAGTCTATTCTAGTGACTTATGGAATCTGTCAACCCTCATAATCTGATTTATATAGGTTCTTCTGGTCTTAAAATTCCAATACTGTTGGGGATCTAGAATTGAAAGTGAGTACATTTGATTTTGATGATGAAAATCAAGTGACATTTCTCTTATATCATTGGAAAATGAACTCCATCATGTCGTAGCATCAAGGATGAGACCAAATTTATTCCAACACACATGGAATTCCTTAGAACACAGGTTGCATTTTGGGTTCCTTTATTTCTATCAAGTAATCACGTAGTTTTATTTGCAAATTTTGTACCGACAAAATTACAGTTTATGTTTTGATGTATTTTAAGAATTTTCCTTTATGATTAACATTGAGACCTAAAAACAGTTCTAATTAGTAAATATACGATAGAAGACATTGCACCAATAAACTTTGATTGACATGTTTTAATGACAATGCGCAACCTAAAAAATATTGATGTGCATACGCACATCAGAAACTTTTGATTTATGTGTTCACTCTAACTTACCAATTGATATTTTGTTTCCCAGGAAATCAGTGGTAGAGCCCTTCAACACCGATGAATTGAAGAAACTTAGTAGCTTTTGCTGAACCAACATCCAACCTGAATGTAGGAATGGTTAAAGAAAGATTAAAAACATGAATTACACATAGGTTTAAAGAAACTATAAGTAAAGCTAGCATACACAAAGCTAGGAAAAGGAATAATAAGACTTGTGGAAAGCACCGTCTTTGTTTTTTCCCATTCGATGCAACCTTCTTCAAAGAAACTTCAATAGAGCTCTCTGTTTCGACTCGGTATGTATAGCATGGGCCTGTTTTGTCGGCACTCACTAAGCTAGCAGAGTGGTTCTTGGCTCGAACAGCTGGTGCAGGCAAATCAGAAGCGCGAAGCAAGCCCTGAACGCCAGAATCCGGCGCCGGCTACGCAAGAACGAAATCGCCAATCGGACGAGTGGTCCTTCTGATGCGAGCCATCGATCGAAAAGCGAAAAAACTGCGAGGTACCAACGAATGAGAAATAACCCTAGAAAAATGCGAAGTAAAAGTAAAAAAGCAGCATAAAATAACTTGAGGACTCGGAAGGAGAGACAAGCAGAAAGCCGCGGGAAGCAGATGAAAGCGGGAGGGCGAAGAGAACTCACGGCAAAGCCTGCGCAAGGGTTAACTTTTGCAAAGGGGTGGAAAAGTTTTTCACCACCAGCGGCCTTTTATAGGCAGTGGTAAATCCTGAGGAGTGCGGAGAGCAACCAGCAACGCCGCCGCTAGCATCGCAACGCAAGCCCCAAGGTGGGCCGGCGCAAGGCATCCGGCCTAGCAGGACAAGGCCCACGTCAGCCCCATAACCGGAAGAGCCAGCAGGGTATAAAAAGGTCTAGGGGCAATCAAAGCAAGCGAGCCTCGCTTCGAGCACTAGGAGTGACGTTTTCCCCCGCTTGCTCACATGCACCAGAGGAAAGTTTCAAGGGACCTCACCCGATTCGCGCGTGAAGCGAGCTTATCCCTCGAGGGGCTACTATTGGGGCTCTAGCACGGAGTTCGCTTCGCACGGTGCACACGCCTCCGCCCCGTGGCCCTCCACCTCTCCGAATGGCATAAAATCCTTGGTTCTTCCTTAATCACTAACGCCAACATTGACATTGGCTTCAAATATATGTGCAGGTTACTCAGCAGAGCAGCGGCCAAGCGACAGTGCGAAGTAGCGGAGGTGGCCGCGCGGTGCGAAGCTAAGCGGACGGCCGACAGTGAAGACAACAACCATTCCCCAAGCTGACCTCCAGGCGAGGAGCAGGTGCCCGGGTGAAGTGTCTCCCCGCAGTGCTCTCCAGCCTGGCGGCAGCTAAGCCGCCATTTGCGCGTGATCAGAAGATTGTCCGTAATACCCTCGGGAGTTACCGTCTCTCAGTAGTACCGAGGGCATTCGGCGGGGTAGGATTGTCATGTAAAGTTGTGGTTCCCCACGACTATAAAAGAAGACCAAGAGTCACCTATAAAGACACATGTAATCTCGAGTTCACCTCGCTTGTTCGAGAGTTGTTACCTCGCCACTCTGTTTATCTACTTCGCATATTAGTTCATTGTATTCGGTGTGCTAAGTGGGCTTGTACCTCTCCGCTTAGCATACAAACAGTTGATTGCCGAGTGCCCAACAAAATACATTCGGAAAAGAGAGGGGCACTCAGCAAACAAGGATTTTCTCGTAGTGGTTGAATTTTTTTAATGTCGAAGGATGTAATGGATCTGCGGTTAGGCACTTATTGTGTAAAAAGACCAGAATCAATCTTGTTCTAGCAGCTCAAGGAGTGCACTACTTTTGTCTTTGACTATTTGTAAGATGCATTAGATGAGTTTTGACCGCAGGATCCACTGAACCGCTGCTTCACGCTCACTCGGCGTTAACTCAGCGCAAGGCACAAGCACAATGAAGTGTGTATTTGGTATGGTAAATAATGGATGAGCATATGCTTTAGTGGTATAGATGAAGTGTGTATTTCTGTTGCTGAATGCTGATCAGGGTGTGGTGGTTTCGAAATGTATAACATATTCTGATCTGAACACCGACCGAAACTCCCTCAAATCGTCGCAGCGCTTGGTGCATTCAGATTTCGGAAGATTTAGGTGTGGATGATTGGATGTGTAGTAAGAACTGCTTGAGTCACGTACCGATTCCATGGCACTCCGCAAGAGGCAGAGAAATGGCAACGGCAACAACCCTGAAGCATTGGAAACATGTGTCATTTGGTGAATCTTAATTGACGCAGCTCCACACAACTCAAACGATTCGCAGCTGGCTCGTGTGGAGTGCAAGCAATGTTGCATATGTGAACATGGTTATATCCTAGTTCATTTCTGAACCAAATTGTATTTTTTGAACGCAAGATGACTGAAACAAGAGCTGATATTGGGACAGGGAAGCTCGAGTCTATGATGTACCAGTATTTTGCCGGCGGGTGCCTCGATCCCCAGCTTATTGCTGTTGAAAATATCTACTGTATATCCTTAGAGCTGGAACGGGAATCCTGCGCTCCCCTCGACCAATAAGAACACAGACTGCGTTTTTTCTCGAAAACGCAGGAGAGCTGCGCTTCATTATATTAAGAAGAAAATGAAAGGGGAAAGACCCCATACAACGTGACGCCACACCAGTGTGAAACACTACACTGACCCAACGCCACACCCTATTTTCTAAATTACATTCGTGCCTGTTAGAAATTGTGACATGACCCTAGGATCCGATGCTGATCGCCTGGATCCCCACCTGGCAGAAGGCCAGCGAGACCACGTGCTCCGGCCATTTCCCAGAGCCGCTTCTCCTCCTGAATCACTGACAGAACCCGGGCCAAGCTAGGTGCAGTTCCATCGAAAACACAGCCGTTCCGGTGAGTCCAGATGGACCAAGCTCCGAGCACCACCAGTGTGTTGAAGCCTTTCCGCTGAGTTTCAGGAACCATACCCAGCGCCCGCTCCCACCAATTGTCGAAGATTAGTTCCGCGGGAGATGGTGCTGCATCCTGTAGACCGAGAGGAGCGAGGAGCATGAACCACACTTGTCGGGAGAAAGGACAAGCCACCAACAAATGATTGATAGTCTCCTGCTCCTGATCACATAGCGCACATTTCTCCGGATGATCCAGACCCCGGCGAGCAAGTCTGTCTGCCGTCCAGCACCTGTCATGTGCCACCAACCACAGAAAGAACCTGCATTTTCCGGGCGCCCATGTCTTCCAAGTTCTTGCCCAAGGTCCGAATTGTACAGCTCCCTGGAAAAGATTAGAGTATGCCGACCTTGCTGAATACTGTCCGGATGAACACAAGCGCCAATAATGCCGATCCTCCTTTTCCGGCTGCAGATTAAAGGTCCACAAAATGTCCCATAGGGCCAGAAAATCATTTAGTTCTCCAACCGAGTGAGCTGCCCTTGCATCCTGTAGCCAAATGTGTGTACTGAGGGCCTCTGCTACCGTCCTCTTTTTAATGATTTTCTTGGCCACCACTGCATATAGCCGGGGAGCAATGTCAACTATGCGCTGACCATGAATCCAACGGTCCTCCCAAAACAGAGTGGATGTTCCATCTCCGACATCAGAGGCCATAGCAACAGCGAAGAAAGCTCTCACGTTATCCGACACTTGTATTTGCAAAGAGCTCCAAGGTCGATTAGGATCTGTCTTCTGTAACCACAACCATCTAGCTCTCAAAGCGATCCCCATATTTCGCAAGTCTGAAATTCCCAAACCTCCAAGCTCCTTTGGTCTTGTAACCTTTCCCCAAGCTACCAAACAATGACCGCCTTTAGCTTCTTTTCTTCCTCTCCACAGGTAACCTCGGCGCCACTTGTCCACTTCCTTGATAGCCCATTGAGGTAAATCAATTGCCATCACAGTGTAGATCAAGGTGGCTGTCATAACAAACTGTACATGCACCGCTCTCCCTGCCTTATTCATTAATTCAGATTTCCAACCCGGCAATAAATCTGCAATGCGCTCAATGATTTGCCGAACTTGAGACTTGGTAAGCTTCTTCAGGGAAAGAGGTAGACCAAGATATTTACAAGGAAATTCAGACAATGCACACAGACTGCGTTTCGGACCGTATCTTGCATTGCCGCGTAGTGGGTCAAATGGACGAGAGCGAGCACAGCTACTATGCGTTGCAGTACTTGTTCCCCGCCGGCCAGCTGCACCAGTACCGCCTCGTCGCCGCCAAGCCCACCGCCGCATCAGTAAAACAACTTCTCCGATGATTCCAGGTGTGTGTGTGTGTGGTTTTGCTGTGGATTAACTCTGGCCTCGTGACAACCAGGCGCCGCTCAAGTGCTGTCGATCGGGAAGGCCAAGGACCTCTGCGCGCAGGCGCAGCTCGCCGAGGGCAACGCCAGGAACCTGCTCTGCGACGCCGTCGAGAGGCACCACGCAGAGATGCTCGCCGTCGGCAGCCACGGATACGGCGCAATAAAGAGGTCTGCTGCTCTCTTTCATCTCTCCTCTGATTTTCTGCTCTGTTCCCCCAGCTTCCACCCCTGGTTTCTCCCCTGCTTTCTCTTCTGTCCACACTACCTTTATGTATTGATGGGCAATAAGCAGAGTACTAGTCTATCCATGTCTAAACTAAACTATGTGGTGATCGGTTAAATATATAGGCTAGCTACTTGAATTGATTGCTATGTATGCGACCTACATATGTGACCTAAGTGCTGCCACTACAAATGTTCAAAGTTCAATTGGCGGCTGACAAAAAGAACAGCTTCTACTTCTAGAGTTCAATTGTTCAAAGTGCATTCAAGGATTTACGACCTCGGTTGAACCTGAGTTCACAGAATGCCTGTAACTCCTCTATCTTTTCATAATATGTTCATCGCACTTCTGTGTTGTTTACTTGCTTCTTGAACCTCATCCAGGTCCATGCTCGGCAGCCTCAGCGACTACTGCATCCATCATGCGCACTGCACCGTCATGATCCTCTAGAAGCCAAAGCAGCACATGCACTGAGATGCTTCCCACCGACTGATATATTCCTGAAAGTGTATGTATTGCCAAACTGTGTTTGTGTGCTTTTGTAAATAAATGGGTCATCAACTGATGCGCAGATCACGTCACGGGTTACATCGAGTATTGGATGCAATCCTTCAACATTCATAAATATTTGTTCTAATGTGGGCAATGGTGTATGTTATGTAACTAGTAAGCCAACCCGCACATTTGCGTGGCTAGACTTGTACATTTGTTTGTGACACATGCAATATTTTGTTCCGGCTGAATTAGGATAACTTGTACTACCCCGACCCAACTAATAAGCATTCCTAACCATGTGCTAAGTGCAGAGCATATTATTTTTTAGAGTAAAATGCGCTAGAGGTCCATAAACTTGTGTGGTTGTGTCGTTTAGGTGCACAAACTTTCATTTTGCATTTCTAGGTTCACGAACTGGTTTGTCTGTGTAGATTAGGTCCACGAACATTCATTTTCATTTATAGGGTCTACAAACTTGTTCGTCTATGTAATTTAGGTCCATAAACTTTTTTCAATAGTTATAAAGTCATAAACCTTTTAAGTTATGCACTATTTATAAATATTATGGTGTATTATGACATGATTGGACTCTATCGTATTATGAACTAGAAAAAGATCTAAGACAAGAATTCGTCGGAATAGTTGAGCTCGTGAGATGTCCGCATCCACTTCAAATGAACTATTTGTAGTATAAGCAAGAGAATATTTTTTGTAACATGCTCAAAATGGCTATATCTTATAGAGACATCTTTTACCATGATTAAAATGCCTAAATCATTGTGACATTTTTTTTGAAATTCCTATATCAAAATATTCAATGAATATTGCATCATTTTATTAGGCTTATCAATTTATAAGTGTTAAGAAAATGTTGATGAACTAATATGTCAAGGAAAAACAACTTTGTAGACCTACAAATTTTATGGAACTAAATGACATAGACAAACAATTTTGTGGATCTAATTGACACAAACAAACAAGTTTGTAGACCTAGAAATGTAAAATAAAAGTTCGTGGACCTAAACTGCACAAACAAATAAGTTCGTGGACCTAGAAATGCAAAATAAAGTTCGTGGACCTAGATAACACAGTCCCATAAGTTCATGTACCTCTGGTGCATTTTACTCTATTTTTAAAATCTGGATCATTTATTTCTTTGACCAGATTCACTGAAGATTATATGAATTTAATCACCCAAAAATATAGATATGTATGCTTCTATTTTGGGACAAATAAAGTAGCCAGTTAACATACAAATAATAATCTAAAGGATTTTATGTTAACTATTACCTGCCTTCACTACTAAAGTTTGTAGTCTGTTAACATTAAATACGTAAATAATAGCAGATAAATGATCAACTAAACTACTAAATAAGCTGACTTGTCATATTGAAATGGCCACCATCATAAAGATTTTGAATATGTGGGATGAAGTGGTACTTATCATATATTGGAGTCAGCTGCTGTTCACATGCATCAGACCAATTTCTTGTCAATGCTTGGATTCATCAGATCAACATATCACCTTGTGGTAGGAATGGGATTCCTATATATCACCTAGGGATACATAGCAACATCTAGCACCCAACGATAGTTCCTGGATAGTGGGTATGCATGATGGGTTAGGCATGAACTTAAAACATAAATATTTTTCTCACAGACCATTCATACAATTTGTGGGCTAGACTTGACACTATTTTAGTTTATATCATAGCCCTCTCATGGAATGAATAATCTACTGGGTACTTTAGAATGAACATACTTCAACAAACTTATATCGTTTTTCTACAACCGTATGATCAGTATATTCTGTTGGTAGAGCTGATGGTGTCTAACCTACAGTCATAATGAAGCTGCATGGCCGCATGGTCCTTGCCCTTCATTTTCCTTCTTTTTTAATTTGAAAGAACATTGTCCTGTTCCTTTCCTTTCACCTTTGAGACAATTTAGCTGTAGATGCTGAACTAACTCTCTCTCTCTCTCTCTCTCTCTCTCTCTCTCATTCATCAATGGTGTACTTTTCATCTTACTGCATGCAACCATTTTTGGGTAAACTTATCTCTGGTGTTAAAAAAAGCATTGCCCAGTGTTATGCATAGGCATCATTAAAGCTTTATCTTGGTATTCACGATGACGGGTTCGGAAGATTTGGTTGGAGAAGGAGATAGGAGGGAACTGGCCGTGGCACGATCCCATCTAGTTAAGATCATGTCTGACATATTGACTTATGCGTCGGCGGCTAGGTTTGGAAGCTGTGACCAAAAGATACGGGAAGGAGACGGATGCCTTACAACCGAAGAAACATATGCTGAAGAACTGTTTTTTTTATTTTCATTCGTAATGGCAATGATACGTAATTTAAAATATGCGTTGAGTGTAATGTAGTCTATTTCTTTTGTAATGGCAATGATAGGGTAATTTCTAGGCCTGAAGAGCGAACGTGGTGGCTCTATTTCTTGTTCAAATATATATAATAATAGATATATAATAGATGATATGTTCGTTGTAATGAACTTAGGCTTTACTTAAATACTAACGGTTTATATTACACAACTGTGATGTAGAAGGTTAATTATAAACAATTAACAAAACAACTTATCTCTATATTTCCGAATATATGCGCGATTTCTAGGCATGACATCATATCCATGTCAACAATGAATGTTTCAGCCGTTCAATTATATCTTGCATTAATATCCACCATTCGATTTCAGGTGACCAGCACCGTAACTTCCCGGTTTCTCTTAACTCAAACTATCCGCATTCCTGATCCTCTAAATTCATCTTTTAAAAAGAATATTCTTTTCTAGTCAGCAAGATTCTTTCCTCTATACAAATTTTTTCCACACCCGTCATACTCAATATCCCATCCTCTATCCCAACTACCACATATGGGTCCATCATTTTCTTTTTTTCTCTTTCTTCTCTCACCGGGCGGACTCCCCAATCTCTCTCTCCCGCACTCTCTCTTCTTCCATTTGTCCCGCCCCCTTCCCCACCATCGACTCCAACTCTCCTTCCCGCAGTGCCAGCTCCCAGCCCTCGTATCGCTGCCTCCCGGACTCCCGAAGCCAAGTCCCGCACCGTCGCCTCCTGCTCATCCGGTGCAATGAGGACCGGAGATCGAGGCCTCCGGATCCGGCGTCCATGGTGCACTGGCCCCATGGCGGAGCTCCCCGCGCAGCTCCTCACCGACGCGGGCAGCGCGAGGTGGGCCACAGCGGTCTCCTTCTCGGGCGCCGGTGGGCTCCTCCCCCTCCTGCTTCTCCGTCACCCTCGCGTCGCCGCCGTAGGACCCGCCTCCCCTGCTCTCGCGCCGCCTCGCCCTGCCTCCACCGCAGGCTTCGATGGAACCAAAAGGCCAATTGGGCTAGGTCATTTTTGTTTATTATTTTTTTAGGTGTTACATATGCCTGAAAGATACTTGTATGTTCTAACAATTTGGATGTAACTACTAGAGTTCTTGAGTGGTGGAAGATGGATAGAGAGGCGGAGTGGTAACGAGGATAAGAAGCACTTTTTCCATTATAAGATAATTCTTATCTTGTGATATGTTCTTCAACATCCGGGTGAGTATTTATTTTTTGCTTTTAGTAATGCTATTAGAACCATCATTTAACTAACTTTTATTATTTTCATGTATCAATTCACTTGTATAATTATGAAATTATTATTTTCGTAATACTCACTCTGCACAAAAACTTACTTGGTCAAGTAAAGTTATTAATCCAATGCTATTGTGCAACAATAATTATCAACTTGTTGTTGGTTCTAGTTCAAACTTTGATTCATCCATTTGTTGTTTGTGGTCCGAACTTTGATTAATCCGCTCATTATATGAACTAAATCAACATTATTGGTTTTCCATGGAATTCCAATACTATAGAGAAGTTGTAGGACTACTTCAATAATAGATGATAGTGGCATCCTACGTACGCAGATAAGGAATGTTTAATTCTTTAACTCCATAAGAATTTGCAGCCACAAAAGTTATTGATTACTTGCTAAGTTCTTTCTAATCTAACACCTACATATGGCTTATGTTTGGTTTGAAGGACACACAAACATGCATTATACACTATGCAAACTTGGGATTGATGTCATGTGGCAAAAATCCAAGAGCCTTCTTTTAGCACAAAATATCCTAGTTACAGTTCGATAAAAAAAACTTAGGTATTACTGAGAGTGCGGCTGTTTCAAGGGGTGGACCTCCCATGCTTCATGGGCCCATAATTCTATGAAAACTATGAAATATATGAATATTCGTACATGCATGTAAATGACTTAGAGTTAAAAAACATGGAAATGAAGCTCTTGGAAAACCTGGATCCGCCACCGTCGTTTCATGAGTTGAACATCAGGCGTGCATACGTTGGATGCTGATGGTAGATCACACTGCCACACAAGAACGGCACCGGCAATCACCGGTGACCAATCGTCGCGAGCCTGTGGCGTGGGCGCCGGAATTTTGCGCTTAGAGCAAGTATAGTGAGGTACAATCAGCCGACGAAATGACTCGCCAGGTCACCCAAATCCCAGGTGGAGGAAAGAGAAAACTGGAGAGAGAACAAGACGGGCGACTAGCGAGTCGCTAGCTTGAAGCAGCGTAACCGAGGCAAAATGCTCGCCCCAGGTCCGCACATCCAATCGAGCCACGGCTCCTGCTCTTCCATTCGCTGCCTCACTATGCGAGTAATAATTATTGTAGCTGGCTTCTTCGCTAGTCTAGTATACACATCGCCTTTCTGGAAGACTAAATGTGATGTGGCCGTTGCATTTCGCCGGAGGCTGGCGAAACCACTAGCCCTGCTCTTACGCCGCGAGCCTGGAACATACGGTAGCATTGGCTCGGACTGACAGGTGGCAGCAGGGCCACCGGTGCAGGCATGCACTCACGGGCCAACAGCACTTGGCCCCACATGTAATTAACTAGGAATTCTGAGTCTGACCCTTGAACTCTAAAGTGACGATGCCAGCACCTGGTCACTTTCTTCCCGGCACGCCATTCCTGATCTAGTTTTTCTGCCTCCCGTTCCTTCTAGCCTTTTCTTCTGACTGCGCGCGTTATCGCGGAACGAACCGAAGTGAAGCAAAGTTTAACCGCGCAGAGGTGCCATGGCTGAGGAGGTGTCTGCATCATCGTTTGCGGCGGCGTCCCGAAAGATAACGACGATGGTGGTGGTGGGATCAATGACAGCGAGCCCAGCTGGTACGCGATGCGGCGGATGTGGTGTAGTTGGTGGAGGCCGACCTAAAGCGCAGCGCCATGCGCGTCATCAAGAAAGGACCTCTGCACGCAGGTGATTAGATCTCAAGCCTGCCTGGATCATGATCGTGCTCCTATCTTTAACACTACAGGAATAAAGCTCCGTAGCGGCGGGCCGAAACCCGCTATAGCGGCGGGTATAGTGGCCCGCCGCTACCCAAACGCAGCTAAAAATAAAGAGCTGTAGCGGCGGGTTCCACAAAACTGAAACCACCCGCCGCTACAGCAAAATTGGGAAACAAAAAAAGCAGGCCCATATGGGCCCGCTCCATGCCGGCCAGATCCGTTGCCTCCACCCCGCCTAGATCTGTTGCCCGTGGGCCTCGCCGGACGAGGGAGAGGCGGCGGCCGCCGCCCGCGCGCCGCGTCGCTGGAGAGAGGAGCGGCGGCGGCGGCCGCCCGCGCGTCGCGTCGCCGGAGGAGGAGAGGCGGCGGCCGCCGCCCGCGCGCCGCGTCGCCGGAGGAGGGAGAGGCGGCCGCCGCCTCCCCGCGCGCCGCGTCGCCGGAGAGAGGGAGAGGCGGCGGCCGCCGCCCGCGCTCGCGTCGTCGGAGGAGGAGAGGCGGCGACGGCCGCCCCGTGCGCCGCGTCGCCGGAGAGAGGGAGAGGCGGCGGCGCCACCCGCGCGCGTCGCCGGAGGAGGAGGCGGCGGCCGCCGCCGCGCGCCGCATCGCTGGAGGAGGAGAGGCGGCGGCCGCCGCCCGCGCGCCGCGTCGCCGGAGAGAGGGAGAGGCGGCGGCGCCGCCAGCGCGTCGCGTCGCCGGAGGAGGAGAGGCGGCGGCCGCCGCCCCGCGCGCCGCATCGCTGGAGCAGGGAGAGGCGGCGGCCGCCGCCCGCGCGCCGCGTCGCCGGAGAGAGGGAGAGGCGGCGGCCGCCGCCCGTGCGTCGCGTCGCCGAGAGAGAGAGAGAGAGAGAGAGAGAGAGAGAGAGGGTGAGGGAGGGAGAGTGAGGGCGGCGGCCGAGGGTTGGGCTGGAGTGGGGGGAAGGCTCAATTTATATTTCAATGCAGCTAGGTTTTGGATGGTTGGGCTGGGCTGTTGTTTACTGCGGGCCTCTTTATGATCCGTCGCTACAAAGATTTGTAGCGGCGGGACGTAATGTGGCCCGCCGCTAAAAATTATGACGATTTTTAACGACGGATCACATTGTCCGACGCCGTTACGTTCTTTTTCATGCCGCCGCTATAGAGAGGATTTGTAGTAGTGTAATCAATCTGATCGTGATCACGACCTGTCGGCCGCAGGTGCAGGCGGGTGATGCTGTGTCCCGAGATGCTCGTCGTCGGCAGCCGCGGCTACGGCGCAATCAAAAGGTGCGACTGCTCTTCTCCTCTGTTTTCCAGTTTGAGAAGTGTGGTTCGCATCCACATATCATTCCTTTTCACCCCGTGTATCGTATGCACAAAAAATTATTATAATTGCAGCTTTATAACAAATATAAAATGTACTGTTTGGCTCCATCTTCTCCATTTTCTTATCCTTCAGTTTTGTATTGCTGATTCGATTTCGCTCGCCTGCCTCAGGGCTGTTCTCGGAAGCGTGAGCGATTACTGCATCCACCACGCACGCTGCACCGTGATGATTGTAAAGAAGCCGAAGAACAACCACCACGGATGATCGTGCATGCTCCAATATGTGTTTTGTACGCTAATGACTACGGATCATCAAACTTCATAGATCATGTTAATTTCCTTCAAGTGTGTAATGTAATATTTGTAGAGACAAGTACACATAAATATGTGTGTAATGTGGGCGTGCATGCATTATTTGATTAATACATACATCTAAGGAAAAATACCAAGAAAAAAAAGATCATTGAGAATTGTCAAGCTAGAACCCTTATTCCCCAAGTTTATATAATGTAAATTAATTGTTACCACATTCGATATAAAGGTAAAATTAGAAAAAAAAATTAATATATTAAATAACTTCTTTAAATTTTCAGTCCTACTTAAATAAGTTATTCATTTAATTAAAATAATTTAGTAATTAAATGCATTAAACACTAAATTGGACTTTTGCTACTTAAATATCACAATATGTTGGTAAAAAATAGTACAATATTTGTTAGATAAGAAAAAAAATCTACAATCCCATCCCTTCATCGTGAAATATATGTAGGTTTGTAGAACTCTACCGTTATTAAAACAAATCGGTCTAACTAGCTCTTTCTATTTGATTTACTCTCTCCGTCCAGAAATATAAGCATTCATTGACTTTCAAACCTCCTATTTGACAACTCGTCTTATTTAAAATATTTATTTATTTTAAGATAATTTAATTTATTCTTAGATATATTTTAAGTATGATTTCTTTATTTTTATATTTACACAAATTTTTTGAATAAGACGAGTGGTTAAACGTGATCTTTGGAAGTCAACGAATGCTTATATTTCTGAACGGAGGTAGTACATTAACTCTAGTTTTGCGCTAAATCTTGTTTTTGCCAACAACCTTCTTACATTTATTTTCCTTTAATAATTCTATTGGAACTATCCTTTACTCCATATTTTTGTTTTGTCTGTACCAATTTATTCATGTATATATTAAAATATAACAACCAGGTTATAGACTCACAAGAAAGTGTTTTGTATACAAAATTATTCATGTGTATCAATACTTATAGTTTCTTTGTTGGTTGAAACTTTGATTCATCATTTTGTTGTTTTAACAAAATAATCTTCCCTGTGTTTTCATATTTTGAAGCGCTACCGTATTTTCTGATAGTGGCACCGTATGTAGATGCAAGACAAAAGTTAAAGTCACCACAAAATTGAAACCATGAATAACTTGTTTCTGTTGTTGCCGTTGTGCCATGCCATGTTACTTATATAGAACTATTCAATATGATTATGTGAAAGACACAGCTATATGTGTATTGTGATTGGTGTTGAGTGGCTACAATCCAAGGCCTTCAGCAAAAAAGATCTGATTTAAAATGGCAAAAAGATTTAGGTGATATGGCACAAAAAACGGGCGGAAGTTCAAAGCCATTATTCTGGCATCCTCCAGCAGTCATAAGGTACATACGGATGCTGAGAGGGCACATTTGTCCACTGTACAGCAACAGGGACATGGAGGCGCAGGCGCAGGCGCAGCTCGCCGACGCCGTCTTCGAGGTCGCCGAGGGCGAAGCCAGAAACGTGCACGGCGACGCCGTCGAGAGGCACCACGCAGAGATGCTCGCCGTCGACTCTGCTGCTCTGTTTCATCTCTCCCCTGATCTCTCCGTTTTACCCTGCTTCCTGCCCTGGTTTCCCCCTGCTTTGTGCTCTGGTCATCTGCTTTCTCCTCTGTCCACACTACTGATAACTTTTATGTATTGATGGGCAATTAGCAGAGTACTAGTCTTTCCATGTCTAAACTAAACGATATGTGGTGATCGGTTAAATATATAGGCTAGCTACTTGAATCGATTGCTATGTATGCGACCTACAAGTAACCGAACTCCTGCCGCTACAAATGCCACATTTGCGGCTTGCAAAAGGAACAGTTTCTACTTCTAGAGTTCAATTGTTCAAAGTGTATTCGAGGAATTACGACCTCGGTTGAACATGAGTTCACGGAATTCCTGTAACTTTTCTATCTTATCATAATATGTTCATCGCACTTTCTTGTTGTTTACTTGCTTCTTGAACCTCATCCAGGGCCGTTCTTGGCAGAGTCAGTAGTCCCCATCATGCGCACTGCACCGTCATGATCGTCAAGAAGTCAAAGCAGAACATTGAGATGTTCAAAATAATAATATTATTATTATTATTCATACACTTTTATATTTTCATATCAATATACTATTAAATATCATTATCTGTAAAAATAATGATAAAATCAATGATGTATTTTTGTAACATGCTTTACAAAGTGTTGTAGCACCCTATAAAATTTCACCTTAAGACTATACTTATGTGTGAAGAAACAGAAAAGATAAATTATGTTTAGGGTAAAATGAACCAAATTGTACTATTTTAGGGTTAAACTGAACCAAACAATAGTTCAGGGATTATACATACTTTAGTTATACTTCAGGGAGTAATATGGACTTTCGCCTTTCCAAACATGTGTGATTTCTTGGCATGACATCATATCCATGTCAGCAATTAACGATTCAGCTGTTCAATCACACCTTGCATTAATATCCCCTGTTTGATGTCAGGTGGCGAGCACGGTAACTTCCCAGTTTCTCTCAACTTCATGGTTTCTTCTAACTCAAACTATACGCACTTCGGATCCTCTAAATTCATCTTCTAAAAGGAACATTATGTTCTAGTCAGCAACATTCTTTTTTCTATATCATTTTTTCCGCATCGGTCATACTCACTATCTCATCCTGGTTCCCAACTACCACATGTGAGAATAAAAAAAACCTACCACATCTAGGGTCCATCATTTTCTTTTTTTTTCTCTCTCTTCTCTCACCAGGTGGGCTCCTCCATCTCTCTCTCACGCACTCTTCCTTATTCCATGTGCCCTGTCCCCTTCCCCACCATCGACCCCAACTCTCCTTCTCGCATCTCCGCCTCCCGGCCCCGTACCGCAGCTTCCCAGCCTCCCGGAGCCAAGTCATGCACTGTCGCATCATATTCATGCGGCGCGACGAGGACCGGAGATCGAGGCCTCCGGATCCGGCGTCCATGAAGCACTAGCCCCATGGCGGAGCTCCCCGCGCCCTCGTCACCGACGCAGGTGGTGCGATGTGGGCTACGAGTGGTGTCCTTCTCGGGCGCCGGTGGGCTCCTCCCCTTCTGCTTCTCCCTCCCCCTCGCGCCACCGTCGCTAGGACCTGCCTCCCCGACACTCGTGCCGCTGCGCCATGCCTCACCATGACCTTTGATGGAACCAAAAGACAATTGGGCCAGGTCATTTTTGTTTATTAACTTTTTACGATGTTACATATGCATGAAAGTTACTTGTATGTTCTGGCAATTTGGATATAACTACTAGAGTTCTTGAGTGGAGAAAGATGGATAGAGTGGTATAATGGTAACGACGATAAGAAGCTCTATTTCCATTGTAAAATAATTATTATCTTGTGATATGTTCTTCAACATTCAGGTGAGTATTTATTTTTTGCTTTTAGTAATGCTATTAGAACCATCATTTAACTAACTTTTATTATTTTCATGTATCAATTCACTTGTGTAATTATGAAATTATTATTTTCGTGATACTCACTCTGCACAAACACATACTTGGTCAAGTAAAGTTATTAAACCAATGCTATTGTGCAACAATAATTATCAACATGTTGTTGGTTCTAGTTCAAACTTTGATTCATCCATTTGTTGTTTGTGGTCCGAACTTTGATTAATCCGCTCATTATATGAACTAAATCAACATTATAGGTTTTACATGGAATTCGAATACTATAGAGAAGTTGTAGGACTACTTCAATAGTAGATGATAGTGGCATCATATCCTACGTAGGCAAATAAGGAATGTTTAATTCTTTAACTCCATAAGAATTTGCAGCCACAAAAGTAATTGATTACTCGCTAAGTTTCTTTCTAATCTAACACCTATATATGGCTTATGTTTGGTGTGAAGGACACACAAACATGCATTGTACGCTATGCAAACTTGGGATTGGTGTCATGTGGCAAAAATCCAAGAGCCTTTTTTAGAACGAAATATCCTAGTTACAATTCGACCCAAAAAACTTAGGTATTGCTGAGCGTGTGGCCGTTTCACAGGGGGTGGACCTCCCATGCTTCATGGGCCCATAATTCTATGAAAACTATGCAATATATGGATATTTGTACATGCATGTAAATGACTTAGAGTCTAAAAAACATGGAAACGAAGCTCTTGGAAAACCTGGATCCGCCACCGTCGTTTAATGAGTTGAACATCAGGCATGCATACGTTGGATGCTGATGGTAGGTGAAGGTCACTGACACACAAGAACGGTGACCGGTGCAGGCATGCACTCACGGGCCAACAACACCTGGCCCCACATGTAATTGACGATGATGCCAGTCTGACCCTTGAACTCTAAAGTGACGATGCCAGCAGCTGGTCACTTTCTTCCCGGCACGACATTCCTGATCTAGTTTGGCTGCCTCCCGTTCCTTCTAGCGCGCCTTTTCTTCTGACTGCGCGCGTTATCGCGGAACGAACCGGAGTGAAGCCAAGTTTAACCGTGCAGAGGTGCCATGGCCGATGAGGTTTCTGCATCATTGTTTGCAGACGGTGTCCGGAAAGATGATGACGATGGTGGTGGTGGGATCGACGAGACGACAGCGAGCCCAGCTGGTATGCGATGCAGTGGACGCTCCGCCGATTCTTCCCGCCCGGCAATCCATCCTTGTACCGCCTCATCATCGTCGTCACCGCGAAGCCTGCCCCGGCGTGGAACGCTGGCCTCGCTGGACCCGGTAAGCATACACCTCATCGTCCTCCTGCTCCTGCTGACCTCTAGTCTTCACTTCGATTTCGATTTTATTGTGAGGATTGGAGCTGGATGGTTATGAGGACGTGTTGGTTCAGGTCGGCGGATGTGGTGTCGTTCGTGGAGGCCGACCTGAAGCGCAGCGCCATGCGCGTCGTCAAGAAGACCAAGGACCTCTAGCGCGCAGGTAATAACATCAACCAAACCTTTTGCTCTCTGCAACTCCTGCCTGAATCACGATCGTTACTGTCCCAATCTTTCTTCCAGCAGAATCAACCTGACCATGATCATGCTCCTGTCGCTAATGAAATCTGATCGTGGGTACTTCACATGACCGGCTGCAGGTGCAGGCGGGTCGTCGGTAGCCATATGGCTACAGGCGCAATCAAAAGGTACGCGCCACCAGTTCAGTTCACCACCCCTGCTTGTTTCTCTGTTCTTCTATTCTGTTTTCGAGTTTGAGATCTGGTTCCTCACTGCAACTAAAACAAAGGGAGCGTGCACACTCTTTCCACGATATATATAACGGCCCGAAATGCAATCCCACCACAATCAAAACGTCGGCATTGCGGACATCTGTTTTATGCGTCAAATGTTTGTAATTGTGAAGCCCAGTCTTTTGGCCGGACAAAATTTGTTCCCAATTTTCTTATCGGCTACAAGACCAATCTGACAAAGCAGTACTGATGATTGATGAATATACTTCAATCATGTCTATTCCTGTGCCAGGGTCTCAACAATACTTTACAGGAATAAGTGCCTTCTATAGTTCTATTTGGCTTTAATCATTTGCAGAGAAACATTGTCAGAACAAAGATCAAATGTTGCATCAGCACGCAGAAGCAATCCTTATTGAATCTTGTTTGTAGGTTCACAAAACTACTTAACTTGGTGATCTGTAATAAACTAACTAAAATTGAATTGATTGGCAAGAACGAACCTACAGCGAAACAAAAACCCTCCTGTTTGACATAGTAGAATGTAATTAGGGACTTGTGGCAGATCTCTCCTCCTATAATATTGTAAAGTGTATTTTTCTCCAAGAATTTACAAACTCATTTGACCCTTTATATTCATAAAGTATATCATAATTGCAGATTTAACAAACAAAAGTTATTATTTGGCTTCCTCTTCTCTATATTCTTGTCCTTCAGTTAGGTACTGCTGATTTGATTTCACCTCCTTCTTCAGGGCTGTTCTTGGAAGTGTGAGCGATTACTGCATCCATCATGCGCAATGCACCGTGATGATAGTAAAGAAGCCAAAGAACAACAGTCACTAATGATCATGGTCCAGGTCCAATATGTTTTTTGTTTGTTAATGAATATGGAACTCTAAATTGCCAAATAGGTAATATATATGCCTTTTACATATTTGGGGTTACCATTAGGGAGAACAAAACCTTCAGTAGCTGACTTTTTACCAATGGCACAAAGAATTGAAAGAAGACTGGTGGGATGTGCTCAATTTTTAAACCATGCATAAAAACTGGAGATGGTAAACATTGTCTTATCCTCACTGCCAACATTCTACATTTGCACCCTTCATATACCAGACACCATCATAAATCCAGTAGATCAATATTAATGCTAGGAAGTCTTAACTCGCCCAAAATCAGAGGGAGGGCTAGGAGTCATAAGATTAAGGACACAAAACAATGCTCTTCTTATGAAGCAACTGCATAAGTTCATGACTAAGGAGGACTTGCCTTGGGTACAACTATTATGGGAAAATTACTACAATAATAACCAGATACCAGGTGCTCGAAAGGTTAGCTCATTTTGGTGGAGGGATATTCTGAAACTCATGGACCTATATAAAGGAACTACTTCGGTACAAATTGGAAATGGATCCACATTTCAATTTTGGGATGATTCTTTTAATGGAGCTCCATTTAGATTGCAATTCCCAGATCTATTCTCTTTTGCAAAAGATGAGAAAAATTTGCTGTTACAAGTCAGAGAGCAGGAGCACTTTGCTGATCTCTTCAATCAGCCACTAAGCATTTAGGCGTACCATCAACGGGAAATTGTTAATGAGGCAGTCAGTAGCATCCAATTTACCCAAGCCAATGATATTTGGAAGCAAATGAAGCAAGGTGCTAAGTACTTAGTCTCTCAAGTGTAGGAACAGTTAATTGGACATATGCCTACCCATCCATCCTTCAGATGGTTATGGAGCTCCTCCTGTCAGCCAAAACACAAGATTTTCTTTTGGCTATGGATGCATGATAGGCTCAATACAAGAAACATTTTAAGAAGAAGACACATGGTTCTGGAATACTACACTTGTGACATGTGTATCTTGTAAAAGGAGGAAGCTGTAAGGCACCCTTTTGTGAGATGTAATTTTGCAGTAAGGTGTTGGTACTCAATTGGATTTGTCATACCAAGGAGGTTAATGACAATGCTAGTCATTAATTGGATCAAAAGAAAATTGGGTGTTCCATTTTTCATGGAGGTGAATATCCTAATGTGTTGGAGTATATGGAAAGAGAGAAACAATTGGATTTTCAACAATATTGACCCTTCACTGGACAATTGCCGAAGAAAATTCAGAGCTGAGCTTGCCATGATTATGCATAGGGCCTGGCAAAAACATAAATCAAGACTGCAAGAATGGATAGATCAAATAGTTTAGAAGTTGTTTTCTTTTGCTGTTTTTTTCTTGTGTTTTGCTTTGTTGTTGAACTTCCTTTTATTAACAAATAAAGCACTGCAGTGGCTTGCCCCTACAGTTTTCCTCAAAAAAATATGGATCATCGACATCACTGATCATGCTAGTTTGTTCAAGCGTACGATGTAATATTTCCACAATTTCCTATGTCAGGGTGCTTGAAGTTACCGGGGTAAAGAACTCATAGTCCAAGATCTTATGTCTGAGAAAGTATATATAATGAAAAAACAAATAAACATATCAGCAGAAGCTACATTGCTGATTATTGTTACAATCTAATTGTTTGAATCGATTTCAATCCTTCTCTTGACACTGGTCGGCGACAGGTTATGATCCAAGATTAGAAGTGATTCAGGTTCGTCTGGCGACTTCGACAAGCAATCAAGTGCAATTTTACGCAAATTCTCGCTATCGCTACCAGGCTTCTAACATTTATTTTGTTTTAATAACTATATTAGAACTATCGTTTGAACTTATATGTTTGTTTTACCAATTTATTCATGCATAAGTTAAAGTGTAATTGGCATGTTTTGGACTCACACAAGAATCGGCTCATACAACTAGTCATCATACTCTATTTTTCATGTGTAGTTGTACTCATTGAATTATTATTTGGACCAATTCACCTTTATTATTTTACTTCTTTTGGGAAATAGTTACCACATAAGCTACTGTAGGACTATGATAGTGGCACTCTAGGTAGAGACAGATGAGAATGGCTTAGATCTTTAAGTCACAACAAAATTGAAGCCAAGAATTAAAATGGTATCACTCACTAAATTTCCAACATTGCTTCTATATCTTTCCTTTGTGCCATGTTACTTAGTGTTCGATGTGAAAGACACAAGAGGACTTATATGTTACTTATTTTCGATCGTAAACTAGACCAATATTGTACACTACCCGAACTTGATATAATTGGCCTTCCGCACAAAATATCTAACTTGACTGAAAAAACGTTAGGTGGTAGTTAGAAATTAATACTATATTATCCCGGCATCCTCCTATGAAATTCCAAGAGTAAGCTAGACGGGATTTTTCCATTTACAACAAGAGGCTGTGGTTATTAGGGCGCTCTGCTTGAGTTGAGTCGCATGCCGACCAGTTTCTAACCTTCGGTGGCACTCGGCAAAGGAAGAGAGAAATTGCAACTGTAACAACCCTGAAGCATTGGAAATATGCATGTGTGACGACATGGTGAATCCTAATAATTGACGCATGCAGCTCAACACAAGACAAAAGAGGCTGGCTAGCACTGCCATTCCCCGGGTGGAACAGTTAGCAGCTGGCTCATTCCGTCTCGTCCGAGTTGGCGCGCGTCGCATAACGAACTTAGCGAAGCGGAGCGGAGCGGGAGCGCCATGGCGGAGGCCGGAGGAGGCATCCACGTCCTCGTCGGCAGCAGCGAGCGGCCATTGCAGCGATCTTTACAGGCTGGCCTCCCGCACGATCTGCACGACCCGGCGCCGTCGCCATGCCTGAGCTTGCCTCAAGACGCCTGCACACACACGTACACATGCACACCTCGACACAGCGACGGCGTACACGACTGACTCGAACACACGACGCGACGCTCAGCCATGTTAGGATTACTGCCAACAAACGTGTCCAGTTGGTACGTGATGCAGATGTGGCGTCGTCGTCCAGCACTTCGATGGGTTTAGACTTTAGGTGCGGCAGATGTGGTATCGTCGTCCACATGCATGGCCAACGAGCTCTGCGCGCAGGTAAGATCACGAGGACTCCACTACTATAACTCCACCCCATGATTGTCATAATCTAATTCTAACAATATCCAGATAAAACAGTCCTCCTCAATCTTCTTCTTTTAATAGCTCAAACAACTTGTTCTAGATCATGATCGTGCCCTTATGGTTATGGCCAATGAATCTGATCTTGAATACGCTGCTGCAGGTAAAGGTAACTGATGCTGTGCTCGAGGTGGTGGAACGGGATGCGAAGACCGTGCTGTGGGTGTCGTCAGTCCAGAGCAATCACACGGAGTGATGTTAGCCACACGGAGTGATGTTAGCTTGATCTCCTCTGGCCCAAAAGCCCAACAGTAGTGGGCCTTGATCTGCACCCTGATCGGGAGCGCCCAAGCAAATGTGGTTCGTGGGCTCCTATCGCCAGTGTCATAAAGATTTGTACGGGCTGGGACTCGAGTTTTGTAGAGAGAGCCACCAACCCCACGTGTATAAGGCCAGTCTCAGTAGAGGTTTTATGAATAATAAATACATTGTCACGTAGATATTTTTGATAATGTGACGAGTGTATTAATATGAGAGGTGAAATGAGTTTTATGAGGATGAAACCCTGCGTACAAAGTTATCTAGACATCTTGTATCTTGCGTGTAAACTAAAAAACAATAATAGATGAAACTATATGCATTGAGAGATGGGTGTTTCATCCTAGCTTCAAATATTTTTAGATAACGTGTCACTTTAGGTAATTGTGACTATAAAATTTTTATTGAGACTAGCCTAATGTTTTCAAGCCAAGCTAATAGCATTTTCATCAGCCCAACCACACGTGTATAATGTTTCCGAGCCTGCACCCTGTCTCAATTTGAAGGCCAAATCGACTGCACAATCAAAACTGTACTATTTTTTTTGGGGTACACAGTACTTACACCTCCTCCTCCTGCTGCTGTTCAAGTCATGACTTCGATTTCAATTTCATCATCAGAAGAGCAGCTCCATGCATGCGAGTCGTGAAGAAGGCCAAGGACAGGCCTCTACGCACAAGTAATAAGATGAAGCAAACCTTTTCCACGCTGCACCCATTGTCATCTCAATCTTTCTCACACGAGAATCAACTGTCAAAAGGGCCAAAAAGGGAACAAAATTTCAGATTGTGGCCATATAGGGAAGTTCAAATGGTTTAGGGCCAAGAAAGGAAACGTGAATTTCAACTAGGCCAAATAAGGAATTTCCTCAAAAAAGTTTGCTAGCAAAAAACTCAGGCAAATCTGCCACACATTCAGATGCTATCGTCTCATCTGTATCATTGCCTTGCAATTGGAGGCAAGGGTTGCAAGAGGATCCAAAAGCACCATAACTTTAGATAATATTTGTTTGTTCTGCATATTTAGCATTTTATTATAATATTATACATATCGGTAATATCTCAAATCACATTCAAATAAAGAATCACACATATAATTGTTCAGAACAAAAAGAGTAATGTAACATGAAGTTTTGTTTTATATTTTTCATAAACAATAGAATAAAAATACTTAGATATACTTCCAATATTGATTAGTTTTGTTCTTATTTGTTTCAAATACTTCTCATTTATCTATTAAAATTCTTATTTTTCATTTACTATTTAAGCCTCAACACCTTAATACATTAAACTTGTAACTACAATTGGATTAAATAACAATTTATTGTTGCAATTGTTTAATAAATTTTATCAATGTCAAGAAAATCAAAACCGATGTAAACATTCGATCTCTATTAGTCAGAACTCCTTACTGATATTTCTTGTTGTTGGCAAACTTCTAATGTTTATTTTTCTTAATAATTCTATAAGAACTATCCTTGAAATTATATGTTTTCTTTGCAAGTACGAATTATATGTTTTTAACTTGCGTAAGAATTGGCTCATACAAATGACGGCATTACTTAAATTTTCTTGTGTATATGACAACTTATCGAGCCTTTTGTTGGCTCAAACATTGATTTCTTCAAATTGTCATTCGAACCAAATCATCTTCATTACTTTTGCCTATTTGCTAGAATCACTACCATGATAATGTTGTCACCTTATATAGACAGAACATAGGCTGAATTCTTTAAGTCACCTTACAATTAAAACCATAAAAAATGGTATTAATCACTAGTATATCTTTCTTTTGTGCCATGTTACTTATGTTTGATATGAAAGATACCCTATATACGTGTATTGTAGACTAACAAAACTTGAGATTGGTGTCAAATGTCTACAATCCAGCCATTAACCCAAAATATCTGGCTTGAAATGGCACAATAAAATTAGGTGGTAGTTAAAAGCCAATATAATTCCAGTATCCACGTATGGAAATGTACAGTCCCAACGGTCCAGAAACATAGGGAACATGAGAAAGGGTCTTGTGGATCTTGAAGAGGCAGAGAAACGGCAACAGCAACAATCCTGAAGTATTGGAAACGCAACTCAAACGATTGGCCTCGTGGAAGCAAAGATCAGCCCCGCATATAGGATTGTGGATCTATCTCTCAGGAATCTGGGTACCGGAACTAAAGCACTAAACCCATAATCATCATTTTTTTAGAGAATAGGCCGGGGCCCTGGTTTATATTGAAAGCAACATATCATTCGCTGGGGTTTCTTTTGCTGTGTACACCCTTTGGGGTGTAGAGGCAGGAACTTTGTTCCGTTATCTAAAAAATTCGCTGGGGTTTCCCAACTACCTCCAAAACACCAGGCTATTCGCCATATAGCTTCAAAAGACAAGAGAGCATATTACTTCTATTAATTACATTCATCTGTCATTCTTGACCATTACGACACCTACTCATGTTAACCAATTAATTCCAGTTTCTAGGATCATAGCCTTTTCCTCCTTCTTGAGATCCGCCACTTCTCTTCGTATCTTCCAGGCAAACTACAACAGTCTAGTGAAACATGTACTGCACCAGAACTTTGTTCCCACCTGTCAGAGAGAATAAGAGGCTACGAGGTCAGAGCCAGACACGGACAAGCGAGAATAAGAGGCCAGGCACGGACGCGCTTCCCGCGCTCCGGGGCGTCCATCCATCATTTCTCCATTCCCACGTTCTCCGACAGCTAAGTTCGTTACACAAATTGAGCCGCTAAATTTTGTTCACAACCACACGGCCCTCTCTCAGCTCTTCGGTCGGCCTCTACCATCAATTCCAGACAGGCTCGATCATCTCACCGGCAGGATACCACCATCAGCGAGATACACACACTTCTGCAACGTTAATTGCAGATAGGGCATAGGCGGACATGGCAGCAGCGGCAGAAGAGGCAGCGGCCAGCGGCGGCGGAGGTTCAGGGAAGCCGGTGATGTTGGTGGGGATCGACGACAGCGAGCACAGCTACCACGCGCTGGACTGGACGTTGCAGCACTTCTTCGGCCCCGGGCAGCCGCAGCAGTACCACCTCGTCGTGCTCACGGCCAAGCCCCCGGCCTCCTCCGTCATCGGCATCGCCGGCATGGGCACGCCCGATCTGCTGCCCACGGTGGAGGGCGACCTCAAGCGCACCTGCGCGAGGGTCATCGACAAGGCCAAGCAGCTATGCGCCCAGGTACTCGTAACTTCTGATGTCATTGTGTCCTTTAATTTGTCGATCACGTACGTCTAACCTTCTTTGTTGGCATTGTCGTGGCAGGTCATCGACGTGAGCTACGAAGTGTTTCGAAGGCGACGCGAGGAACGTGATCTGCGAGGCGGTGGATCGGCACCACGCCGAGATGCTGGTCGTGGGCTGCCATGGCTACGGAGCATGGAAGAGGTACTTGTTTTGCTAGGGACAATACATCTCTGTTTGTTCTAAGATCAACGCGACATATATATGTTCATTTGTACATCGATATGAGTTCGATTTCTTTTTGTTCATTAAATAAATGACGTTTGTCTGAAATTTATTTCGTTCCGTGTAGGGCTGTTCTCGGAAGCGTGAGCGACTACTGCACCCACCACGCTCACTGCACCGTGATGATAGTGAAGAAACCCAAGCACAAGAAAGCTGAGCACGTGTCTTAATTGATTTGAGCTCGTCATGCATGTGACTTTTCGTACTTTGTATGCAGTTAGCCTTTTACAAAATTTTTAGAGTGAAAAGTTTATTAATGGAACTGAATTTTGGCCAGCCTTAGCTCTGTGAGAGATATGGATCCGAACGTACGGGCTGCCGCTCTCCAACGGTCTTCGTGCACCTTAACTTATCCCTCTACTAATATCTAAGTATTTTACTGACTTGAGTGAATTATGCTTGCTCAGATTCATAAGAAGCGCTTTCTTGTTTTGCTGGAAAGTCGTGAGCAGTGATTTTATAACGTGAAATAATGATATTTTGATTTTATAACTTATACCTCTCTCTCTCTCTCTCTCTCTTAGATAACTAGATAACATTAATCACAAATAGAAATCTGCAAAAAAAGGACTAACATAACATGAAGTTCTATTTTATATTTTTTAAACAACAGACTAAAAAATAGCTCAAATATACTTGCAGTGTTGATTACCTTTCGTTCTATTTATTTCAAATATCTATTGTTTTTGTTTCTATCTAAGCACAAACACCGTAATGCATCTATGCATCTATACTACTACCATCTTTTGGACTGATTAATTTGCTTGATGTAATGTTCATTTAATAAAGTTGACAAAACCAACATGATAAAAAACATTTATATATGTAGTAGCAACTTTGTACATTAGATCTTCATTAATCAAAGTTTCTTGTTGGCAAGCTTGTATATATTTGTATTTGTCTCTTAATAATTTCATAAGAACTATCCTTGAAATTATATGTTTCTTTTGCAAGTATGCATTGACTCATGTATATATGAAACAATAGTTGTGATACTTTTGACTTGCAAAAAAATTGACTCGTACAAATAATTGCATACTCAAATTTTCTTGCGTATGAAAACTTATCGAGTGGTTGTTGGCTCAAACATTGATTCATCAAAACAATTTGAACTAAATCATCTTCATTATTTTTACATATATTCTGGAATTACTATCATGATAGTGTTGTCACGCTATGTAGATGGAAGAGAGCTTCAAATCTTTAAGTCACGTCAAAATTGAAATCATGAATAAAGTGGTATTACTCATTGGTATATCTTTCTTTTATACCATGTTACTTATGATCGATATGGAAGACACACCTATATATGTATATTGTACACTATATATAGCCGAACTTGAGATTGGTGTCAAATGGCCACAGTCTAGAGCCATCATCCCAAAATATCTGACATAAAATGGCACAAAAAATTACCGTGGTAGTCAAAAACTAATATATTTTGTCATCCTCTTCTGGAAATGTACCGTACTAACACACAGTCAACATACATAGGGCTATTCTTGGAAGCGTGAGCGAATACTGCACCCACCATGCTCACTGCACCGTCATGGTAGTGAAGAAGCCGAAGCACAAGAAAGTTGAACACGTACGTGTCTTGATTTCCAGCTCGACGACATGCATGTGTGACTTGTCGTAATTTATTTGCAGTTATAATTTTTACAAAGGCCATGGTGATCTCTTTACAAAGAGCCAGTGTTCGATGAGCCACGCAGTGGAGCCTCTTCTCCGACTACAGCATAGGTGCGGTGGTGCACGAGCTCGATAAGGACCCCCAAGGACGAGAGATGGAGCGGGAGCTACTCGGTCTCGTTGGACGCTCGCCTCCCGTCCCTGTCGCCTTCATCGACGGCAAGCTCGTCAGCTCCACCAACGAGAGATCATGTCCCTGCACCTTGCCGGTAGGCTCGTTCCCATGATCAAAGCTGCAGGAGCCATATGATAGAGCTCTGAATTCGTATCTTCCATGCACGCAACACAAGCATGGTGTGGACATGCCATATATAGGATGTGTTCATCATGTAAGAGTTACATATATTATGCAGCCGTCTAGACCATCTGATCATAAACAATAGAACGTTCCAACCGAGACTGTAATACCCACTACCTGGTCATCCTGCTCGGGCCATGGATTCCGAGGGCAGAGCTTTGGGCCTAGCAGTAAGGATGCAACAAGCAATGTTTGCTTCAATGGAAGGGCCAAACAATCCTTTCAAAATTGTTTTTTTTTTTGGGGGGGGGGGGGAGAGAAAAAAGAAAATAGGTAATGCTATTGCTATGTGTGTTGTGGAAACTCCAGTATAGAGTGCTATTTTAGAGAGTCGCTCTTAGAAGTGCTATTTTAGAGAGTCACTCTTAGGAGTGCTGTTTTGGTAATTGACCCGTAATTTGTTGCAAACATGCTTTTTTCTTATGGTTGCTAGATTAAAATATCCTTGAATCGTGCTCTCATCTTTTCTTTGTCAGATGGGATGTGTGAGCAAGGAAACAACATTGCATGGCTGCGACTGACGCTTTCTTTTCATCCGCTGACATTGGATAGTTGATTTAGTAAATATTGAATTGGTAGTTAATTGCCTCCTAGATTCAAATGGAGAGGCTACACATACTTTAACAACTATTATGACCTGAAAAGAAATATTATCATGGAAACCTTGATTCTTTTTGGCTTGAGATGCATCTCACGCTATTATGTTCACCACAATTCGAGAAAGATTACAACCCAACTGTTCCTAGAGAAAAAATACTATATAAAATATGGAGGGAAATTCTGTTCACGGCAATAAATATAGGAACATGAAAAGACAAGACTTCCATGCTGGCATTAATGGAGACGGAACCAAACATATGGTAATCTGAACAGGGGAAAATATTGTACACTGAACCAAACTTAAATAAAGGATAATGTAGAAAAACAACACTAATTTAGAGAAACAACACCACACAGTGATAATTTTCAGGGCCACGGTTGCTAGAAGTATGCTCAAGCCGAGCTCAAGAAGTTGACCGTTGAAAACCTGACCTCATCAACTGCAGGAACTGATGGATGGAACATAGTGAGTGCTATTCACACTATGAATGAAGGACTAAAGGAACACTTCAAAAGTGTTCAACACATATGAAGAATTTGTTATATATCCGTCGTATAATTTTATTCAGTGTAATATTATGTAACAAATATATATATGACTAAGGATACACAGACACTTCATTTGCTTATAACTTAAAAATTCATACACGGCCGCAATGAAGCATGGGCACTTCTGTTAGTTTTATTCGATTCCCAACTCCTCTCGAAAAAAATAAAATTAACACTGGCTTTATTCGATTGACAAAAGAAAAATTTAAAGAAACTTTTGTGTTGATAATATGGAAACACAGGCTCTATAATGTTTGCACTTGACTATGATCAGTTTTTGCAAGCAGCTAGCTGGCTCTTTTCAGTGATTAAAGCCTTAAACCTTAAACTTCGTTTCTAACATTAAAGAAAAAGGAAAAAATAGTGGCAAATTGCTTGCAATTTGCTAATTGAATTTCTAGTAAAACTATATTCATATACCTTGTATAAGATCTCTGGTTTTCTTTTTCATAAAAAACAAACCACATATGAACGGTGCCAATAGATTCTCGGAATTCAATCTCGGGACATAGAACAACATCGTGGTGCATCTTTCTTGTTTCTATATTTTAATTGGTGTAATGTGATTTCCCCCATCGACCAGCAATACGAAAAGGTCAATGGCCGTAACAAATTATCTGTATTCACTAATCAACTCACGAGTAACGACACACGAATCAAGGCTTCACTTGAATTTTCAACGATACATTTTCTAGCTACCAAATTAGAAACTTCCGTAAGCATTATAAAAGAAAATATTGACAATGAACAATTAATATGTAACCAGGACAATATCTGAGAGAATAACAGGGAATGGGAGGATAAAATGGGGATAGCTTTTTGTAAACAAAATATTACTACCTCCGTCCTAGAAAAAGTGTCACTTTTGACTTTTAAACTTCACGTTTGACCGTTTGTCTTATTTAATTTTTTGTGGTATTATTTATTTTTTTCATAACTTATTTTTTGTTAGATATATTTTAATTATAATATTTTTAACATTTGTCTAAAAAATTAAAAGTGGACATCTTGCCCCAAATTTTGTAGACATCAACCACAAGTAGCCAACTGATGGTCCACTGTTCCATTGAAGAATCCTAATCAAAGTGCCATAACAAAATTTAGGGTGGTCACAAGGAATTTGGTCAAAGCAAAGAATTTGTTGTTTAGTGTTTTCAGCTGGAGTTGAATATCTTAATCTTAACAAAGATAAATAGGAATGCTTTTAATGCAATCATTCATAACAGCACAAGGCACAAATTTGTAAGTTCTAGTACTCATGAAATGCTAGACACTGCCTAAAAAATGATACCAACAAATAGCTACACAAATGTAAATGCACTGAAATATATCGTCTGTACCATTCATATAACTGCAAGGACTCTCAGCCGTTGGATGGTCGTCAGAGGTATCTTCAAAGTCACAGCCGTTGGTTCGCCCCCAGCAGCCCAGCACGCATCTGCTCCTCCAGCAAGCATCCTCTCCGACACTCCGCCCGTCCGCCCCGCCGCCGCTGTCGCCGGCGGCGGCCTGGCGAAGCCTCTGTCCTAGAGTCCGAAGCCGCTGCTGATACCTAGCCGTACTTTGTTCCTCTACCTATCGACCCTCGCGAAATAATTGTGGACGGTGATGTCCACCGTGCCGCGCACAAGGTGTTCGACCGAATGACAAGCACGAGTGCGACGGCCTCTCTGCACCGTTCGCTCGCGGGGTTCCTCGCACATGGAGATCCCGAGAAGATTCTTTCGCTCTTCGCGGCCAAGTCCAGACAACATGGGCGCCTGGGCTCAGGTGACCTCGTGTGTGCCCTGCGAGCGTGCAGGGGAGCGGCAAGCGCTGGCTGCTCGTCCCGCAGATCCACGCGGCGGCGATCATGCGTGGCATTGGGGCCGACCGGATTCTTGGAAACCTGCTGATTGATTTGTATGCGAAGAACGGGCATGTGCGGAAGGCCAGGCGGGTGTTCGACTCTCTTTCAGCGAGGGACAATGTCTCGTGGGTTGCAATGCTGTCCGGGTATGCACAGAATGGTCTTGGTGAGGAAGCTGTCCGGCTGTACAGCGAGATGCATCGGTCAAGAGTTGTTCCAACTCCGTACGTTCTGTCCAGTGTGCTGAGTGCTTGCACTAAAGCAGAGCTTTTCAAGCAGGGTGGGCTCATCCATGCTCATGCTTACAAGCAAGGATTCTATTCAGAGACCGTTGTGGGGAATGCGCTTATTGCATTGCACATACGGGATGCATCCTTTTCGTTAGCAGACAAGGTATTTTCTGACATGCCAGTCTGTGATAGTGTAACATTCAATACTTTAATCTCAGGGCATGCTCAGTGCGGTCATGCTGAGCGTGCTTTGGCGATATTTGACAAGATGCAGATGACACAGTTGAGGCCTGATTGTGTGACTGTTGCTAGTCTGCTTGCAGCCTGTGCGTCTGTTGGGGATTTGCAAAAAGGGAAGCAGCTCCATTCGTATTTGTGGAAAGCTGGCATGTCTTCTGATTACATAATAGAAGGGTCACTCCTTGACCTTTATGTTAAATGCAATGACATTGAAACAGCCCTTGAGGTCTTCAGTTCGGGCGATAAGAAGAATGTTGTGCTATGGAATTTGATGCTTGTGGCATATGGGCAGGTTAGTGATCTTGCTGAATCTTTTGACATCTTTTGTCAGATGCAAGAAGCTGGTATAAGACCTAACCAATTCACATACCCATGCATTTTGAGGACTTGTACTTGCAGTGGAGAAATTGAACTTGGAGAGCAGATTCACTCACTATGCATAAAAAATGGCTTTGAGTCTGATATGTATGTCAGTGGTGTACTGATAGATATGTATTCCAAAAATGGGTTGCTTGACAGAGCTCGACGAGTTCTTGAAATGCTCGAAGAAAATGATGTTGTTTCCTGGACCTCCATGATTGCTGGGTATGTACAACATGACTTTTACAAAGAGGCCCTTTCAACATTCAAAGAAATGCAGTGTGGT
This sequence comes from Chloris gayana, assembly GCA_031894775.1. Classification (NCBI taxonomy): domain Eukaryota; kingdom Viridiplantae; phylum Streptophyta; class Magnoliopsida; order Poales; family Poaceae; genus Chloris; species Chloris gayana. Next base: position 408,772 of record JAUNZO010004377.1, read on the forward strand.
GGAATTTGGCCGGATAACATAGGGTTAGCAAGTGCTATCAGTGCCTGTGCTGGAATCAGAGCAATGCGCCAGGGTTTGCAGATTCATGCTCGGGTTTATGTCTCTGGTTACTCAGCTGATAGTTCAATATGGAATGCGTTGGTGAACCTGTATGCAAGATGTGGACATAGTCGAGAAGCTTTCTCATTGTTTGAAGCTATGGAACATAAGGATGAGATTACATGGAATGGATTGGTATCTGGTTTTGCACAAAGTGGTTTATATGAAGAAGCTCTCAAGGTATTCTTGCAGATGGGACAAGCAGGTGTAAGGTACAATTTGTTCACATTTGTTTCCTCTATCAGTGCTGCAGCTAACCTAGCTGATATAAAACAAGGAAAACAAATACATGGTAAAGTTATTAAAACAGGACACACCTCCGAAACTGAAGTCGCAAATGCATTGATTTCACTCTATGGAAAGTGTGGCAGCATTGAAGATGCCAAGATGGAGTTTTCTAAAATGTCCCAAAGGAATGAGGTATCATGGAACACTATTATTACAAGTTGCTCACAACACGGACGTGGACTTGAGGCATTGGATCTGTTTAATGAAATGAAGCAAGAACGTTTAACACCAAATGATGTTACCTTCATAGGAGTCTTAGCTGCCTGCAGTCATGTGGGTCTGGTAGAGGAAGGCCTTAGTTACTTTAAGTCCATGTCTAATGAGTATGGAATTGATGCCAGACCTGACCATTATGCTTGTGTCGTGGACATTCTTGGACGAGCAGGGCAACTTGATCGCGCAAGGAGATTTGTTGAGGACATGCCAATTACTGCTGATTCAATGGTTTGGCGAACCCTTCTCAGTGCTTGTAAAGTACACAAGAACATAGAAATTGGGGAGCTTGCTGCTAAGCATCTTCTCGAATTAGAGCCTCATGATTCTGCATCATATGTCCTCCTTTCAAATGCATATGCTGTTACCGGGAAGTGGTCAAATAGGGATCAGGTCAGAAAGATGATGAAAGATAGAGGAGTCAGAAAGGAACCAGGTCGTAGCTGGATTGAAGTAAAGAACACAGTTCACGCCTTTTTTGTTGGTGATCAATCACACCCCTTGGCTGATGAGATATACAATTTTTTGGATGGCCTAAATGATAGCATAGCCAAAATAGGGTACAAACAAGAGAATTACATTCTGTTTCATGAAAAAGAGCAAGAACGAAAAGACCCCACTGCTTTTGTCCATAGTGAAAAGTTAGCTGTAGCTTTTGGGTTAATGAGTTTGCATCCTTGCATGCCTCTTCGAGTGATGAAGAATCTCCGTGTATGTAATGACTGCCACACTTGGATGAAATTTATTTCTCAAGTTGCGGGAAGAGAAATTGTGTTGCGAGATGTGTACAGATTTCACCATTTTAACAATGGAAATTGTTCGTGTGGAGACTTCTGGTGATCTGGACTGAAATAAAGTTTATGTAGTACTAATTCTTATTGTTTCCTTTTAATCTCAACTTATTAATTGTTCATTCAAGCAGTTCATACCGGATATGAACTGACATTGTTACATGCAGGCATTTAAATGTAATATATTTCTACCGGAATGTGGCAGCAAGATCAGGCAATGCAACATGCAGGGCTTATGCATCAAGCATTTCTCTCTATATCAAACAGTTGTTGTTTTGGTATCAGTTTTTATTTTTGATCCCTCTGTTCATCATTTTTGTCTTACATATTTCTCTTTTTGTTTGCAGGTGAAGACATTGATCCACTGCAAGGGCCCTTGCTTCATTGGAATATTAGAATAGGGGTAATTAGCGGTTTGTAATGGTCCCATGAAAATTACCTAGGGTTGGTGTTGACAAATGCTGATGGACACAAGGATTAGGGAGAGAATGTTAGCAGTAATCCTTGTGTTTCTAATATATAGTACAGAATAATAGGGTGAACTAGTAGAGTGTTCTAGACAGCAGTAGATCTACTGTAGCACCGACTTACTGTAGCAGGCTAGCAGCTGTAGGCTGTTTCTAGAACCTAGAAGAAGTAGCAGCCAACCCGAAGATCTATTATAATAGGCGAATTTTGCTGTAGGACACTGTTCTTTGCGGTAGATCTTGAGGTAGCGTGACAGAGGAGAGAGAAACACAAGGATATCTCTAGGAGGAAGAAACACATATCGATTTTTTTTTTGTTTTTCTCTCTGCTAATGTAACGGGAGAAAATATCAGCAAATTTTGTGGATTGAGATGCCAAATTATGATTTTCCTTTTTACACTAAGCAGTAAGCAAATAACAGATTATGTTCAACTAAATAAGCATGCAGATGAATTAAAATATTATTACCAGGTTGCACATTTAATCTTTTGTACTCCAATTTGTTGTCTCATTATTCGTTATTCTTGGAAATATAATTGTTTTGATAATCTGGCATATGCGGATATGCTCTATGTGTGTTAGGCCATATTTTATTGTGGGCCCCATTATTAAATTGTACACGAATAGGTATTTGAGATGCTCCAAGGGCAAGAGAGTCTTTTTACCATAATTCTCTCGCATGAAACATCAGTTTATGATATTTTATTGGCTTTGATGCGTTATAGCAATTAACCAGCATTTTGGAATGGTTCCTAGACAATTAGTGAAAGTTGAGTGTGAACCGGCAAATGCCACACAAAGAACAATGTCCTGCAGCAAAATCTGCCTATTATAAATAGCACCTAGTGTGCAATGTAATGGAGTGCCTCAGTCTGCCTAAGTCCTAAGCATAAGCCTTCCTTCTTGCAAGTTGGAACTCTCCGCTAGTTGCTAGCTGTTGTCCATCATCGTTGTGGTTACAAAGTCTAAACATACACATTGAGGGTGATGCCAAGCCTATGGGTTAGCAAAGCTAGTGGGAAGATACAACTAGATGAAGAGAAGAGAATCAACATCAATCCATCAGGCCCCTCATGGCCTCTAGGGCCTTGTATTTATAGAAGGGAAGAAGTGGGGAATCCCTCTTGTACCCTTAGTGGGGTACAAATCACTATAATACCTTTGTGGGGTATAAATATTACACTTGTGTCATCGCTAGTTGAGAAGATATAACATGGGCCAAATATGAGGTAGCTGAGCCCATGAGAAGAGGCAGTTTGTTATTTTAGATCTTTATCTCCAACAATCACCACCCCCGAAATCATAATCAACATTTCGTTTCGGAGCCGAATGAGCCGGGAGGATGTCGACCTCATCAAAAACTGGCATTGCTCGGAGAGCGTATGGTCGCCAACTCTTTGCTCCGTTGAGCTGCTGTTGTCGACCGGACTCCAGGACCAACTACCATCAATGATCCTTAGTCATGCGGGTGAGCTTGGAGGCGTTGGGGTTGTGGGCTGCAGTTGAGTAAGACAAGGTCTATCGTCGCGAGGATAGGCCCACGTTGGTCGCCATCCTACCCGGGGTGCCGTCGGAGATGAAGGCTCGACTTGCCGTGAAGAAGTCGGCGAAAGAAGCCAAGACAACAATACACGCGATGCGGCAAGGGGATTCGCGCGTGAAGGAGGAGAACACGAAACGACTCTTGAAGGAGTTCAAGAATATAGAGTTCTTCGACAGTGAGTCCATCGATGACTTCACGTTACATGTTCAAGGCATCGTCACCAACTTGAGGGAGTTTGGTGAGAACATGGAAAACGGTTGCATGGTGAGAAAGATCCTTCGCGTGTTCCCCAAGTTCAACCAGATCGTAGTGGCGATCAAGACACTCCTTGACTTGAACACCATGTCCATGGTAGAACTTATCGAGAAGGTTGCATCCATCGGAGGATCGCTCTAACGACCGGACAGTTGAGTCCGTTGGAGGCGTTGCATACTTACTGCTCACGGAGGAGCAGTAAGTAGAGCATCGGCATCAGCACGACAACAAGGGACATGGGTGTGGCGAGAGATGTACGACGCTGCGGCAAGAAGGGTGGTGACCGTAGTGGCGATCATAGCAAGGACAACGACGAGGCAAGCATCACAAGATCAGGTGTTAGTGGTCGCCACCGAGGACGTTGCTTTTCTTGAGGCTAGCGGGGTCACATCACAAGGTAATGTCGTCAGCCAAGGAATGAGAAGGCACTGCTCCCTCATGTCGATGATGAGCCGTTGTTGTTATAATGGCAGAGTGCACCGTGTTATGATTAGGGGGAGGATGAGCTCCTGAATAAAATGGTTAAGATGAAGTGATGGACGTAAGGATTAGGGGGGTGGAGAATGTTAGGAGTAATCCTTGTGTTTCTAGAGAATAGTAGAAAATAGTAGGGTGAACTAGTAGACCTAACTACTGTAGCACTGATGTACTGTAGCAGATGCGGGCTGTTTCGTGTTATGATTAGGGGAGGATGAGCTCCTGAATAAAATGGTTAAGATGAAGTGATGGACGTAAGGATTAGGGGGAGAATGTTAGGAGTAATCCTTGTGTTTCTAGAGAATAGTAGAAAATAGTAGGGTGAACTAGTAGACCTAACTACTGTAGCACCGATGTACTGTAGCAGATGCGGGCTGTTTCTAGAACCTAGGAGAAGTAGTAGCCAACCCCCAAGATGTATTATAAATAGCACCCAGTGTGCAATGTAATGGAGTGCTTTAGCCTACCTATGACCTAAGCCTAAGTTTTCCTTCTTCTTGCAAGTTGCAACTCTCCTCTAGTTGCTAGCTGCTGTCCACCACCCCCCTGAAATCAGAATCAGCAAATGCATTAGTAATGTTAGTTTAGTGTTAATGTTCAGAATAGCAGCTGATAAGTTTGGGCACCAGGTAGGTTAGTTTTTGGGCCTTAATTTCAACAGTATGGCAGTTGGCCAGTAGTAGTTACGATTCAATATATGCAAGTAGTGTTATGGCCTTACTCTGGCTGCTTAAAACCAGTAGATGTTGAGAGGTATGGCATGAATAGAGTTTTGGCTATAATAATCATATGTAGTTGTTCCTTGTGAAGTAACTCAGATGTGCAAATTCTTGCGCTTTGCTCTTTTCTTCACCTAGCCCAAGCTATGTGTGATTGTGTGATTGTGTGCTTATGCTGCTGATTAAGGGCCAACAGTTAAGGAAGTTGTATTTATATGATAAATATATGACATAGTTGCAATGACAAATTTTTCCCATCTCAATGCTGCTGCTATTTTTGATAGACAATTGCATCCCTAGCGTCAATTTAAAGCCCAATTATGTGTTTGGCCCTACTTTTTTGAGTTTGTGTGTTTGACCTTGTGTATTCGAAATGAAATCTTTGTCCTGGTTCTTACTGACCATCTAAATGCCACTATAGAAATTTTGTGCTATGTTACAACTAAACACCTCATTTTCTTAATTAAATATTGAACCATGGAGCCAACACAGATAAGATATGAGAATGAATTTTGTGGGCATAGGGGCATGAACCCACCCTAGCTCTGTTTTATTAATTATGGTTAAACTTAAATATTGAATCTCTGATTATACTATTAAACATATCAGACTAGCTGTAGATATGTTGTCAAATCATAAATTGTCAGAAAATTGGTACATAAATATGACAATTGGTTAGTCGATCATATAGATAAATATGACAATTGGTTAGTCGATCATATAGATAATAGTTGTATGAAGATTGAAAAAATTACCAGAAAGAAAATGATTGTGAAAGTTGATACAATATACACCAACATTGTCATGTATTTGAAACTAGAGGAAAGTAATAAAAGTAATTCAACGACTTTTTTTGTCATCAGTCAGTTGACCAATCAAAAATATTTGGACCAGGTCATTAAATACTACACTAGGTATTGGTAAATATAGCAACTAATCATATGATTCTAAAATATCTCATGCATAATATCATTCCAAAAAACTTCCTATATCCATTCGAATTCAAATAATTCCATATTTGGTAGGAGGTGTACTATACAAATGCTTCCAGATCCCTAGCACAATCGCAAGGACAATGACACCAAGAGCAGTTCTAGTGCTACCACGGGTTATGGTGCTACCATGCTCCCAACACCGGTAGCACCACAACGAATGTGCAAAAAATTATAACAAAAATATGATTGCGTAGTGTATGTTATCATCTAACATCTTGCAAAAGAAGGGATGCAATTGACAATATGCAAGGAGATACAAAAAAGTAAAATCAGACTATGAATAGCGCGGGTTGAAACCAATTGTGTAAAGAGATACAAAAAAGTGAAATCAGACTGTGAATAGTGCGCGTTGTAACCTGCACTATTCACAGTCTGATTTCATTTTTTGTATCTCCTTGAACATTGTCAATTGCATCTCAACTTTTGCATAATGTTAGATGATAACATATACTACACACTCATATTTTACAATTTTTTGCGCATGCATTGTGGTGCTACCGGTGTTGGGAGCACGGTAGCACCATAAGGAGTGGAACTTCTCTCCAATGACACCAGGCCAAGAATACATTGATTTCATAAGAGAGGTTTTCAGGTCCAAAATAATGGCCATTATTTTTCCTCAACTAATGGCTATTAGTTCAAGGATAGTTTAGTAATTGCGCTAAAAAATTAATATTTTTTATCATACAAATTTGTGTTAAATACACTAAAACTGGAATACAATAATAATGATGATGATTAATCAAATTTAAAATAAATATTTTATAACAAATTCATGTAAAAATTGAATAACTTATTAGTTACGATGAATTTTTGTATTATAATCATATTATTTTGACAATATTGCCCTTACTAATGACCATTAGTTATTAACTTCTAAAATTAAATCTACACCGTTAGATCCAACTAATGGCCATTAGTTGAGGGAAAATAATGGTCATTATTTTGGACCTGAAAACACCCATTTCATAAACCCACCAATCTGAAGCCATGAAGACCACCTACCATGGAGCAACTGTCCTCGGCGTTGCCCTTGTTGTATTGTCCTTTGCTAAGTGTTCCCTATAGTTTCCAGGAGAGTTTTCCCTGAGGATGCAAATACATTTAGTACCCTACCTATCGCCAGTGCATAGTTCTTCACATGAAAATTAAGTATTTTCCAAATCTATGATTACTTCAAATTGATCTTACAATCTCTAATTTTTGTGTAGGTATTAGGCCTATTGAGATGGTTGCAGTCCCTGTGCACGGTGTTCTCTTACAATCAATCCCTTGTATAATAACTTTTAGCTCAGCGAATTGAGATACCAATAAGTGCTTTAATGCTTGCTAGGACCAATTTCAAGGCTTCGGATACTGTGCTGCCACGGGGTGCAAATGTCGTGTAAATTGCAGTTTGCTCCCCTAATAAGTTAGCTCCATCTTGTTGTTGACACCAACCACATCTAACTTTTTGTTGGATGATACAAATAAACCTTTGATGATAAAATATTGACTAGGTTTAATGCACTTGAAAATTACCTAACATGGATGACAGATCATCCACCATTATATCTCATCGTCCCTTTTCTTCTTTAATCTAGTGATGATCAGACTTGCTAAAGCATAGTTAGCTCTCTACAATTCATTCTCTCAAGAAATTCACATGTGTCATATACTCATTTTTTCACATAATCTACCAATGTTTAAATGAACTGAGTTCCATTTACCGTATTTGTAGGAACAACAAATGTTCTATATAGGCATCCAAGGAACTCCAGCCTTATGTGTGTGTCATGCTTTTGTATCTTTGTGCTTCGATAATTTCCTTGAAGAGGCTTTTATCAATGAGATGTACACGCTCCTTGCGGAGCTAGTCAATCATAACGGGTACCCTTGATGTCATCAAAAGTATCAAGACAAATTAAAGTTTGCTGATGTTATTGCAAAGTTCAAACTTAGTCGCTACAGATAGGGTCTTTTCCTTTATGCCAACGTCATGTGAGGGTCTTTTCACTATTAGATGGATCAAAATTTAAATAACATTGTTCGGCATATTAGAAGAGCTATTTTATTCCTTGCGTTCTGCCTTGCCCTGGACTTTTTACACAAATCTATGGTATAAATAACCTACTAGATAGAAGGATTTTGTTATGAACCACTGGTGGTCGTCCTCACTACTGCAGCGTCTGTTTGATCCTCCTTTGCTCGGAGAGCTGCTTCGCCAGGACGACGAGGGCTTCACGATTTCTCCCTTCCCCCGTACTGCTTCGTACTTCCCGGTCTTGACATTGATCCTCGACACATCCTCGTCAAGCATGTCATTTCCGATCTTGACGAGGTTTATCATGTTCTCGGGTGTTGCCTCATCTACTGCTGAGACCGCGCCACCGCGAATATTGTGCTCGATCCGGAGGTAGTTTTTCTCGCTCTCGAACAACTTAAACTTGACAGCGACGTGTATGTCGACGAGGTCGGAACTGGCGGCCATGAAGATGTCGATGATGGGCCTCATTCCTTTCTTCCACAGCCACCCGAGCATGCCCCATTTGGAGCACTTTGCCGCGGTGTATAGGCCTGCGTCGGACGGCAAGCCGGTCCCGATGGACAGCACCAGGAACCTTCCGAAGTCTTCCTGGAGCACCTTCTTTTTGAGGAATCTATCTCCAACTCGCCTTTGTTTGATGAGTCTTCGTCCAGCCCCTTGTGCAGGTACTCCCCGTCTTCCCCTCGGCAATGATCTCCTCGATGATCATTGTCATGGCAACCATCGTCTGCAAGTCCATGGATCATTTTGGTTTTCGATGAAGCTGATATATATTCTAAGGAATCGAAATAATAAAGAAAAATGTCTTCTGGAGCTAGATGGCTCTTAACAAACACATCATTTTTTCTTCAAAAAAAAACAAACACATCTTTGAGCAGTCTTCCTATTTACACCATGGGTATGTACTGGCTGAAACCAGGGGTATATGACAATATGGATACTATCAGATCCCAGTTTTTTTGGAGGGGTGCAAATGGTAGTTTTAAATACCATATGATGAAATGGGAAAATGTCACTGTACCTAAATACTTTGGGGGGCTTGGGATTTTAAACACTAAAATTATGATTGAATCTTTACTGGGCAAGTGGATTTACCAGGATGATACAAATGACCCTTGCTGTGAGCTCTTAATAAGAAGAAAGTATCTTAATGCCAAACCTTTCTCGTTAGCAAAGGGTGAGGGGGTTCACAATTCTGGCAAGGCTTGATAGCAGTGAGATCAAAATTTATGAAAGGGGTTGCCTTTACGGTAAACAATGGTGCAAAAACAATGTTCTGTGAGGATATATGGCTGCAGAGTGTTCCTCTGAGAATCTGCTTTCCCAAGATTTATGAAATTTGCAGATACAAGAATTATCTAGTGTCTGATTGTTGGGTGGAGGATGAATGGCGTGTGGAGCTTAGAAGGAATATTGGATGCAGACAGATGAATGAGTGTCAAAAATTGGTATAGCTAAATGATCAACCAGATCAAATTAAATGGGTTCTGGATAGGACTGGGGTGTACTCTACTAGGTCGATGTACAGACATCTAAGCTTTCGTGGTGTGAAAGCTACAAGGATGCAGAAGATTGGAAAAATAGGATGCCTTTGAAAATCAAAGTTTTTATGTGGCTTGCTATGCACAATAAACTACAGACAAGGGGTGCAACTTAAGAAAATGAGGTGGAAGGGGAATAAAAACTGTATTCTTTGTGGCGTCCCTGAAACCACTGATCATGTTCTTTTTGGTTGCTTAAAAGCTCGTTTTGTTTGGGCGTGTACATGTTAAAGAATCGATGGGGTAGGATAGATATCCTGTGAGTATGAAGGATTTTCATGAAAATCGGGGGGGCGGGGTCAACAGGGTTCTTTTCTACTAATCTAATGAATTTCTGTTTTGCTGTGCTGGCGTGTGCCTTTGGAAGACCAGAAATAAAATGGTGATGGATAAGAAATTTGATGTGTCAACTGATCAAATTTTATACAAAATCTTCTAGGCCTTACAAAAATGGCAAGTGCTGCTCAAGCAAAAGGACCAGGAAGTGCTGGACGTGAAGCTGAATGCAGTGAAGCGATGGTGGTGTTCCCGATCTGAATGGTTGTACCTTTTAATTTCGCTTTAATAAAAGCGGGAGAAATATTTTATCAAAAAAATAATAATGAAAAATAAGTCTCATTATGTAGCACACATACAGGATTGTTGGCAGCAACACCACCATCGATGAGGTTGTACTCTTGCTCGGCCACCTGCCCATTGGTGTCTTTGCCTTTAACCCGAAAGCAGTGGGCGGGGAGGTAGGTCGGAGCTGCTGAGGAGCCGATGCAGACATCAGATAGCAGTGCATTGCTCAGACTTAGAGGTAGCTTCTTGGCCTGCATTAAACACACAGGACAAATTAAATGATTGTATCATGGAAATTACATCAAAACAAGCCTCTAATGTAATTTTTACCTCATAGGTGGTGAAGATGATTGGCTGGAGCATATTGATATCGAAGGTGGGGATGATGATGTTAGGGCGTGTGTCCCCGACTCTCCTCTTGCCGAGCACTTCCCGAATCTTGGCATGGAGGTACTTGCCGTCGTGCTTTGGGCCCCACACCGCGGCTAAGGCAGCAGAGATCTTGCTCCCGTTTTGAGGGAAGATGTGTGGACCGTGCTTGAGATAGAAGGGGTTGATTTCCTTGGCCGCGAATAGCGGCCGGCCGTCATTTCCTCGCGCAGACAGCATTGCCGTGATGAGCCCGCCAGTGCTCGTCCCAGCGATATAGTCGAAGTAGTCCGCCAGCCTTGCTTCTGGCCCATCCAGCTTCTGGAGCTCAGCCTCAAGGAAGGCTAACACAACACCGGGGATGAGGCCTCGGATGCCGCCCCCATCGATGGTCAGCACGGTCACTTTCTTCTTCTGTGGTGCCGGCACCGGCTTCTGGTTAAGGTACCTCTTCCCTTGGATCAGCTGCAATGAGCCAACGAGTACAGGTGGACGTGCTGGGAAGGCTGACGATGTGTGTTGCAGCGGAAGCAGATGGCAATACTTGCGAATGCAAAACATGGTGATGGTATGAATTTCTGGTGACGGAGATGAGGAATAAATGGGTGATCGATTCTAGTGACGCGCTTGTGTCTATATATACACGAGGGGAAAACTGTTTGTACTTGCACAATGGCGGCCTATAGGCTAGTGGTTCACAGTGGTAACCATGGTCGATATGCATGGCAGGGTGGCAGCGTTACTAGTAGTACCTACACAATATAATGGCGACGACCTAGGGGTTCGCAGTGGTCAAATACTAAGGAATTGCTTTGCAGGCTAATTTACCCGCAAATTAGCAAGTGGGTGCATTTACTCAGTTGGATGAGCTTGCAAATTGATACCTCTGAAGACACACAGAGCCTTTCTGCAAGCCGGGCTAGTACTCCCCCAAAAAGGCTTTCTATACCTGTTTTGCTTTAAATACTTCTCCTTCTGAGGAACAGACTTATCTCTGGGGTTAAAGGTGATTGCACCATCAAACATTTGGCATGACAATTGCCTTTTGGAAGAGGGGCATCCTTCCTTTGGTCAGGTGCGATCCTGGTAGTACCTACATAATGGCAACCTAGGATGCGAAGATGCCAAGATAAAGTATGGGCGCAAGGTGCTATTCATGTATAGGAGGGGAAAACATAATTATACAAAAATGGACGCCTTGGCAGGAAGGTCGATATTGGCACTTGCGTTTACACGATCGATTTTTTCTATCGATAAGAGTGGCTGCAATCGTGGTAATACCTACAATATGGCAACCGACAGATTTGCAATTGACATAAAAGATAAACCTACTCAATGGCGACCTAGGGGTTCACAACGGTCATGGCAATAGTCAATTGAATAGCTTGCAAACAGGTTGATTAGAATAATCTTAATAGAAAGTTTTATTTTGTTGTTATCAAGAGTGAAATGGCATATATAAAAGTGGAACCAGATATTAGGGAGTTATTTGTTCACATGCACCACAACTTGCTGCCAGCACTAAGCCGTGGGAAAAAAAACTAACCACCTTCGCTAGGGCTCTCGGGAGGCACCATTGACCCCTCTCCTTTACCGCCTCGAGCCGTTTGCTGGTGGCCGAATGGAATGAACACCTCTCTCTGTCTCTCTAATAATTTGAGCAGATTGACTCCTGGATTCAGGTTGAGTTTTTCGCATAGGAAGTTTCTTTAGTATTGGGAATTTGGTTTCTCCTTTTCTTCTCCAGCAACGGCGAAGAGAAATGATGGATTTGGTGTCTCCATATATAGTGGCTCCGGTGAAGATGATCATGGCGGCAGTGACGATGTCAAGAACTTCCAAACTGCAACATTGAAGCGGGGGTGATTGTGCTGCCATGGAATAAATTGCTCTGGTCCTTTCTCCATTTTTTCTTGGTGCTCACCACAATGGAAGACTAGTGAGAATAAATATACCGCTCAAGCTGATTTGGATTTGCCTTGAATTGGGAAATCTAGCCTTGATCTTTCTTCTTCTTCAGTGGCAGAAAAAAGAAAGAATATTAATTTTTGGTAAAAAAAAACTGTTGCAAGATAATATAGTTGTTACAAAACTCAATGGGGGCAAAATTATTTTTTTTTATCAGCACCCTATCACCTGAATTCAACGGAAATCATATTATATGACTGGTGGTGTGTGGTGGTGCATAGCTACGATATTACATTGTGTTCTAGCAAATTCTGAATTTCTTTTGTGTGAAATGGTGGCATGGAGTAACCTGGATTAGTCACCCACATGAACGACTTAAATAATTCTGAAATTGAGGAAGTAGCTACGCATATGGCTGCTGACTAATCTACTCCATACACTCGGGAAATAAAAAATCTGTGCAAAAAGGATATGACTAAGTTGTTCATTATGTCAGCCCCGTTGGTACGGGTGGAATCTTTGAGTACATCACGTGTCTACAAATACTATAATGCGCTTAACATGGAATCCCATAATTAAGTTTGTTCTTATGGCAGCAACTGGCAAGGCATGCTTGGCCTTATTAGCCTTAACTGTATACAGTCTGTCACTTGAGCCTCGTCCTTTCCTCGGAGAACTTCGTTTTGAGGCTTGGCCTTGAGGTTTCCTACGAAAGAGACTTATCTGTGCTGTAGGTGATGCAACCTGTTTGGTCAAGTAAAAAAGAAAATGCTGTGATTGTTTACAAAGTTCTATATTTTACCAGCAGTGGCTGTACTCTTGGAATGGATCAAATATCTTTGCCATTTTTTTTAGTGAGAAACAATAGATTGTCTCTGTACAATGGATTGTCGTTTGTACTACGCCCACAGCCCGCTCACTTATACAACCGGACATGGAAGGCACTCTTCCTCTCGGATACATATAAACGTAGTTTGACATACATAATACACCGATCCCGTATTCTGATCGTTGTCATGATGCAGGTCTTGTGACTGGAGTGGAAAGCGACAAGAACCACATAGCAATCGTAGCTCTTTTGGATTTTGTTGATGTAAGGAAGTAACCATTGTCAAGTCAATGCTGCAATATAAAGTAAATTGCACATGAAACTGTGGGTGCAAGGATCTAGAGACTAAGAGGGACAAGCTTCCATCCATGTATAAGAGGGAAAAACACAATTGTACATTGGCGATCTTGGCAGGAAGGTCAATATTGGCAGTTGCATTACACAATAGACTTAGTACCTACAAAATGGGGACTTAGGGATTTGCAATGGTCATAAAAGATAAGCCTGCACAATCGTGACCTAGGGGTTCACAATGGTTGCAGAAGATAAATACCAAGAAATTTAATTACGCAGGGCCAACTTGGCTACAAATCAACAAGTCGAGGACTTACTCAATTGCCAACAGGTTGCTTAGAAAAATTCAAATGGGAATTTTTATTTCGTTGTTATCAAGAGTGAACTGTCAGATGTAAGTTTTAAAATTTTTAAATGAAATAACCCCTGTATACATAGCTTTGTTTTGGTGTTTCATAGCATGGGTAAAAAGAATAAATTCTAGGTAGTACTAGTTAACTATTAGAAGCTGATGGTGACAGGATTGTTTTGCCTTTGCTGTGGGGTGCCAGTGGTGACAGAATTCTATATCCATCGGGTTCCACAGCGTCTATGTTGTTAGCAAGCCTCTAAACATCTCCACAACTATTACTATATTTAAAGCCATCCACTGAAATGGCATGATAGTAAGACAATTAGTCTACTTGAGGTTTTTCAAGCACGAGTAGGGTGGTCTAATGCTGCTGCTTTATGTTATTTTTGTACTTCGGAAGTTATGCTAATTCATATGGACAATGAGGTAGGATCTTGACTAGCGTTAGAGCATCTCCAACAGCTCTTCTATATGATGTTTCGTTTGTATATTTGAAGATTTTGACAAAAAAAACACCATCCAACAGACCATTTATCCAACTCTTTATTTTTCCAAACAGCTAAAACAATCATTCCCCATAGCTATTTGTAGAGCAGCACCATGGCTCGCAATGTTCCCGCAATTTACGTGTTCACGGAGCAAGCAAGGTAAAATTCGCATGCATGAATAGGAGAAAAGAACAAAACTGCTGATGTCATTGCATGCAAATTTGATTTTAAACATAAAAAATATGATAACTCCCAAATAAAAAGTCTGAGTTAAAAACTGATTTCACCATTATATTCGTAGTGACGAAAGCTTCGAAATAAGACCCCACTTGTCTATATTACAACCATATTTTCTCAAAGTAAAAAAATATTAATACAATGTTAATAAACATTTAAGCAAATTAAGCTTTTTTTCACTAGGAGATGTAGATTTCAACACTAGTCTAGGCGTGGATATTATGAAAAAAAGAGGATTAAGTGATTATGTGATAGTTTTGAATATGGAGATTGAAATGTTTTAGAGAGTCTGTTCGATTACTCATGATTTTTAGAGGATGTTTTATTTTACGGAATAGTTAAAACCATGATTTAGCTAGCCCGTTTTTGCTATCCTCTTGGAGATGCTCTTACACTACTCCGAATGCATTTTATCATGTTGCTAATTTCAAAAGTGTCAATCAATAACATAGCAATATATGCACCCTCTCAAATGCATGATACCTTTTTCATTGTTTTATACGCTTATCAAAACATTTTGTTCCACATGCTCTGAAGGATTATGAATTCAAAATAGTCCAACCTAGGAATATATACATATTTCTTTCCCCTATCCTTTCCTTAACTTCTAGCCATGTCATAAAAAATTTTCCTTCTGACACCCAACAAATGTGTATGATACTATCCATCACCAGTGGATATAAGCTAGCCCAAATTGAGGTAAATGTTTTTTTATGACAATCTGTTAAGCCACAGTGGCGGTGTCAATTTCTTCTTCTGGATTTATGCATAGGAGTAACTAAGATTACTCTGTTACAAGACCTCCTTCTTAGATAAATGAGATTTTGCTAATCTCTTAGGAATTTTTTAAGTCATTGGATATTGATCTAACTGTCCAATTTTTTAATTCTCTTGCACATTGCTCACAAAATTGTTCTATTTAATATAAGAACATATTTCACCTTCAACGAACATTAGTGCCAGTGCCAGTTATAAAAGAACAGTTTTCAGATGTGCATTTTATATGTGAAAGAAACAAACAAGATTTTTGTTATCTAGGAATTAATTCTTTCAGCTTTAGTTACAAATTGTTTCAGCTTCTAAATCAAATGTTCCACATGTACATTTTCGTTGTTCCAAAAATGTGAGTGAGAAATACAAAATCTCAGTTAAATGAGAATTAGCATATCTTTTAAGTAATAGTGAAATTATAGTAGCCGTGGTGACAAATACAAATCATTTTTCCTTTGTGGTGAGGTGGTGCGAGCAGTGACAGATTTGTATGGTTATGTTGGCTTCCATATCATGTCTGTTTGGTAGAAAGTCTAAACATCTCAACAACTACCTAATATTCTGTTTAGAGAGAGAGAATGCCTGCCAATGGAATGATATAGAAGTAATCAAAATACTTACTTTCGAGGTTTCGAATTTATGGGCCAGTGTTGCTGTTTTATGAAAAAATTTTTACTTTCAAACTATTGGATAACGAGGTCAGATCTTGACTATAATACGACCTAGCTAATCTGTTAAGTGAAAGAGGTAAGCCATTGGATACTTTCCATGGAGACATGTACAACTTGAATTAGTCACCGACATGAACACCTTAATAATTCTAAAATTGAAGAAGTTGCTGACTAATCTACTCCGTGCCCAAGGTTAATTAAAAATTAAATGTGGGAAAAGGATATGACTAAGTTGCTCAATATCTCAGCCAGGTATAGAAGACCGTTCATATGAGTGGAATCTTTGCGTACATCGCATATCTACAAATACTGAAGTTGCTGCACTACAAGAAATCTGACATTCTGTGGCATAACTCTAGTGACAAAAAACAGAAAATGTCACTATTCAGCACATTTTATGACGTTTATGCACTACCATTAGAAGACACGAATAATGTAAAGCGAGCACAGATGCTGAGTTTGCTCTCATCACAGCAACCAGGAAGGCATCTTTGTCCTTATTATCATTATGGCCTCACTTTTCATTATAGAAATTGAGTTAGTAACTTTAAAAGTTAACATGCTTTTTCACCCCATAGTGTCCATATTTAGCCGACCATTCACTTTGTGACCAACTTCCTAAAAAATCGACCTATATACAATATCCGGGATGCAAGCAGCACCAAAGTCACTTCTTAGAAATCCTTTCAAAAGATAAAACTCAGAGAATCACTTATTCCCAACCTTGATTGAAGATTCAATAAATTATATATGGGAATTTGTTTGCTGTACTGAGGACAGAAGCAATGTCACTGTATCTCTAAAATCCCAATGCCATATGTATTAATATCAAGCCTTTTGTTATGTTCTGATCTGAAAGTGTTCTTTATGATTTAAATATGTCACTGTATGATCTGAAACGTGGTCAACAATATCCTGATTTATGATGCATACTTCTGTTTTCCTATAAAAATAGATTTGTGGATGGTGAAATCTTAAAAGGACAATAGCTTATATTTTTGTCGTTGCTACTGAACAACTGGAACTTGATGGCCATGTAATTTTCGACAAAGTCGGACCTGGTGGCCATGGACATAATGATGATGGGTGCCATTATCTTCTTCCACCACAGGCAACTTTACATGCCCTACATGGAGCACGCTGCCGTGACGATGTATATAGGTCTGCGTTGGACAGAAGGCCGGTGCCAATGAACAGCACCAGGAATGGGTCACAGTCTTCTTCCACCGCATTTGGGTATTATACCGAAGATTTCGGACCGGGTCATTCGGGTTTCTATAATTTCGGTTTTCCAGAAATGACACCTGAAATTTGCCTGGTCAAAGGAAAAACGTGACAAGCATTTTGTTTCTGGTTTCCAGAAAATGCACGTGAATTATGATGCTTGTCCCAAACAATATATAGGTAATTGCTCTTTGTAAGCCACTCATAAAATGGAGGGGTGTCATCTTGAAAAGTAGTTGTTTTTGAGATGACACGATTGGTTGGGTACATTTTACAGGATCACTCTACCAAGTAATTAGGTGAATATATATTTTTGCATTTTGACAGGAATTTAAAGGTTATTTTCCTCTTTATGAGTTTTAGCATGAGGCTAATTAGATAGATCAAAATTTATAAACAATGAAAAAAAAATCAAGACAGCCCTGAACTTTTTATTCCAGAGCTACTTGACCTGGAACTTGGTGGCCATGTAATTTTCGACAAGGTCGGACCTGGTGGCCATGAAATTTTTTGTTACAGAACTACTTGTCCAGTGTCTTCAGTTGTGCCTCGGACTTTTTTTTTGGCCAAATCTAAGTTTCGAACAATAATCTGGAAAGAAGTACTTTTTTGGCGAATGAAAAGAAGTACTTTATCACGCAGCATCGGTGGTCCTTTTTACTGCACCGCCCGTTGCTCGAGCCTCCTTATATCAGAGATGTATCATCGTTATCCTGTCTCAGGATGATGTGTAACATCAGGGTCATATTTTTCTCCAATCCATCCCTGATGTTTTTATAGAAAAACATAATTGTTCGGCATATTACAATCGAAATTTCCACACGACATGATTCAAGAGCTATTTTCTTTCGCGCATTCTGCCCTCCCTGGACTTTTTTATACAACTCTCTATATGATACAAATGACCTACTACTAGAAAGAAGGATTTTGTTATGAACGACTGGTGTGGTCGTCCTCACTACTGCGCCGTCTGCCTCTTGAGCCTCCTTTCCTCGGAGAGCTGCTTCGCCAGGCCGACGAGGGCTTGCCGGTTGGTCCCCTCCCCGGGCACTTCCTCGTACTTCCCGGTCTTGACGTTAACCCTCGACACCTGCTTGTCCAGCATATCATTTCCGATCTTCACGAGGTTCTCCATGTTCTCCGGCGTTGCCTCGTCCACTGATGACACCACGCCGCCGCGAATGTTGTGCTCGATGCGGAGGTAATTTTTCTCGCTACCGAACAGCTGGAACTTGACGGCCACGTGGATGTCGACGAGGTCTGAGCTGGCGGCCATGAAGATGTCGATGATGGGCGCCATTCCATCCTTGCGCAGCCACTCGAACATGTTCCACTTAGCGCACGCTGCAGCGGTGTATAGACCCGCGTCAGACGGCAACCCGGTGCCGATGGACAGCACTAGGAACTCCGTATTGTGGACGAAGTCCGCCTTGTCCCCGCTTTGTATGATCTCCTCTGTGATCATCGTCATTGCAACCATCGTCTGCAGGTCCATGGAGTATGCAGGGTTATTTAGGATGTTCGAATCTGCCCGAGCAAATTGTGAAAATCTACCTAATACATTCTAAGGGGGTTCACATACGGATATACATATGTCTTCTTTTTTTCCTCATGTATGACACCTAGTCCTATTTATTGTTCATATGTCTTCTTGACTTCAAAAAAAAATTCTGACAGCCTTCACTAGCAAACATTGAGGAGCCTAAGCGCATAGACTTGAGGTTATTAAGTAGTAGTACGTACAGGATTGTTTGCGGCAACGCCACCATCGATGAGGTTGTATTTGAGCTCGTGCACCTTCCCGTCGGTGTCTTTGCCTTCTACCCGAAAGCAATGGGCGGGGAGGTAGGTCGGAGCCGCTGATGTACCGATGCAGACATCAGATAGCAGGGCGTTGTTCAGAGGCGATTTCTTAGCCTGCACAAATTAAATATTCAGAAAAAAGTTACATGTTTGGTTAGTGAGAGTGAAATCGGCAGCGACGATGCCACTCTGAGCAAGGCCACCATCTAAACAAGCCCGAAATGTAACCTCCTACCTCGTAGGTGCTGAACATGATCGGCTGGAGCATCCTGATGTCAAAGGTGGGGATGATGACGTTGGGCCGCGTGTCGCCGACCCTCGTCTGGCCAAGCACTTCCCGGATCTTGGCACGGAGGTACTTGCCGTCATACTTCGGACCCCGCACCGTGGCTATGGCAGCAGCGATCTTGCTCCGATTTTGAGGGAAGATGCGCGGGCCGTGTTTGAGATAGAAGGGGTTGATGTCCTTGGCAGCGAAGAGAGGCCGGCCGCCATTTCCCGGCGCGGCCAGCATCGCCGTGATAAGCCCGCCGGTGCTCGTCCCGGCGATGTAGTCGAAGTAGTCTCCCAGCCTTGCATCTTCCCCATCAAGCTTCTGGAGCTCGGCCTCAAGGAAGGCTAGCACAGTGCCAGGGATGAGACCCCGGATGCCACCGCCATCGATGGTCAGCACGGTCACCTTCTTCTTGGGTGGTGCTGATGCTTTTGCCGGCGCCTCACCCGGCTGCTGGTGAAGGTACCTCCTATCTCCTTGGACCAGCTGCCACGACAAGCCAGCACGAAGAGACAGGGCGCGAGGAAGCTGATGATGACACCACTTACCAAGGCGAAGCATGGCAGAACTGTAGTAGTGCTGCATTCTGCAATGACTAAGAAGTAATAGTTACAAGCTAGTGTCAGCGAGGGGACAAGCCTTTATCCAGCATTTTGAGAAATAGTATATGACGACCTCGGGTTTCGCAATGGTCTTAAAAATACTGTGTAGGAATTGATTGGATGACCAATTGTCTAGTACAAATTAGCTAACAGGCCAACTTGGACCTACTTTACTTACAAGGTCTGGTGGTACCAGCTATTAATTATTGATTATTACTAGTTTATATACCTTGCATTTTGCAAAGGAAGTGGTTAGAATTTTACAGTTTACTCCGGTGTCAAAATGTATGTGGGGGTGTGGTATTCAAGAATACACTTCCTTTTGATGTATTTTTCAGTCCAAAATACAAGTTACTAGTTTTGTCAACCTACTGGCTAGTTGTCTGATCCAACGGTATATAATCTTATATCAGAAATACACAACTACTGAACAATATTTTACAATTTTGAGGGTAATATTGTTATAGCGATATCTTTATTATGATTAATTTTTTGTTTTTATCACAATATAAACAAAAATAAGTATTCTAGATATCTTTAATGTTAAAAAAATACCCTTAAACTACTAGGCAGTATTTTGAACCGAAGAACTCTTCTTCTTTTTATGATGAACAAAGCACCTGCATGCAAGAGTACTCACCCTTATGAACCCACACAGATATAACCCGTAAGCATCTCCAAAAGAATGAACTGACTTGATCGTGAGATTTACATACCTTTGACTATTATCAATATATCGATTATCAGTTATGAAAGTTTGGTCATAATCATATACTCATGCCAATGATATCACAAAAGCATTTTCAAACATGAATATAGTAGGGCTTGGATTCTCTTTGTTTTATGAATATTGTTTTGCTTGCATGCCAAATACATTTTAAAATATAGTGGAAAGTATGCCGGAACCACATGTCTCATCCTTGCAATCAGTTTATGGTGTTTCCAGCTTTGAAAAATAACTGCAGATGGGCTAATTCTGCATAAAGAAAGTACATAGTACTACACCACAAAGTTAGAATTATCGATGTCTTCATTACACCAACGATGATATGTACATGAGGTAGGTGCAGGCTCAACGTCCGGCTGGTGGTGAAGGTGTCACTTCTGCCACCACATGAGCCAACAGGAGGCTGGTGCTGAGGAAGCTGCAGATGACGACCGGATTCACGGTGGTCCTAAAAACTAATAGTATCTAGGAATTGACTAGAATGCCCAATTGCCTACAAATTGGTTGACATGCCCACTTGGACGTATTTTAGTTAAAAAGTTGTGGTCTTACTTATTATTCTTAATCCTTTTTATACCTTAATTACAATTGGAAAGGAAGGGCATCCTAGAAAGATTTAACTTCAATATATATTTTATACCTTACAAGGTTTGAAGAAGGTATCAAGATTTTTTTTTTGGGTGAAGCTCAAGGGATTAGATCTTCACTAACAACATCAGCAGAAACTTATTTGATAATAGTAGAAAAAATGACTATTCTCTTGTGGGAAAATCAATTTTACTCCCCGAACAATTCACTTGTCCAAATTACACCCTAAGAGAATAAAGTGAGCCAATATTTTATTCGGGGTGTTTTAGACAAAGCTGATTGTCCTTCTCTTGGTAGTTATTAAATATCATTTCTTAAAATCGTGGGAGAAACCTTGATTTGTTAATGAGAAAACATATGCAGCAATCCATATATTTCTGTATGGTTGTGAAAACAATTTGGTAATAGAATTCATTTGCACGAAAAGGTAAAAATGAAGTTGATCAGAGGGAATTTATTTTGTATACTGCTTACTATACAGTGTGTAGTATGATCTTTAACTTTGGCCATTTATTCAAGACATCTAGTATGAGACTATGAGTGATTGCGTTTTGCAAAATAGTATTTCTTTGTGATTAGTAATTATACATAATACTTTTTTTCATAATAATAATGTAGTCGTGAAAAGAAATGCACGCTAGACAGTTATCAATGCTCAAAACATAAGAATGTATTTAAAGATAATATGCATCAACAAGACTACTTAACCTCTACTAGACCGGCTATAGAATTAACTAATCTATTTCTTGTCATTGTTTGGATGAAATATCCAATTCAATTGTACTGCAGAATAATCCAGATAGAAAATATGAACATATTAAGAAATCTGTACCTGAATCCTATCTAGTGGAAACTTACCTTCCCCAATGAACTGCTACCTGCCGCCCCCGGCTCCGCCGGCTGCGCGGACTAAATCTGCTGTACCAAACAAAATGGCTTTGCAGAGCGGATTTGAGGAGGAAGAACGGAAGGTGATGACCCGGAGAGAATGGAGAGAGTTTGCTGGCCTGTGATGCATAGTAGTGCTAGTATCAAAGAAGAGGTAGATGTAGTGAGAGCTAGGAGGAGACCGATCGGAGTCAAGAGCTGTACCATGGCTCATTGACGTCATAGCATTGAACCTGAGCGACGTTGATTGGTGGCGGCGGCCGTGCTGCTCAGACGGCATTGGTGGTGGTGGCGGCCAGGGGACCCACCCAGCTTGACGGGCACAAGATGCGAGGTCAACGGGAGGCCAATCAGCAGCTTGTGCAACTACCCAGTGCCAGTATTAACTCACACATCTTTGTTAATTAAGCTTGGTTGTTTACACATGCGTGTGTTCCACGTTCAGTCATTCAGCCGATCTGCCAGTCATATATGTTGCACATGCGAATGGACGCACGGTTGTCCATTCCCTTCTCCAAGCTGACCGACAGCCCGTCGAGCACGTGCCGTCGTCGAATCCATTATTATTGATCATGGATGTATACCCAGGGATTATCGGACACATAAGATCGAGCACAAGAAGGTGGCCAAGGGCAGTATCTGTCAAAACGACGCTGGACAAGCTGATAAATTCCAAGGAACTAGGCCAACAGTCACCTGCTTCCAGTAGTGCACGCTGCATATAGTGATGTAATCAAGTAGTACACGTGGTTTGGCGGGGCGTGTATGAAGTCGATCTGCTTTTGTTTTTGACTGGTAATCAACACATTGTCATGGGTATAGTTGAAGATATTTTATATTAGTTCATCAAGTTCTGCAATACTATGATGATGTCCACGAGCTATACATTATGTTTTCGTTGACGGCCTAATCAATTTGAGATGTGTTAATTAATCAGGTGGTGTTGATGATTCATGAATACTATTAGTAGCCCTCCTTTGGAACAATATAGGGAAAATACACCTTATATGCCACTGGCTTAAACTAAATCTCTTGTACGTCATCCTGGCTCACATGTCACTGACACAGCCAGTCCCACTTGTCATTGAGACAATGGTGACATATGAGATATTAGAAGTATTTTAGGTGGCATACATGGGAATTCCGTAACAGTATAGGATAGAAAGCATAGAAATAGGAAAGCAACAGAATTGGGATGTCATACTTCTCAAATCTCATGGAAAATGAAAGCATAGGCAATGCTGTAGGAAGTCCTTTACTTGCACTGTTGGAAAACATATAGGAATTTGAAAACCTAGCCAATCAATCCATGCATGAATATTTGGTCATGTGTTAAAATATTTATTTTTTTATAACAGTTGAAATATTTCTTTAGAACGATAACATTTTTGTTCTGGAATATTGTAACTTGCAATTAATTAAACTAAGTTAACCATTTGGATCTTTAATCCAAACATCTACAACAACCAATTAGATTTTCTGGCTGGACTGGACACATTACATCATCTTATCAATGTATTCTTTTAATTCTCAAATGTGTTATTATATTTTTTGGAGGTTGACAATTGTTTAGCTGGTGTGAGTTTCCTTATCACGATTACTTCAGTATGAAAAGTGTTAAAGTGATTATAGAAGAAATATATAGTTTTCATGTAATAATGTCTTACTCTAGCTGAAATATTTTTTTCTTTTTACAGTAAAAGGCCAAAGTAGAAGATCCATGATTACACCTTTACAGGACATAGTACTCCCTCCATCCTAGATTATTTGGCATTCTAGGTTTATCCATTTCTTCCAAAATGTCTGACATTCTCACTTATCGAGACAACTTTCTGTTTTCCAAATACATTTCTATCTCGATCTCTTTCCTCTTTGTTTTCTACGCATCTACTTTATTCCTTCTCTTCTTAATTTTCGTGTGTTTTCCAAATACATTTCTATCTCGATCTCTTTCCTCTTTGTTTTCTACGCATCTACTTTATTCCTTCTCTTCTTAATTTTCGTGTCCAGTAGCTAGAATGACAAATATGTCGGGACGAAAGGATAGTGTAACTTCGCAGGCTCTCTCAGTGATTCCGTTTAGTCTTTGCAAGCATAAACTGCCTCTCACAGTATTTTTACTGATTCTTTTGCAACCACGCTTCAGTGACAGTTCTTTTTTCACTCTGCCTCTTCCGCTGAGTGCGTATGCTAGGTCAAATAATTAAGGAAGGTTTCCGCGTCCGCGCGCTACATAGAGGACGTCCCCTAATGGACGGCCCACACGGTGACTGAAGACCAAGTAGCCCATGAGAAATGTTTATAGCATACCAAGTTACCTGGCCAATTGACCACGCAACGGCCCAAAGAACAACAGATGAGGCCGTGGATCTGCGACAGGCCATCCGAGGCCCAGGACATGGAAACAAGAACGATTGGCACGGTAAAGAACGAGCGACGAGCTGGAGACGCGGCCGACGGAGGGGCTGCCACGGCACCATGAATTGATTTGCCGCTATAGATTACAGGATTGGAATAACTTTTGCTTCTGCCCTCCATGTGTTGTGTCTACGGTATCAGCAATCGCCTAGCTTCAGGAGCGGAGCGAGGCAGCGTTGTGAGCAAATACATTCCAAAGAATAACCATGTCTTCCTTCGGCACTAATTTAGTCCTTGAGCTGCCTCATACTGGGCTGGGTGAAAACCGAGCAAAGTCTAAGGCTGCAAACTTCGTATATGTGGCGCTGAAGTTTGACCATGTCTTCCACCTGCCTCTTGCTTGCTATATGTGGCAGAACCAGGTGCTTCGCCTTGCCCTCGGTGGAGCCGATGATCCCCACTAATCTTGTAC
Source organism: Chloris gayana (assembly GCA_031894775.1). NCBI lineage: Eukaryota > Viridiplantae > Streptophyta > Magnoliopsida > Poales > Poaceae > Chloris > Chloris gayana. The sequence continues at coordinate 433,606 of JAUNZO010004377.1, forward strand.
AGTGTGCTTCTACGTGATGACCTTGCGCACATGGTGGTTTATCGGCCATATGATTCCTCTATCCCTCCTCAAAGCTTCTTTTTTACTTTATTCGTTCCCTCTTGGCTACGATAATGAGAGCTAGATGCCAAGTTTCCTATCACGGAGCTTGCTTTGGTCTTTAACAAGTGTTCCCTTTATTCCTGCTTGGGCAGCCTTTGAGCCTGTCTTCTACGCCTTGCGGAACATCTCTCAAGGATATATTTGCAGCCCAACCCTAGCTGCTGAATCAAGGACTCCAACTCCTCTGGCTCGCCGTGTAGGTGAGTTCTGATCGTTCCTAATTTCTCGCTTGAGTGATTGATTCTATATATAGCCCTTTTTTATATTCTATAGTACCTTAGTCTTTGTTTTTGTTTTCGTACATTCACTAGCTGATTTGCCTCCATATATGATTGGAAACTAAATACAGCTCCAAAGGTAACAGTTTCTACAACTCTAATCTTGGATTAGGAGATTATCATTTATAAACAATTTTGTTGCAAATCTCCACCCTTCTACTATACTTTATTTCAAATATCACCCATTCAACACATGTTTAATTGATTTCATATTTTTTACATATGTATATTCAAAAAATGCTAAGGTAAATAAGTTTAGCATTGCTAACGTTTTAAATGGTCCAATTCATCTTTTTTTTAAAAATTGCATTCAAATTCAAATTGCTTTAAATATTTGGTTTAAATTTTATGCTGAAACACTACTACATTAACGCTTTGTGGCGGCGGGCTAAAAAGTGCCTTAGTGGCGGATAGCATAAACACCATTGAGGCCTACAGGGAAAATTAGTCACGGTCTAGGGACCGTGACTGCCCGCCAGGGCGCTTAAGCCTAATAGGGCGCCGGTGGCGGTCAAGGTACCGCGACTGGCACCGTTCATCTACTAACAAAAGAAGATGGGCCCCAGTTGGGGACCCACCCTAAACGCCATCGCCACGACACCATCCTGTCCCGCCGCCGTCGTCCCGTCCTGTCGCCGTCTTGTCCCGACGCCTCACGCGGCGTGTGCTGCGGCATGAGGATGAGGTGGAGCCGCCGCCGGAGGAGGAGCCGGAACCTCCGCTGCTACCAAATCCGCAACCGCCAATGCCACTACGGGAGGAGGAGCAAGAGGAGCTCCCGGATTCACCAGCGCGGGATGAGGAGCGACCGCCGGAGGAGGAGGAGGCGGAGCGAAGAATGCCTCCACGGCCGCCGTCGGCGCCTTCGAGTTGCCGCCGGATCCGGGCAGCGGTGAAGGAGCCGGAGCCGCCGGAGGAGGACGCGGAGGCGTCGGGCGACCGCTCCGCGGGCGTTGGCGAGGACCAACGCCCGCCGGCCCCAGGAGCGCCGGTTGCTCCCGGAGCAGCCCCAGCGGTGGCGACCAATGGCCGAAGCGGAGGAGGAGAGGAGTGGCGGCGCCACCACCCTAAACCCTAACCCTAGCTAGGTGGCGGTGTGGCACGCGGATAAGTGGCGGTGCGGCGCTGCACCGCCATCTATTTATAGGAGGGTGTGGTCGGCTGCAGCGGGCTCGACTGTCGAGCCCGTCGCTAAGTGTGCTACGAGCCTTAGCTACGGGCCCGATAGGGTCTGCTACTGCCGTGCCTGTGTTAGCCGCAGGCCGGTTGCCACATTTGCAGCGGGCTCACGGTGTCCGCGACTATTTTGCACGCTTAGTCGCAGACACCGCCGTGTACCACCACTTACCGACGGACACCTGAAAGGACCACCACCGTGGTAAAAAGGACGTCCGCTACTATAGTAGATTATTCTAGTAGTGAAAACTTCTAAAAGGGACAGTAAAATGAGGGAGAATACGACTGGGTCTTGCTATTTTCACAAACAAAATATTCAGTCGAATAGCTTAGAATGGCATGGTTGCTCCCTCCGCATCTACGGAGGCAGTCTGTGCAGCAACACGGTCCCCTCCCGTCCGGCCATGTAAGCAGCAACGCGCTAGCTGCCCCAGCGATCAGCGGCGGCTAGGAGCAGCGCGCCTCCACATGTGTAGCCCTTGGCAAGTCGAGGCCTAGGCACTCCATTGAAATACACGCATGGAGACGCAAAGCTTAATTACCGAACAACCAGTGCTTAAAGCTCTCAGAGCCCCAAACTTCTAGTGGTATATATACTAGCGAAGCTGACGCGCTCCGCCGCGTCTCTTATATTCTTTATTATGGTCATTTAAACGGGTGGGCAGCTGCTGGACAATACTACCAAATAATATTTTATCAAGAAAAAAGGAGCGAGAATAGAGAACTCGCAACCCTGGATAAATTCACCGCCGTCACGTTCTACAGAAAAAAAAGCAATTAGCTCGCATAAGATTATGCCAAAAGCAAGCTGAAAAAGAAAACACAGATAGTCCTGAGAAATGCTGTCTTCACCAGGCATGCCAATAGAGCCCAGACGACAAACTTCTCGCTAACTTCCTTCTCTGGTGCAGTGGTGCCTACCAAAGCGCAGAACAGTCTTCAGCCTTCGTTTTCTCCATCATCCTCATTCCTCAGTTGCACGCTTTGCAAGGGGCTCCAGGTTCTTTTGCTCACCACCAGCAGCCACCTCTCCCTCCACGGTCATCCACTCAACCATCCCCATCGTAGTTCTCCAATTGGCATGGCTCAGCGCTTGGTCCGGCGACGGGATTCAACATCATTTTTTTCGTTGTGCTGGCTCATCCATCAACCTTGCTGCCTAGCATCTTCAACAGAGAAGACTTCTTCTTTCTGCAGTGGCGGCGTTGGTATCTACGGGTCCGAAAGCAGCTTCCCGATGGGCTGCAGGGCAACAAACCACACGTGGGTCCGGCTCGCGGCCCCTAGCCTCCGCGCGAGGTCGACCGGGCGCGAGGGATGGAGGGAGCACCGGCGAGCGGCAACCGGCCTCCGCCCTGCCTTGGCTGCCCGCACGAGCACGACTTCGAGCTCGCCGTCGTCGGGGTCGACAGGGTACCGCCGGTGCGTCCGGCGCGGGGAGATCGAGGGGGCACCGGCGAGCAGAGACCGGCCCTCCCCTTGCTTGCTCGCACGACCGTCTCGTCGTGGTTCGGCTAGCCGGAGTGCCGTAGGCGTGGCCGGGCTGGGGGATCGAGGAGGCGCCGCACAAGGCCGTAAACCGGTCGGCTTATTTTTTTCTTTTGATGCCACGTGACTTCGCAGGGCATGGGTACGACAGCAAGCAGGACATCCACAGACGGAATCAACCACAAACGCATAAAAAATTGACCGCACACGGGCCGTGTAGTCAAAACAGGGGCTGTAAGCCCACCACGCTCCCGCCCAGGAAGAGGCCACGACAGGCACAAAATGACGTGTCGCATAGAGAACGTGTCCACGTATGTCAAATTGCTCTCCATGCAGCTAGTCTTTCCTGAGTCTACTTTAGACTATTTCGTCCTAGAACCGTTGCTCAGAGTCATGCATTGTTGCACCGCTTACTACAGTGACAAATAGGAGGTGACATTCTTTGGACCGAAAAGGTTCTCAACACTTCTCTTCTACTGAATACAATTCCATCGCTTCAATTATGTCTTCTTTTGTTTCTGGATCTTCTTCGTGGAAGCCACTTCGGTTGGAACGCCATCACATTCCAACCGGAGGAGTAACAGTGTGGAAACCCTACTATATTAACTGTAACACAGGGAAATTAGCACACACAGGTGTTGGTGATCTTATATGATTCTTACTTGCTGTACACAGGTTCGCAGAGTTTCTGCAGATCTCACTGATTTGATCGAGAATTCAGATCATCAATGGCTCATCGGAATATCATTGATGACTCTGATTGGAGAGAAGTGCAGATAATAAATAGCTACGCAGTATTCATGGGGTATCTGATCATGGGCGTAAAGGGGTTCGGCGTATTGATCTTTACTTGGACCACAGTAGTTCTCCTCGGTGGTTTCGTCTCTGATCTGGGAAAGAAGGACTTTTGGTGTCTCACAGGAATTACGCTCGTCCAGACTATCGGGTTAGCCTTATAAGCATATAATATTTGCATATTTTCATGTTCATTTGTTACACAAATTGTTTGAGGTTTTTCTTTTAAGAAGCCTTAAAATAGCACTAATAAGTAGTACAGGTTTACAAGGCACAATTTATAACTACCTTGAAGATATTTTTTCACACACTTAGTAAGATGTCTATATATTCTAAGTACCTATTAAAATATAAGGGGCAATTGCATAAATGATCCTCTTTTGGAGTTCAATTGCATGTTTGACCCTGTTTTTCACGTTTTGCATATTTGACCTTGCTTTTTGAATCCGAAGCAAGCACTTGACCCTATTCTGATAGAGGTGATTAACGGTGTGAAGTATGTTGTAAAAGACATTCACATCTTTTGCGCGATCAACCCTATTTTTTAACGCCTATTGCATGAATGGCCCTGTTTTCTGAAATAATTTTGAGAAAATAATGTAGCAAAGATTTTGTTTTGATGAAATTATTTTTTAAAACAAATAATTCAGCAGCATTTCAACAATATTGCTATGCACGGAACAGCAACCGCTGCCACCTTATCGCTCCAACAGAGCAGCAGCAAGCAACAGCCCCAGTTCGTTCCCAACAGCAGCCCCCGTTCGCTCCTGGAAGCCGCACGCACGCCACGCCAGGGCCTTGCTCGAGCGTCGCTGGAGGAGCCGCGCTCCCGCGCCGCTCCGGGCTCGCACCGCTCCAAGGCCGCGCGCCTAGCTGCACGCACCCACGCCACTCCAAGGCCTCTGCTAGGGTTATGGTTTGCTAGCTCTTTTCCTTGCCGCACGAACTGAACAGAAGGAAGGAAGTTACGGGAACGGTCAGGGAAGAAAGACAGAGAGGGTAACTTGGTCTTTTCCCTGTTGTTCTATTTTTCTTTTTGTTTTTTCATTCTCAAATCCTTGTTGGCTTGGCAGAAAAAACAGGACCAAATATGTAAAATGTGAAAACGGGGTCAAACGTGCAATTGAACTCTAAACGAGGATCAGTTATGTAATTGTCCCAAAATATAACTAGAAGAACAATGTTCTTTTTGTATAAACAATGAATTCATTATTTTAAGCCCAACGACATCCTACCCAAGCAATTGTTTCCCTAGACGCGCATCTAGACCATCTAAACGTCTTGTAGACGGAAGAGTTGGGGTTAATATTGAGTCTGCCCCCTAGTCGCTGCTCTAGACACAAGACGTGTCTATACGACCGTTTAAACCGTCTTTGATTGTGTAGACGCGGCCTCTATACAGCGTGATGTGCGTCTGGACACCTGTTTAGACTAAGAGGAAGTAGACCATATGGTTATTAGTAAAAACAAGTGAGAGATTGATGATTAACAGTTCATTTAATTAACAAGTTATCATGAACTTGCAATCTACGCTTTAGAATATTTTGATGTTTATGACTTGTAAAAATAATAACTATCAATGTATCTATTCACTAAGTCATATGTCTATTCTTTGATATTTGTCATTTTCCATGCTTCATTTTTTTTCTAGAAGTACAGTGCAAATGTGTGCTACATATTTACTTTTTTCGGTTGCAGTGCAAATATGCTCTATATATTGACATTTTTTGGGCTGCTATAGTGCAAATACATTTCATATCTATGTAGAGGCTAGACACCAACCAATCGCCTATTTAAAAAAAAACTTGGCCGACTGAGGTAAGACAGTCCCAATGGTATTGTCGATTAAGGGAAACTTTTCGATGCTACCTCGAGATACACTGAACCCTGGCTTCACCGAAACACCACCACGTAAACTAGGCCGGAGACCAATGCCCCCGTCCCGGCGTCCCTCAGGGATTGCCCGCTCCGTTACCACAACCCGGGTCGGGTCCCAAAGTGAGTCACCGCAAAGGGATTTATTTTTTGGTGAGAACCAGTAGTCAAACTCCTGGCCAGGAGGTTCGTCCTGAAGTCCAACCAACAAGCCACAGGCTCGTTCTTCTAATCTTCTATTTACTTCTTCCGTCTAGAAAAAATATATAGTACTCTAAAAATAAATTATAAAATATTACAAAGTATGTGGATTGAATGTTTCCTAAACTCTTAGTCCACTGAAGAGGTGGGAAAACGTCTTAGCTGATATAGATACTTAGGATTACATCATGCATCAGGCTCTAGTCCGGCTTAACTGATATTAGTTTTATCGCAGCCCATGTGTACGACAGTATGAGTGGGCATGGAAATTATTTTTTCACCTTCTAGTAAAGAGGGGCGACCTTTCACAACGCCACGGTTCTTGAGTTATTAATTTATTATGTGAAGAGAGAACAAAAGTATAAATAAGTTTAGTGTAGACCTGTTTTGGACAGTAAAATGTTACAAATGAAAGTGACTCTTAAATGCAGAAAAAAATAATATTGCATTGTAATGTCATTATTCGTCACCAAAACTCTTAGACAAGGGCATTAAGCATAAACTCGCTGTTAGTGGTAAATAAACAGAGGCTTAGATATGTGCCAAATGGCAGGTAAATTGCAGTTAGTCTTGATGTATATCCACCTATTTTTATCCAACCTCACCGTACTGTCTAATGACAATGACGATATATGCACAACCACTTTTTAGTTTATTGTCCAAAACAGTTAAATTAAACACACATATGACAAGTTCCTTTTTTGATAAACCATGTCATCACACTAATGCCGTTTGCAACATACAACAGGGTCTTAAATTTTCTTTTGAAGGAAGTAATGAGTGATTTAGTGTGGGGTTTGGTGATCGCTGTATATGCAATAGTCCACAAAGCATTCCGGAAAGAAAAAGACGAGGAAGAAAATTCGACTGCTCGCGAAATTGTAGCGATTGTTTTATCCTTGAGTCAAGCACTTATGCTGGGCATGCTATTATGCCCTGTTGCGGTTCTTGCCATTTTTGGGATGTACATCTCTGCTGGTGTTGGTTTGTGGCGTCTGGTAGAGCACGACTTTGGTTATGCCAATGGTGTTGCGAACCTGAAGCCGGCACTACAAGTACTGTACAGTTTAGCAGTGGCACAAGGCTTGATGCTCGGTTACAAGACTGTATATGCTTTGGGGGATAAATCCAAGATTGCACAATCTGTTGCGGATCTGATTCAGTGGACAAAGATCTACTTGTAGTCTACCTAGAGGAGACTGTAGCGGGGTGCGAGAAGGACCCATCATTTGCCACCGGAAGGAATCTTGTCACGTATGCCGTGGACTTGTTGATGGACGCCAAGTCAAATGACGGCTTCATCGCTGGAGTTAAGGTTCTGGGTGGTACCATAGTGGATTATTATGAAGGCCGCAAGGTGCTAGCAAAGCATCTGCTGACTAGTTCGGCTTCATCCAGGCACATGATTGAGCGACTGCTAGAGACCATGGGCCCTAGAAGCCCATATAGCAGAGAGGTGAGGGGGCACGCTGCAAGAATTGTAGCCATCGTTTCCGGCAGCATCCACTTGGAACACTACCCGGGATGGATTGAGTGCATATCTTCCCTGCTTGACACATTTGAGGAGTACAGCTGGGTTCCCATGGATTACAAGCCATCCAAATTTTTACCCGAGGATTATGAGCGACACTGGTTGTTAGAGGGCTATGAACAAGAGTGGCTGCTATATTTTAAAAAAACTAAAACTACTGTCCACAGAACAACAAGGGAAGGTTCCAGTAATGATCTCTTCAGTGATTACTACCAAAAGCTGGTACTGCAAGGCTTGATTATCCTCCAGGGGCTCTCCGTCCGTGAGGACAACTGCATAGCTATAACTAACAACGAGGGTCTGCTACTGAAGATCACGGCACCTCTAATCTCGGAGCAGCTGCACAGGGACCATCATAATGTATGGTCTATCATAGCAATTGCGTCACTGCAACTCATGAAACGGCTCAATGCTGCCCTTGGAAACACCGGAAACAAGATGGAAATTGAAATATTATCAGGAAGCGAAAAAGCAATCATCAACACCCTTGAAAGTATTCTAGAGTGCCCAGAATGCAAGATGCAGTTGAAAAGACAAGCTGTAGAGACTCTCCTATATCTGTCCGTGGACACGTCCTCCAGAACTGTCACCTGCTGGATGCTGCTACTCGTTTTTCTTGCGGATTGCTTCGATGAGAATTTCCCGTCCACTCATCTGATAAAGAAGAATAACAACATCAGAAGACTAGCCGGTGAAAAGCTGTGCGGCGTGCTTCCTTCGAGCCAGGAGCCTCAGGAAATGCAACCTTTACAACAGAGTGACGAAGGAAGCGCCAACAGTATGTTACAACCAGTTCGTATTGTTCTTGGAGACATCACTGAAGCTCTTGTGAATGCTGGAAACATTTCAAATAGAGTACATGCAGCAGAAACCCTGGAGCATTTAATTGATCGTCATACCAAGGATGACGAATATCTTAAGGAACTGAAGAAAGCTACGGTAGCTGTGATGCCCAAGGTAACCTGCTGTTTGATCAACTCAAATATTTGGCAAATACCTTATTTTCGTACTTAGAGATCATATATGAGTGAGCATGTCACGCCTTGTGTTTTATTGCCCTTCTCAAACTGAATACTAGTGATGGTGCAGGTGCTCAAAGAAATTCTTGGTTATAGATCGACAAGAGAAGCGGTTCCAGCTGTAACAGAAGCGATCAATGACCAGGAAATGGACTTAGAGACCGGAGGTAATAATGTGGAGGAAAGAACCTCTTCTTCTCAGCAGCCAAACGGTAAGCAGGACATGGAACTGCTGAAATCATTGAGATCACTATGCTTCAGTATATGGTTGAAATGGATAGGGAAAGATCTGGATTTGATTCGTCAGCTAGATGACATTGCAAAAACAGTAGGCTCGGAGCAAGGGAAGCCTGTCGATGATTTCCTTCAACTTCTGAAAAGAAGAACATGGAAGAATAGGCTCGTATACCAACTAGCTATTCAGGTGTGCTTCCTGATCGATTACGTATGAATTGAAAGTTTCCTTAACTTTCACTTGATTGAAGAGGAGGAAAGATGATATATTAATCCATGTTCCAATTAAAAATTTGTGTGTCGTGAGGAATGTCAGTACCTGTCATGAGTCAATTAATAATCATAGCTAGACAACTGCGTGCACATCCTTGTTAACAAAACTGAAACCAGTCCGGTTTGTTTTTCTGTAAAACCCGAAGTTATGTAGCTAAATCGAAAACCAGTCCAGTTATCTCTTTTTATTTTGTAAACATCATAGCAAGTGGGTGATTTTTTTACTATTATTAAATAGATTTGTGTGCACATGACATGAGCATCATCACGAGCATCATCTGAACTGCACGCTGGAAAGATCCTAGAGAGAAGCGGAATGGCCGGTTGCAATTCATGCCAAGTGCCAATGGAACCAAGACTGAAACTCAGTAAACAGAGCACTGAACCACTGGTGGACGCGACGGCTTACAGAAGCATAGTGGGGAGTCTTCGATACCTAGTAAACACTCGCCCTGATATTGCTTTCGCGGTTGGTTATGTGAGTCGTTTTTTGGAGGAGCCGCACGAAGATCATCTAGCTGCAGTGAAACACATACTACGCTATCTAGCCGGGACAAAGAATTGGGGGCTCTGGTTTGGAAGGAAGAAGGAGAAAGAAGCCAAGGTGCTTGGTTTCAGTGACAGTGACCCGCAAAAGCACTACAGGAGTGATCTTCTTCCTGTCAGGCAGCCCGATCACCTGGCAATCAAAGAAACAGAAAGTGGTGGCACAGTCGAGTTGTGAAGCAGAATATATTGCAGCAGCAAACGCAACCTGTGAAGCTGGCAGAGTTGCAGGGAACAGCAAGCAGTGCACCACTGTTAAGAGTTGACAGTAAGTCTGCAATCTCACTGATCAAGAATCCTGTTCTTCATGGGAACAGCAAGCACATTGAGGTCAAGTACCACCTTGTCCGGGAGAGTGCAGAGAAGGGCCTGATCACGGTGGATTTCATAAGAAGTGAAGAACAGTTGGGGGATATCTTGACAAAGCCACTCGGCAAAATCAAGTTCCAGGAACTGAGGTCCAAAATTGGACTGGTTGATTGCAAGTAGTAGATAGACGCAACAATGAACAAGGCTTAGGAGGAGAATTGTTGAATAATCCTTGTGCGTTAGGGTCTAGATATTCTTGCTTGTTTTTAGCTTCTTGCATTCCAAGTTTTGGTAGTTAGGCGCATGACCAAGTCTGTGTGGTTGTGCGCGATCGGAGCTCTGACGTGCCCGACGTTTGCACGGGAGCGCGTCGCGTGGCATGCCGATTCACGCATGCCGGGCATGGCGGCCCGCAAGGGCCGGTTCTGTTATTTGGTTGTGGTCTATTTAGGCAATGAAAAAACTAACCAGAAAAGGCTGCCGGTATTCGCAGCACCAACGAGATCGTGTCATCTGTGTTCCCAGTGAGATCGCGTGAGAGTGTGTGTGCGTTTACAAGTGAAGAGCTCGCCGGCGACAGTTGTGTCCTCTCTCCGGCGCAGTTCTAACACAGTCCTCGTTACAGGACATTGACTTGGAGGTCCGGGGTGTTTCTGAGGGTAGGGGCGGCCAAGAACATACCTCAACTCAGCAGCGAACTGATGAGCAACCCGGGCGCAACTGCGGCAAGCGCTAAGGTTCTTGTGCAGGATAATATGGCGTGTATGGTACAGACATGATTCAGATGTGGCTCGCCTGCTAGATACAAGGGAAGTCTATCAATGAGTTTCTTGCGATGGATCTTTTTACCTACAGTTGAGTACACTACATATATTATCGGTATATACTAATCCATCCACGTCAAGTTATAGATCTCTGTGTGTCATGAACTCAAATTCGAGGATGCTTGTTCAAATTGTTGGTTCAAAGAAAGGGCCAATAATTTGAACAAGCGTTATTGGCTCCTGTTCCAGCCATGTGAGCCATGCCGTCACGAAATTGCAAAAAGAACCAGCATGTGTGGCTTATTATGCGTGGATTGGCAACGAGTTTTTTCATTTTCTTAAACAAAAATAATTGGCTCCTACTCATGTAGTAGATCGAGATGAGTTAGGAATTGTGTCCTATTGACGACGCTCGTCATTCCTCCTTTTTGTTAGTCCTAGCAGGCAGCAGCCAACATCCTTGCAATGCACCTATATCTCCTCTCCAATGGCTCGAGTATCTAGTCTGCCCGGCAAGCTCCTGCAACCCCGCAGCGGTGACCATCCCTCGACCGCCTCCATCACGCAAGATGTTCAATTAAATGAAACATTGGGTTCCAATCGACGGCTTCCGCTTGTTCACCAGATTCTTGGCGCATGACAATCCAAACATCTTGTCGCTCTTATCTTTATTGAAAGGTGATGCTTCCCAAGCAACACAAGCACATGAAACTGGGGAAAGGATTGGTATCCCTTGGTGGAAATGAGATTTTAGTTAACATTTGCCAAAACAAAGGGGCATGTCAGTAATAGGATGCCGCTGGACTTGGAACTTTGGTTCCCTCAATTTATCTGTAAAAGACATTACATGCAAATCGAGAAGTATTTTCTCAACAAGAACAGCTGATTAAGTTTTCCAGTTGCATGGATGCCCAATACTTGAAAAAAAGAGCATCCAGGTAATGTGCCATGGCGAGCTACTTTACTAAGCCGAACTAAACACATACTCATGCATGGCCTCTTCCATTAATTTGAATAAAACAAGGACTGGCTCTGTCTCACGCAGGGAACCATGAAGATTACTCTACAAGCCATGGTGTCTGCACCGATTCCCAGTCGCACAACTCGCCTTCTTTGAACCAAAGAGCTACAAGTAGGAGAATCACATGAGTTTATCATCTCATATTCTTATGGCTGATAGCAGGTCCAAACAGGTTTGATCGATATAATGGCTTGTAGAAATCAAGATCATTAGGTACAAGATACTCCTGCCTCAAAAATTATCTTCATCCTACTTTCAATTATCAAGTCAGACTACTCAGCTTCGAGTTCTGTTTTGTTTGCCAATAAAGTTTCAGCCATTTTATCTGGTTCGTCTGATGTTATCACCATGACACAGAACTAGGAATCCATGATTAACCTAGGGAATCACCTAATAGCAACATATGGCCATAATAAGTTACAAAACTTACCAATTTCACGCTTGCCGTTATCAGGACTATCACTTCCATGGACAACATTCCTGGAACACAAGATTAAATCATTTTTTGTCTGATAAAATAGATATGCATTTCTTTTATGTATAAAAAGAAGTGCATTGCAACTAAACGTAGGAGGTATATTAAGGCTATTCACAATGGGGTTTCATTTTCAATAAATGACCTGTCATGTCAGAAATTTTGATGATGTGGCATGTTAATAATGAAGAGAGAAGAAACCATGAAACTAGGTATACACTGTTTCCAAGACTATGAAACTGCATGAAATTAGCACTGGGAGCAAGTATTTTATTTCACATGGATTGTTTTATCAATTATTATGAAGCAATTAAAATCTATGGTAATCTAGGAAACAATAAAAATGAAACTATGCATTGTAGAGGTTGTTTTTCATTTGTGGTTTGAAAATTATTTTGGTGATATGGAACTCTTGGAAACGACAAATGAAACCATGCATTATGACTAGCCTACTAGCAATAGTGGGAAGGCATAAAAGAACATGGGTGCAGACCTTCCTTTTTGAATTGCAAGATCACCCCTGATAGTTCCTGGCTCAGCTTGAAGGGGATCAGTGGCCCCTATTAATTTTCGAGCTGATGCAACAACACCATCACCTTCCCAGGCCTTCCAGGACAAAAAAATGAATTTTAAAATGTATGAAATATCTATTTGGTCGAAGTTTGGATTTGAAACTAACTAGTATATGTACCATGCATACAACAGGACCAGAGGTTATGTAATCGATCAGGCTTGGAAAGAATGATTTATCCTTCAAATCCTTGTAATGCTCCTGGGGAAAGGAAGATCAAACAAAGAGATAATGTCAGAACATCAAACTTCATTGATTTAAAAAACACAGTGTATTCCCTATTGTTCCCTTCATAGATGGAAACAAAGGTGTTACAGTATGCCAACAATGGAAGAACAAGTTTGAGTACATTTCAACGTTATTTTCACATGCTATGCTGAGTGTTTCTATAAAGGACGGACATGCATAAACATCATATGTTTCACCACCAAAGGTGATGTTATTGTTGTGGAGTTATATATATAGCAGGGAAATTCTGATATGTTTGATAAAAGACCATTTATCTGTTGTCATCACTCAAAAGTAATATTCAAGTAATCTAGAAACTGATATGAATGCAGACAAATGTAATGTTCCTTTACGAGGATATTGCTTATAACTGAGAATAATTTTCCTTATAAGTAACTTTGCACAAATCACAGTGGTCTTCTGATTTGCTCAAATTTGAGGCATTTGTGTAAGCAAACCTGAGCCAAGTCCTTGGGGCACTGAAAAAGCTTTAATCCCTTCAACAAAAAGCCTTTCTTCTCAAGACGGGAAATAATTTCCCCAACCTGTATGCACCACATATATGTTTCATCTGAGTTGAAACTTGGAAGAAGCTAATGATGCCATATTATTTAAGTGATGGAATAGCAGCATACTGGGAAAAGAAAAGAAACATACCAGGCCACGTTGGACACCATCAGGTTTGATCATAATGTAGCTTTGCTCAACCTCCTACAGACCATAAAATTATTGTAAAGCAAGGTCCTATTATTGATAAGAAAGGGAATGTTATTGTGGAGAGTTCTCAACTTGTCAACTTCTCTTGATTCATGTCACGGCATATTCAAGTAATTAGCAATTTCAGATATCTAGCAATAAACGTACCAGAACCTTGACTTTTATTGCACCCTTTTATAACATGTTTGGTCTATAGCACTTTTCCTCTCTCTTTTTTCCTTTTTTGTCCTCCTTTACTTTTGTTTGTCTTGTTCTTTTGGGTCTTATCGGTTTCATTTCTAGCCAACCCACACTTGCTTGAGACTAAAAGGCTTATTGTGGTGATTTATGTGGATATCTCATAAAAAGAAGTTTCAGACTTCTTTTAGAAATTAGAAGGGATAGCATATTTCATCAACTGAAACAATAAACTGAAACCGTCAAACCACCGATAGGATATGCAAATACAATCCAGAAGAACATAAATGAAACATTCTGCAATCATAGATATTTTTTGGCCTTCTCCTTTTTCTAAGTATTTGTTTGGGCAACAGAAGCTGCTGTTCTTGTGTTTTGGAGACTTGTTTTTTCTTACTTATGCTTGCTATTCTATTCACCTGTAGTAATAAAAAGGCAATGGACTTTAAAAACAAACGATAGTATTCAAGACTAGTAAGCACTATTTCTCCACTCACATGAAGAGGGAACAGCTTTCTGATGTGTTGAAATGAGAACAAGTGTACGAACAGGAGGACGTTTAAATTTGGTCAAGATAACCAGTAGTCAGTCTTATATACTAGTATTTCTCAGCATTGCATATTTAGTTAATTAACTGATGGAATATTTTCAACTGAAAATAGGCCACAAGGAAATATTGGATCCATTAAATGTTAAAATACACAAATGTCCAACACGTGGTTTGATAATTTCAGAAATCTCGCAGTCAGTGACAGGTATCTTTGCATTAGTCACAAGAGAAAGCAACGTCAAATTTTGACTGCAACCAAAGGAGAACCTAACAACCGACGCAGAAGACAAAACTGAACATCACAATAGGACACACAACGCTACTACATAATCACGCGGCACAAAATGAGCTCCTTTGATTCTCAGCACAATGTAGCTTGGTTGAAAGCTACATTGTCAGCATTGACCGCCACAGAGAGACGAGAGGCTTAATTTCACACCCAATCTCTGTTTCGGCCACAATAATCGCAGGGAATTCGAGAATACGTACTAAAATCGAAACAACATCATGCGAATTAAGGAAATTGAACACATTTCAGGGTGCAGCTTCTTCAATGTATAGCGTAACCCAATTTCAGACAAGGAACGCGACGGCGCTGCTTCAATGCGGGGAGAACGCTATTTTCAGACAAGGAGACCAACCGAGGAGGCGACGATGCGGCGCGCGGCGGCCCGACGCGCCCCGGTGGCCCTCCGGCTCCCCGCCGCGCTCAGGCCGAGCCGGCCGCGGGACCTGGTTGGGGCGGCGGCGAAGGAGAGGGACGCCGACGGACGGAAAGCGACGGAGGGACGAATCCCGGTCCCGGCGAGCGGCGGCGCCGTCCTCGCGAGCACGGTGGCCATGGTCTCCATCACCTCGGTCACACTGCTCCGTACGAGCAAGATGCCTTTGGATTAGGAGCAGAGCAGCTAACCAGCGAGCCGCAGCAGAACGCGCCCTCCTTTAAGCACTCGTGTCATCGTATTCAATTATCCCGTTTCCGTTGAATGTAAACGTAATCAATGTTTCCGTATTGAGAGGTAGGATGTGTGAACCAAAGATACGGGTTTAGTGTTTACGTATTTAGGCAGTCTGGGCGCACGATGGAAAAAATCCAAGTGAGCGTGGCCGCGTGGGCCCGGGCGTCGTCCACTTTGGCCGCCCCTGGCCTTTTTAATCACCGCCCGCACAGCAAAACAGCAGACATCTCCCTCAAAAAAAAAAAGCAAAACAGCAGACACGAGGCGGAACCACCGAGACACCTCCACGTAATCCAAAACCCCCTTCCCGGGCCCACATACCCAATCCGACCACCGCGCGCGTGTCTCCGGCGGCGGCGACGACGAGCTGAGCGCAGACCGCCGACACCGACGCGCTCGCCGATATCCAGGACCAGCCAGCCACCTTCACAGACGTGTGGGTCCGGTGGCCCACATGACCAAGTCCACCACCACTCCGTCCTGACGTCATCTCTCGCTTTTTGGCGGGGCCCACCCGACAGGGACCCCACCGGCTGGGCATGACATGATATCCCCACGCGCCTCGGGCCCCGCCGGTCATTCAGACACTCCCCCTAGACAGACAGACGCCGCGTGCGACCACTTCGTCTCCTGTCTCTCACCCCGCCGCCCATTCCGCCCACTCCCCTCACCTTCTCCCCCGTCGCCGGCGACCTCTCCGGCGGCGCGTCGACTCCGGGGACCCCGGCCTACCGGCGTCCTGCTCCTCCCCCATTCATCCGATCGCCCCCGCGTGCCTGTCGCGAGTCCTCCCGCCAGCCAGCGCAGATCCACCACGCACCTCCGCGCAGCTCGCACGCCACCGTTTTCCGCACGCGCGCCGATCGGTAAGGAGCCGAGGCGGCGCGGTTGTGACGGCGGGAGGCGGATCCGGCGATCCGCGTGGCCGCCGCGCGGGCCATGGACGACTTCCAGGGCCTGCTGGCCCGCGACTTCGGCCTCCGCCCGCAGGGCAAGGCGGCGCCCATGGCGGCCGCGCGCTCCTCGGCGACCTCCGGATCCGCGTGGCCGAACCCCAGATCCACCCCGGCGCCCGCCGCGCCCGCGTACGACGACCTCTTCGGGGCCGGCCCGCCCAAGTCCGGTCCGTCGCCGTCGGCCTCCTTCGACTCCATCTTCGACTCGCTCAAGGAGCCCGCCGCGGGGGCGCCGCCCAAGCCGAAGCACTCGTCCATGCCGGTGTACGACAAGCCCGTCTACGACGACGACATCTTCGACGGGGTGCCTGGAGTGAAGAGCTCGTCGGCACGGTATGATGATGTGTTCGGGGGCAGCTCCGCCGCGCCCCCGGCGTACGACGACCTCCTCGGGGGACTTGGGAAGAAGTCGGGGCGCCAGGGAAGAGGGTGAGGTGGAGGAGAAGAGGAGACGCGAGCCGGCTTCTGCGTCTACCGGCTTCGACGATTTGATCCCGGGCTTTGGCGGGAGCAGCCGTTCGCGGCAAAGGTTAGTTTTTTTTAGTTGCAATTTAATGTGCATGGCATTGTTGGACGCTATATTGTCGGTACACACTGTCTAGGCGTGCGAGGCAGCTACAATTTTGGTAGTTTGATTTACTAGACTGGTAGCTTTGTCGGTACTCGGTAACGGCTGGATCATGTGAATGTTTATTGAGTTGGCAATCAAATTCATAGCTCCCTCGATAATCAAACGTTTCAAATTTTAGCTTGCTTACGGTTGATTTGTTAATTCATATATTTAGCTATTAAAGCATTTATGGTTGTAATGCGGGTACTCTGTTACGGATATCAAACTACCAAATCAATTGTAGGACTCATACATGTGGAATTTAGCTTGCATGTCCTACTGTTGATTTGGTATTACGGCTCGATAATGCAAAAATCATCTCAAAAACTTACTAGGAAATTCCTAGCGGTCAATTTCCATTGGTTAATATTGATCATATCTTGTAGCCTTCTAACGTATTTCTGTGTGATAGACTTGACTTCAAGGTATTAAAATAACTTATTACAGAAACATCTCAAGGCATATCCAATATTTTGAAGGTTTAGTACATTGTGAATGCATCTTCTCAGACAAGTTTTTGTGTACGTATGTAGCATATGCTTGGTTTTATTGTAGGTAATTTAGATTCATCATTTTACACATGCTAGGTCACAGACAAATTTGATTGGAAACCTTACACTTCTGTTAGATCTTTAGAAGAATGATAAGAGGTTTGGACAATTTTGATTGAATTGAGCGATCTTGTTTAATGTTGGATTACTGGTGTAAATCTATACAATTCATGCCCTAATTCATGCCATCTGAGTTTTATGTGCAAACTGAGAAAAATTAATCAAAATGGTATGTACTTGGATGGATTTTTTTGTACCATCTGAATTATGTTGTCTATGTAGGCTTTCTCAAAAGTTGTTTTTTATATAAATTAAACTAGTGCTTTACTGACCTGATCGGTATGCACTCTTTGTATATGTTTAGACAATACAATAATCATCAGTAGCTGATATAGGGCTTGTTCGGCTGGAGTTTTTTCAGCCAAATGGCTGTTGCTGCTAACTTTTTGCTGCTACTGCTAGTATTATTGTTGCTGGCTGTAAGGCAGCATCAGCCAAATAATATGGCAGCCGAACAAGCCCATAATTGGCTCTGAGGTCAGAATTCAAGTTTTTCTTTCAGATTAAATGCATTCTATTATAGATTCTTTAGCCATGTTCCAATATTTCTAGAAAGCAACTTCCTTTTTCTTGAGAATAGCTTCTGGATACATATTACTGCAGGCAGTAGCAATGCCAAGTTCATGTTGAGACAACTTGTACATTTCGCTTGTATTGTTTAACAAACCAAGTGTTTTTGTTATATATGGACCAAAGCTTTTAAAGTAAAATATCGCAACTTCGGTGGCTTATGTACTTTTAAGTTTAACTTCTGAGTGCCCGTGGAATTTTATCCTGTTGAAACATTGACGATCTAAGGTCTATACTGATTAAATATTCTTGTATTCAGAGCCTTTGGACATTTCATTCCGTACACATCTATGTTCACTTCTGGACGCGTTTACTGCTTTTTACTTGCTAACTTTCATCATTTTCTCAGCTACAGAGACACTATTGGTAATAAAGAAAAGAAGGTTTCCATGTCGACATCTAAGCCAACAGCTAGCATGGCAGGTGACCCTTTTGTTGTTCTTGGAACAGCTTCATCCTCAGCCGGTTCATCCCCTGGAATATTCACAGATCCATTGGATGGATTGGGGAAAGCTGCAAAATATCAAGGAAAAAGCCGTGAAGACAGTGGGGCTGGCAGTAGTCTGTTTGAGGATTCTAGCACTTTCAGCCAGGCTCCAAAATCAGAACCCTTGTTTACCTCGGAGGTGAATGACGGCCCTAAAGATAGGAACAACTCAAGTAAAGCCCGAGATTCAAGCCCTGCCCAAAGCGTACCCAAAAGAAACTCTGCTCAACAACCTTCTGCAGAGAACTATGAAAATATCTTTCCTAAGTCACAGTCTGCCCGATATTCAGATGTCCATGTTGACATTGCTTCAGAGAAATACAGTGGAAATGGTGTAAATGATCAGTCACCAAGATCTGATGAATCTGAAGATGAGATATGGCTCACAGTTTCTGAGATTCCCCTCTTCACACAGCCAACTAGTGCACCACCACCTTCGAGACCACCACCACCTCTTGCAGCTAAGCAAAAGTTACATGGATCAAAAGCAAAAAGATATCAACGGCATTCTAGCCAGAACTACAGCCATCATAGAAGTTCATCAACTCAAGCTGGTGTTTCTTCAATAGATGAATTAGAAGATTTTGCTATGGGGAAGTCTCAGAATGCAGATGCTCTTAATGAGGAAGAATTTCAGAGAAGTGCAGCAGCAGCAGCATCTGCAGCTGCTATGAAAGAAGCCATGGATAAGGCTGAGGCAAAGTTCAAGCATGCCAAGGAAGTTCGAGAGAGAGAACGTGATGCCAAGCTTCGAAATAGGGAACAGCAGCAAAAAGGTGATGGAGCAAGATCGTTTGCCCAGGACCGTGAGGCAAAAGAGAGAAATGAAAGACTAGAACAAGAGAGAGAGATGAGACAAAGAGAGGAGAGAGAGCAGCGAAGACTTGAAGAAGAGAGAGAACTTGAGCGACAGAGAGAAAGAGAGAAAGCTAGACAAGCAGTGGAGAGGGCTACAAAGGAGGCACGAGAAAGAGCAGCTGCTGAAGCTCGTGCAAAAGCAGAGAGGGAGGCACGCCAACGTGCAGAGCGTGCTGCTGTGCAAAGGGCTCAACAGGAAGCGCGTGAGAGGGCTGCAGTGGGCGCTAAAGAGCGAGCAGAGAGGGCTGCTGCAGAAGCAAAGGAGAAGGCTGCTAATCAAGCCAAGGATAGGGCTGCAGCAGAAAGAGCTGCTGTGGACAGAGCTCAGCAAGAAGCAAGAAGAAGAGCTGAGCGGGCAGCTGTAGAAAAGGCTGCAGCGGAGGCTCGGGAGAGGCAGGCTGCTGCTGCAGCAGCAGCAGCAAGAGAAAAGCAAAGTAAACCAGATGACCTTGAGTCTTTCTTTGGTATGGGTGCCCGAGCTAACAGTGCTCCGAAGCAAAGGGCTGCAACAGTGGTCAGTACACTACTAAAAAATGCTTCTGATTTTTATTTACTGCAATTTTCTAACAAATGTTCTTGCAATTGTGGACATGTAGGATTCTATGTTTGATTCTCAAACACATAGTAGAGGGACTGATGCATCACACAGAGCAACGTCTGCCTCCACATCGATGAAAAAAGCATCATCTACAACAAATATTGCGGATGACCTATCTGCAATATTTGGAGGAGGTACTGATAATTGTAAAATAATAACACTGAAATTTTGCAATGCAAGTCTCATCCATACCACAAGGCAACATATTTAACTTATTTGTATTTTTAGCTCCTACATCATCAGACGAATTTCAAGAAATTCAGGGAGAAACTGAGGAAAGAAGACGTGCTAGGTTTGAGCGGCATCAAAGGACACAAGAACGAGCGGTAATGTTGCTGTAGTTTCAATTAAAAATAGATCAACCGTGTTACGGCTTTGTATTACAAATTGCTATCATGGAGAACAGTTGTATGGTGTCATTTGATGTCAGCTTATGATTAGGGTATAACGCCATGCATGGTATTTATTGACATAACCCTGTATACAGGCAAAAGCTTTGGCTGAGAAGAATGAACGAGACATGCAGCTTCAAAGAGAGCAGGCAGAGCGACATGTGAGTATTATATTATAGTCCACATTCTGTCATAAGTTTCTAATGAAAATTATTTGGCTGTAACTTCATATAGTTTCATAAGCTTGCAATTCCATAGTTGCCTGTTGGGGCAAACATATCACTGTTGCTTGTAGAGTTCCTTACTTCGAGTTGTGTTGTCTGATAATTGCAGAGGATTTCGGAAACACTGGACTTTGAGATTAAGCGTTGGGCTGCTGGAAAAGAAGGCAATCTGCGTGCATTGCTATCAACTTTACAATATGTGAGTTAAATACTGCCATATCAAAAGTAATCTCCCTGATTTTTTGACTGCTTATTGTTCATTCTGTGGGTGTAACTCATCTTTAAATGTCAAGCTTTTTTGTGTGTATGTGTATTTGAATCTCGTGTCATTCATGTGTTAATTGTGCTTTTGCTTATGCAGTCTATATTTCATATTTGTAGATTCATTGTGATTTCTATATTGCACTTCATGTTCATCATGACACTGCTTTCCTAAGCATTCATACCACTAGGAGGTGTCCTAGCATCTGGCTTTTACCTAATTAATTTCAGTTGAGTTGAGTAGTTGTGGTATCTGACAGTTTGACTTGGTTGCTCATTCATGTTTGAATGTAATATAGATGTATTATTAAGAATCAGTTTTCTAAAGCAGTAATGTAAGTAGTAGTCACAGATAACTCATCAAATATAATGTAGTGGTTAATGTCATGTAACATGTAGCATTTTGAGCATTTGGCTAGTTGGAACTGCTTAATTTCAAGTGATAGGTGCTATTCTATTAGAACAGCTTACAAATACATAGGGGTATGTTCAGTATATTTCTTCACTAAGACCAGAAAAATCTCCCTGGTTTTCTGTATCCGGTATGCTACATAATGTCAGTTCCTGCACTTAACTGCAGGGGACCTACAGTAAAGCATGTAGGACTACTAGTCATGCACAGGGCATTCCTAGCTGGCGAAATCTAGTTTAATTGGTTTATTTAGTGACTCTTCCTTTTTATGCTTTTATTATGGCTTATCCTTAAAAAATGATTGAAGGAGATGTTATGCATCTTTCCTAATATGAATCATATATTTCCAAATGAACAGGTACTTTGGCCAGAATGTGGATGGCAGCCTGTATCTCTTACCGACTTAATTACTGCTGCTGCTGTTAAAAAGGTGTATAGGAAAGCGACATTATGTATCCATCCTGATAAGGTGCAACAGAAGGGTGCAAATCTCCAGCAGAAATATATTGCTGAAAAAGTTTTTGATCTCCTTAAGGTGTGGAAAATTATTGTTATTTACATTGCTGCACATTTGTGTTCATGTTTTCAACTATTGTATTGTGTGGTCCATGGAAACAAAGCTGAGCTCTTGGATGATGTGTCATTTATGGCCCATAATAGTCTACGGATGATGTATGATTTATTATGGCCCGTAATAGGATGTTTTTACAACAATAGTTTGTATCAGCTGTTACATATCTGGTCCATGGAAACAAAGACAGGCCCTAGTAGTACCAGGCCTTGAAAGTTTTGACGTTCTTTATATGGACCACAATAGAAAGCATTCATTACAACAATGGTTCGTGTGAGCCTGTAATTATGCCAGCAGCCAAATCAATGCCAGTAATAGCAATGACCTTTTTCCATATCTCCCAGTAGACTTCCAACACCATGCTTGGTTTTTTTTAAGTTGCACAACCATTTCTGAACTTGATACCTTGCCTAGTTTATCTTATTTCGATTTTTTGAAATAGTGCTAAAATTAGAAGGTTGTATGTGCCTTTGCAATAAGTAATTATCTTTATTTTACCTATCTTTTTATAATACCTCTATATGTTCGGCTTATGATTCTATGTATATCAGTTGTTACCATGCCCTTTTTGACGTTTCCAACGTATAGTTTTAATGATTATCATCTCTATTTGAATAAAACAGGAGGCATGGAACAAATTCAACTCTGAAGAGCTCTTCTAGCGGACCTTATTTGAAGATTTTGTCTCCCATTGATGCCTTTATTTGAAGATTTTGTCACCCATTGATGCCTTTACGATGCCGTAAGGAGCATGCAAGCTGTGGATAGTTTGCAGCGGAAACGGGGAAACTTGAAACAATGAAGAAAAACAAGTTGATATTGTTGACATCACCATCTGTTTTGTTCCCCGTTTACTTTTTCATCTTTTGCATTGATTCAATGGAATCTCAAAGATACAGGTAAAGGCCCCGCTAATCCTCGTTGCGTAGATGTATATTAGTGCGCGGCTTTTGTACTATTTATTTTGGGCAGCTTGAACCGGGAATGTGAGGTTGCGGAGCTAGTGCTGTGACTTTTTGACTTAGGTACAGGGTTGATTTATTTTGTTTATAGTGGACTTCAAAACCTTTCGTGCAATTGTAAAGAGTTGATCTGGAATTTTGGTTGGATGGTCGTGTACCATCATTTCGGTTTTGCCTTATGCCTGCTCCGGAATTAAGTTATTGTGTAGTTTTGGTGTTCGTGGCATCGCGTAACCCTTTTCTCTGCTCCTTTCGAACCTCCTGATTCCTGATTGTTTTCGGCCACATTTGAGGACGGAAAGCCGTGTCGACAACTGCGACACCAGTCAATCAACATTGCTATGCTTCCCGCCAGAATAAAAGGAATCTGGTCACTGTTTTCTTCAGTTCGATTGTTGTGGACACTGGCCACCCTAGTGCCTGCCCTTGAGCAATCACCCTTCTCGATGTGGTTGAGGCGGCACATATGCCTGCGTTACGTTGTATCGTATCAAAATGAAGCCTATTTGAATTATTAGACGAAGTATCACTTTTTAAACTTAGACAAAGTACCACTTTTAAACTTCCACGGATCAACCCTACACTGAATCACTCAAATTAAGTCTATAAGGTATGCCTTCAAAAAAATTAAGCCTATAAGGTAAAATTCTTAACAATTACATACAGAAGATGTAGTATCCCTTACAATGATTTCAAGTTTGGGTAAATTCCTATTCTCTTATTTGTCATAAAATTGTTTTGGTTCCCTTATTTGTTGTTGGATTCCAATTTATTTCCCTTATCTACCACTTCGATCACTTTGGTTGATAGAAAATTTTGCTCCCATCAAAATAGGTTAGTATTATTGTATACTCTGTGCAAGAAAAAGTTCAAAATTTTTGGCTGAAAATAAAAAGTAATTTTCTCAAAATTACCTCTAATATTCTTCCAAAAATTCTAGAAAAAGGATATAAAATACAAACTGAGATGATAAAATTACTTCTAATGTTCATTCGAAAAATGTTAGATTTTTTTAACATAAAACACATACTAAGATGAACCTACTTTGCTACTATAGTTATAAAAAGTGTAGAGACATGAGGAAATTTTTGTATTACCTAAAGTGGCAAGACTTGGATGCAAATTTCAATCCGATGGTAAATATGGGAATTGAAAAAATTTGACGACAAAACAAGGAAATGGTATAAATTTCCAATGATAATTAAAGAATTTGCCACATTCAGTTTATAGTGCATTCCTTTTGCACCCATGACTTCCCTCTTTCTTTACTAGCATTATTTATCTCATTGACCAACATTTAGTTTTATCATAAATTTTAGCCACAGTGGCACTAATTGTGATCTATGTAGATTGTAAAATCAGTACAAAAATAAATAAATACTAGTATCTCACGGTTATGAATATGCATTGTGTGACCAAACAATTAGAGAAAGTTCTTTACAATCGCTCCTATAACAAAAATAAAATGTAAATAAATTACATTTAGCTTAAGTCGTCTATATTGTGTTGTATTACATATTATTGGCATATTATCGTCGTAAGTGTTGTCGCACAATCATTGGATGGCGCACTAGTAGTACCAAACCTTATTATCTTCACGGATGGAGCTTTATTGGGGTCATGGGCCTCATGCCCTATACAAAATCCATGAGGTGTTCCAACATGCGTAAATATCCTCTGTAGTTGTGCATTGAAATTAGAAGAGGCTGATATGAACCCCACAACTTTCAGACCCACATGTCAATGACTTCTAATGCATTGCATAGGACCTTCACTCTTCTAACACTATCCAAATTCTAAGAGCATATCCACCTGTCCTTTAATAGAGTACCATTCATAATGTTTTCATTATCCATTCTTCACTGCTCTCCAATCGGAGACTCCAATCAGAATCTCTCTATTCCATTCTTCTCTTTGATTATGGGTATTTTCTAATAGCCAAAGTGACTGGAGTGATAAATAAAGAATGTAAATTTCAATACGATGGCAAATATGAAGATTGTAAAGTTTTATGGCAAACAAGGACTCCCCTCTTTCTTCACTAACAATTATCTCATTGATCAATATTTAGTTTTATCATAATTTTAGTCATACTCTACAGATTGTGAAATCTACTACATAAATAAATAATAATTATCTTATAGTTATGAATGTACGTTGTGTGACCAAACGGTCCAAAGAATTAGAGAAAGTTCTTCACAATCACGCATAGTATAATGAAAAGGCTATCATAAGAATTACATGTAATGAACTACATTTAGCTTAAGCCTTCTACATTGTCTCGTATTACATATTACTCTCGTATATTCTTATTTTCTCATAGTAAGAGACGTCACACAACCATTCAACATAACAAACCTTCATGACACCGATTGTCTTCTTATCAGTTTTTCCCCACCATCTCAATAAGAAAACCAAAACAAAGCCTACTATATGTTGTTCAGGTTCTCTTGATCGGTCTCTATTGTTATAGATCCATAAAAGCTACTACCTCCATTCCACAATATAAGCATTTCTAGAATTTCGAGGCAAAAATAGTCAAGGTGAGAAAGGTCATATATGTCCCTCATTTTACACTACCTCATCAATTCCTCACCCATCCACCAACCACCAGATTTTGTCTTATCTCTAGGAATGCTTACATTGTGGACAAACTTTTGAATGCTTCAAATCCTTACATTGTGGAATGGAGGGAGTATACCAAATTTAAATAGATTTGCTAGAACCTAGCCGATCGAGATTTTGCAAATCCTTCACTCAAATTTTATGACCATTGGATCAAAATCGTACGTTGCATGGTCATCTACAACCTCCGGTCATTGGGAGACGAACTCGAGCGGCGGCGGCAAGCAGCGAAGCGTGGGTGGGGTGCCAACGCCGGGGTTGTCAGGGGTTGTCGGGTTGGAGGAGGTGACCGGTGTGGGAGGTTGAAGAGATGAGAAGAGCCATTGGATTGAGGATTCAGATTATAGGGCTGAAAATCTGACTGGACGAAATACAAATTTGCAGTCAACTGATCAGTAGACAGATCCAATTTAAACCGTATGGGTCTAATTTTGTACTACATGGTTTAAAAAGCGACTTAAAAATACAAGTTCCCAATATCGTTCCCGCTCGCAACGGTAAACCCTTTTTTCGTCCACTGTGCGTCTTCTACGGTTCTACCCCAGTCATCCCAACCACCCCCAAATCGTCAACTTCCATTCCCCACCACCGATTTCAAATTCCCACGCGCTCCCTCCCTCCATCTGGCGACCATGGACGCCGACGAGATGGACGTCGACCTCGACGCCGCCGACGAGATCGACTCGCCGTCCTCCTCCACCCCGGGCACCGGCTCCGTCTCGGCGGTCCTCTCCGAGCTCGCCGCCATCCACCGCCGCGCCTCATCCTCCTCCGCGACATCCCCGCCCTTGTCCCTCCCCTCCCTCACCTACCTCTCCTCCTCCGCCTCCGCCGCCGCATCCCTCTTCCCCCGCCTCGCCACGGCCGGCATCCCCGCCTCCTCGGTGCTCGGCCCGCTCGCCGCGTCCCTTACCGCGCACCCGCTCCCCGCCGTTGTCGCCTACCTCCGCCTCCTCCTCGCCCCGGTCTCCCCGCTCCTGACCCTCTTCTCCCCGCTCCCTTTCCTGTCCCTCCTCCTCGCGCTCCGCAAGGCTGCCTCTGGCGGCGGCGCGCAAGGAACCGCCAACCCTAACCCCGGTTCTGGTAACGGCAAACGCCGTAAGCGCAAAAACCAGCGCCAGCCGGCGGCGGCGGCGGCCTCGCCGGCGTGTTCGTCGCTCCTCCCCAAGGCGATCTCCCTGCTCGCCGATGCGGCCGGTAGGCTGCCCCTTGGGGCCCACCCAGACGCGCGGAGGTCGCTCGTTGACACCGCCGCGGAGCTCGCGGCCTTCAATGTCCTCGGCGCCGCCCTTGGATCTGATTACCGCGCCGAGGCTTTGCAGGATGTCATACGCTCGCTTGCTCCGTTGGTGCTCTCAGCAACAAAATCGCCGGCACGTGTGGCTGCATTGCAGTTCCTTGTGAGAAAATTAGTGCCTTTGGGTGTCGAGGAAGGGGAGGAGGGCGTGAGGAAGGCTGTGACGTACCTGCCAAGGTACTTGGCTGTGAAGGCACCGGAGAAGACAGAGGGCCGGGGGTTGGCAGTGGAGGCGATTGTTGAGGTGGTGCGGGCATTGGGGGAAGAGGAAAGGGAGGGATTTGCTGCTTATGTGGTGGCCTTGGCGAAGGGAAAAGCGAAGGGTCGGCTGCTTGCGGTGGATTTGGTCCTCGCAATGCTACCAATGCTATTGTCGTCGAATGAGGATGACACCGGTATGGAGGAGTTTTGGGGACTGAAGTTCTTGCAGTTACTAATAGAGAGGTGTTCAGATACTGTTGGAGGGGTTCGAGCTCGGGCATTGACGAATGCAGCCCAGGCGCTTGATATTTTGTCTCTGAGGGGTGTTGAGGTTGCCCGGTTGCAGGGGGTGATGAAAATTGGGAACATGGCGCTTGGGGAGTTGCTGAGACGGCGCTGCACTGATGATAAGGCTGCAGTGCGGAAGGCTGCGCTCATGCTCACTACCAAGGCCATTGGTTTGATTGGGAGACCCATTGATGAGTCTCTACTATGTGCAATGGGAGCTGCATGCTCTGATCCATTAGTCAGTATCCGCAAGGCTGCTCTTGCAGCTATATCAGAGGTCTTTAGGAGGTTTCCTGATGAGAAAGTAACAAAAGAGTGGCTTCAGGCTGTGCCTTCACTTGTGATTGATAGTGAGACAAGCATCCAGGAAGAATGTGAGAATTTATTTCTTGAACTAGTCCTTAACAGGATCTGCCAAGCTGCCAATTTGAACCTAGATGATAATTCAGCCACCTTGGAGGAAGTGTTTCCCGAAGGGACACTGGACTTGTTGAAAAGCATTTCTGATGGAGAGGTTGCTCCGTGCATAAAGAAGATATGTGCTAGCCTTGGGAAGAAGAAAAAGCTGAGACCGGTTCTCGCTAGTTCACTGCAGAACATCATAACACTATCTGAATCTTTATGGTTGAGAAGCGGTAAGCCAATAGAGAAGTGGACGGCACCCACGGGATCGTGGTGGCTTCTTTCGGAGGTCTCATCATTTGCACCTAAATCGGTCAATTGGAAGTTCCTTTCCCACCACTGGAAACTCCTTGATAATGTCGGACAAGATGACAGAAGTAAAGCTTGTTCCGAAGGGGAATCGAACTCTGCGCTCTGGGCTGTTAATCGTGTGTCACTCTTGCAAACTATTTCAAATGTGTCCATGGAGCTTCCTGGGGATCCTGCAGCAGACATGGCACAGAGCTTGCTCTCAAGGATTGAAAATTTTGATATGAACCTGAGTGAGGTATTTAGATACTGGACCCAAAACATTATTTTCATCACTACCTGTAAATTTGTTGTGCCATTGAACAAAAAACATTAAACAGGAAATTTGTGTATCCCAAATATGGCAATAGTCCCAAAATCTACTAGGCCCTCTTCTGTGTACCCTAGTCATACCGTCTGCTCTTTTGTACCTTGACAGCACATACTGTTTTCAAGATTTTTTGTTAAATTTGGCATTTGGTACTGGACCCAAAACATTATTTGCATCAGTACCCGTAACTTTCTTGTTCCACTGAACAAAAAACGTTAAACAGGAAATTTTATATCCCAAATATGGCAATAGTCCCAGATCTACTAGGCCCTCTTCTGTGTACCCTAGTCATAACGTCTGCTCTTTTATACCTTGGCAGCACATACTGTTTTCAAGATTTTTGTTAATTTGGCATTTGGTATGGCAGCGCATACTGCTTGCCTTGTTTCCCTGCATGGGAGATTCTTCTGCATTAGCTAGGAAACCCATTGTTTTTGAGGCGGTGTGGCGTCCTGTGGCGACCAACCCCTTCACAGCACCTAGGCGTTGTGGCATAACTAAAACTGTGTGGCCTCCTGTTGCCACTGACCACCTTCACAACGCTTAGACGACGCCACAGAAACCATGAGGAAACCTCACTGCAATCACATTTTTTTGCAAAACAGACATACTATTTGTTTCGTATCTAATGACAAACTTATGCTGCATCTGTGTTGTTATTTACCTTCTCTGTCCGTAGCCCCACAACCTCATAATATAATTTTTCTCTATAATGTTCCCTTGATGTTTAACTTTTGACAATTTTCTTACCAAAGTTGCTGTTAAAGAGATTTGCCGATGTTTATGTCCATATCTTGAAAATAATTCCTTGTTCATGCATAAACAGGTAGATGCCCATGTAAAAACTCTGAAAACTTTATGTAAAAGGAAAGCAAAAACAGCTAAAGAAGGCGATGCACTAATTCTGAAATGGGCACAGCAACTTATCCGCGCAGCTGGCTGCATACTTGACCGGTACATAAAAGAGGCATCAGATGCCAAGGGTCGTAGTTTTGTCACTCCTTTGAGTGGCAAACATAAGGGAATGAAAGAGGCATCCATACCAAAGTCAACATCACAGGCAGTTGTTGCTGTCTTCACTGTTGGGTCGCTGATCCTAGCTTGCCCCGATGCAAGTGTGAAGGACATCACTCCTTCGCTGCACACGATTATAACTTCTGCAAACTCTGAGCCAAGGCCAGAAAAGCTTGTTGGTGGGACCGTTTCTTTCAAAGAGTTAGCTCCATCTTTATACATACAGTCATGGGATACATTGGCGAAAATATGCCTTGTGGATGACAAATTAGCCAAACGATATATTCCAATATTTGTTCAGGTATGTACTGTGCTCTAGTCTCATTACTATTAACAGATAGACATTCAATGTTTGCTTCTATGAATTAGGAGCTTGAGAGGAGTGATTTGGCTACAATTCGGAATAATATTATGATTGCGATGGCAGATTTCTATGTCCGTTATACCGCACTGGTTGACTGGTGAGTTCTAAATCTTTTCATTCTTGCATCACTGATATCACATTCCTTCCAGAATTTTCTGTCTTTCGCGTAAGTTATTTGCTTATAGAGAAGCTTTAAATTCTTGTTCTGTCTTTAAATGATCATATATTACTATATTACTTATATACTGCCCAGGCTAAAAAATAGGTAACAAAAACACTATTTAAAGTCTGCCAATAGAACTGAATTATAGCCAAACGGGCATTGGGTGGCTGTTAGTCTGTTGTTGTGTTGGCAACTAAGGTTAATGACACAAAACTGATTTCTCATGCCAACATTGTCACGGACCTCCATAAATGGTAAAATATTGATTTTGGCAAGACCAGCTAATCAATTACATTCCACAGATGTATGAAAATTGTTTTTAAATACTTGACTTTTCCAAATAGCTACAGTTTTATTTGAACATGTGACTTAATTCAAGCTATCTTTTTTTTATATGTTTTGCAGTTATGTGTCAAAAATAACAAAATCACTGCGTGACCCGTGTGAAGTAGTAAGGAGACAAACATTTATACTACTCTCTAAGTTACTGCAGGTGATACTCACCCTTGTAATGTTTTTTAATTTAATGTTTAATCTTGGTTTATTGAGACTACTATTTTTAGAGGGACTATGTAAAGTGGAGAGGGGTCCTCTTTCTTCGGTTTCTGCCATCTCTAGTTGATGAGTCAGAGAAGATTAGGAATTTGGCTGACTACCTTTTTGGGAACATCTTAAAAGGTGAAAAGATCTTTAGTACTGCACTTACGTTTCTTTGTTTCAGGTTAATATCTAATCTAAGGTCATATATTTTGCAGCTAAAGCACCACTTCTTGCGTATAACAGTTTTATTGAAGCCATCTATGTCCTTAACAGTTGCACAGGACATGGTGCATATAGTGAGTCTCAGGGCAGTCAAGACAGAGGGCCTGCCCTTTTTGCAATACGGTAAACTAAGTCAGCTGGTTGTACTCCCTGAAATTTTCACTATCATTTGAATTTCACCCCGGGAAATTTTTATGCAGTGGTACTGATGAAAGAACAAGGTCAAAACGGATGCATATATATGTCTCTTTGCTGAAACAAATGGCACCAGAGCATCTTTTAGCCACATCTGCCAAATTATGTGCTGAGATTTTGGCTGGTGCTTGTGATGGATTGCTCAGTGTTGATGATGCTGCTGGAAGGGCTGTACTTCAGGTATAGGGACCAATATCTTCACTTAATTGCCTGTTAATATGAATTGAAAAATATTCTTTGATGTCTAGTGCCCAGATTTAATGTTTGTGTCAATGAGGTGCTTATAGCATTACTGACCAAATTTGTTCATGTACGCTGTGGTTTTGTATGAATGCTTATGCACATAATTTGTGTTGTGATGGTTTCCTCCAACAGGATGCTCTGCAAATACTGGCTTGCAAGGAGATGCGCATCCATCCCAATATCTGCGCAGACAATTCTGAGATGGATGAGGAAGGTGGTGAAGGCGGGGCAATGGCTAGTGCACTTCAGGCGGCCAAAGGGAGAGCGGTTACTCAGGTTGCCAAGAAGAACCTGATCCAAACAGCGGTCCCCATATTCATCGAGCTGAAGAGACTGCTGGAGAGCAAAAACAGCCCACTCACTGGCTGCCTGATGGAGTGCCTTCGTGCCCTGCTCAAGGACTACAAGAATGAGATCGAGGAGATTCTGGTGGCAGACAAGCAGCTCCAGAAGGAGCTCCTGTACGACATGCAGAAGTATGAGGCTGGCAAAGGGAAGGCCAAGGCGACAACCGAGGCTGGTCCTAGTGGTACTGGTTGGTCCCCGGCTGGGCTAACACCCTCCCGCCGGGCTAGTGCAGCTGGACCATCAGTTGAAGCATCTGCAAGAGCCACTGTCAGGTCGGTGCTGAAGGAAGTGAACCGGAACACACCGACGACGCCGCTCCATTCGATGAGTGTGCCCAAGATGAAGTCGATTCAGGGGACTGCTGGCCCTGGATCTCGCCGCCCTGCCATTCTGGAGTCCGTCAGGCGGCTTCAGCCTTCTGAGTTCGATGATGAGAACTAGACTGTTCACTTCCATGCTAGTTCACTTAGATCGGTCGTAATCAATTTAGTATGATGCTAACCTACTAGATTAGGATAGTACTCACTCAGCCCATTCTCTCTGGAAAAGCAAAGGTGGGAAGAAGCTTCGATTTATTTTTTTAAAAAGCTCATTCATCTCAATGAGTCGACTGGTGTGTATATATTCTTGTAATCCAATAATGTTAGATAAAAAAAATAATGTTAGATGCAGTTGATGTTTTAAATGTGGTTTTATTCCCATGCAGCAATGCAGTTACAAATTGTATTTGAGAATTTGCAACTGATGTTTTTTTCGCACTCAAAATTGGTCGTATATGGTCTTAACGACAGATCAATCTGACCATGTTTACGGTCAAACAAAAGAGAGGCAAGGGAGAGTTTGAAGTGAGCGAACCCAGGCCACAGCAACAGCAACGTAGCACGGGCCAGCTACAATGAGGGCGGAACTGGGGTGATCAGGCCCGGCAGCAGCCAACATTGAGGGCGCAACGTGCGCAGGAAGCGGGCGGTTGCGGAACTCGGCTCCGAGACGGAGGGAGAGTAGCGCTGGCGCGCCCGTTCCTGGGCCGCCGCATGTTGGTGGGCTCAAAGCTCATCCCAAATCTCCATTGCCAAACTCTGCCCTCGGAAGCTGGAGTGTTAGGCCTGCGCTACCAGGCCTGGCGGTGGTACCTCGGACCGGCGTCGTTTTATACGCGCAATATTCCCTACGGATTACCAAGGTGGGATTATTAATCATCCTCGCTTTCGCTTCTCCTCAGGCAGCCTCCAATCGATGATCCAATCCGATGCGTTACCGGGTCTCAGGAACACGGTCACGCGTCGCAGAACTCGTTGCCGGCGTCTTATGGCAGTGGGTCGGCCATCTCATGGCACAATAAGTATTGGAGAGAAAAACCATCATGAATGAGAAAATAAAAAAAAGATGACATGTCACAGTGACAGGTGGGTCCATGGTGCCACATCAACTAATACCACTATTCAAACCGTCTCAGGAGGAAAAATGAACGGTATTAAAAGTTGGAGAAATTATCCTACCCGGTTTTATAATGGAGGGACCAAAACCGAACTACCGCAGAACTCGTCGTCGGCGTGTTATGGCAGTGGGTCGCCCGTCTCATAGCACACTAAGTATTGGAAAGAAAAACCATCATGAAATGAGAAAATAAAAAAAGATGACATGTCACAATGACAGGTGGGCCCGTGGTGCCACATCAGCCAAGACCACTATCAAAACCGTCTCGGAAGGAAAAATGAACGGTATTAAAAGTCGGCGGAGTTATCCTACCCGATTTTATAATTGAGGGATCAAAACTGAACTATTGCAGAACTTGTCGCTGACGTCTTATGGTAGTGGGTCGGCCGTCTCTCTTTCGCGGCAGCCGTCGCCTTGTCGCTGCCTCAGTTCCTCAAGGACGGTTTCTTTGAATTGAAGAGATGATGAGTGCAAGGTTACAGTTACATTCAGAGCTCTGAATATCCAGATTGCCTGACGTCTATTTCACAGCGCAAGAAAAGACCAGAGTAGTCCGAGAAACAGCTGACGTATATATAGGGGAAGATGTTATTGGCTCGTCTCTCGTTCAAAAATGTAGGTGAACCAAAATATATTGATGGCTAATGCCGCCAACTTACATCGGATTATCATATCGATTCCAACTTGTGCATCCATAACAAACAAGGTTACAAACGTGTTACAGTCCAGCCATAGAGGAATCGTTCTGCAAAGGTGCCTTGTCACCCTATGTGCACAGCTAATGGCATAAAACTATATAAAAGAAAACGGTTCCAACCTCAATTGTGACTTCATCCTCTATTTTTTTAACTTTGCGATTTTACCCCACAATTTCAAAACGAAGATAAAGTTTATCCCTATTAGGGACAAACTTTGTCTTTGTCTCGATATTGGAGGGGACAAAATCACAAAGTTGAAAAAATAGGGTAAAATCATGATTGGACATTGGATCAAAGATAAATATGCAATAGCCACAAAAAAACGTCTTGAATTATTTGATCGCAGTATGCTCTGAACACGCAATATGACATGAATATGGATGGATTGCGGATAAAGTGATCCAACCGATACAGACGATCTTCATGGCATGGCGTAATATCATGGAAGGAGTAATTATTCCACATGAAACTATCCATGAGTTACACCAAAAAAGGCAAAAGAGAGTCATACTCAAAATAGACTTTGAAAAGGCTTACGATAAAGTTAAATGGTCGTTCCTACAACAAACCTTGCGCATGAAAGGAATCTCATCTCAATGCTGCCAGTGGATAAATAATTTTGTATCCCGGGGGCATGTGGGGGTAGAAGTCAGTGATGACCTCAGTGCTTATTTCCAAACACATGAAAGACTAAGACAAGGAGATCCTCTCTCACCCATCCTCTTTAATTTGTTTGAGGACATGCTAGCTGTCGTAATATCCAGAGGAAAAGAAGATAACCAGTTCCGAGATATTATCCCTCATCTAATTGCTGATGGATTGTCAATACTGCAATATGTGGATGAAACAATCATCTTCATGGATCAAGACTTGGAACATGCAAAGAAACATGAAGTTAGTGCTCTCTATCTTGGAACAATTATTTGGGTCGAAGGTAAGTTTCCATAAGAGCGATCTTTTTTTTTGTTTGGTGAGACTCAACAATTTGAACAACAATATACTCAGTTGTTTGGTTGTGCGCAACGGTCCATGCCATTCAGATATATTGGAATTCCTATGGTACACATGGGACTAAGAAACAGTGAATGGAATGGGATAATTGGGAGATTTGAGCAAAAGCTGGAACGCTTGGAAAGCGAAGCTCATGTCAGCAGGAGGAAGGCTATTAGTCCTTCTAAATGCAGTATTGAGAACCTTCCTGTTTTTATAATGTCCTTCTTTGAAGTACCAACATAGATACTTAAAAAATTAGACATGATACTGTCTAAATTCTATTGGGAAGGGGATGATCACATGAAGAAATATCATCTAGCAAGATGGTTCATCCTATATAAGCCTAAGACCAATGCTTACTCAGAAAATGACCCTTTAGACTCCCGAATGAGGACGGTACGTGGCAATGATTGCTAGTGAATAAATACTTGGGGAGTAAAGTCTTATCCCAAGTTACGGGAAGGTCGGGTGACTCACACTTCTGGAAGGGACTTATGAAAATAAAACATGGGTTCCTACAATTGGGGAAATTCTAAATTAATAGTGGTGAACAAACATGTTTCTGAAACGATACTTGGTTGGATAATACACCACTAAGTACACAATTCCCAATCCTTTACAACATCCGTTCGACATAAGAATGAATGCCACGGTGGCAGAAGTGTTTCGGTCTATACTTCTCAATCTCTCGTTCCGAAGAGCAATAACAGGGGACAAACTACTTGCTTTGGAGAGTATTGTTGCCAAAATAAGCCATATTCAACTAAATAATTAATGAGCCAGATTCCATTAAATGGAATTTACATATGAGTGGATTTTTTTCTATTTGTTCTATGTGTAATCAATTGATAGCAAGTGATGTAATTGTCCAAGCTAGATTTCTTTGGAAATTAAAACCTCTTTTAAAAGTAAAAATCTTTCTATGGTATCTAGGGAATGGGGTGACCCTGACGGATGATAATTTAGCAAGACACAATTGGAAAGGAAGCTTAAAGTGTAGCTTTTGTAATCATAACAAAACTATACAACATCTTTTTCTTTTATTGTTATTTTGCTAGAATCATTTGGAATATTATTCATATTCCTTTGGGTACCTCAAAACCACATAGTATTTCTCATATTATTACTGGTTGGATTAATGCAAATGATAGGAAAAATAGAGATATTTTACTTGTTGGCGTGGCTGCCTTATTATGGTCAATATGATTATGCCACAATGATATTTTATTTAACAAGTCATGGACAACGTTTATGCAGGCTATCTTTCGTGGAACCTATGGATACCATTTTGGTTCTTGCTACAAAAGGAGTCCAAGAGAGAAGACATGTTGGTGGTCTGTCGGGCTTTGGAGGTGGTTGCAATGCAAGGTTTCACCAACAATGGATGGCCATTTAATCATAGGTTGTTTGTTTGATCAGCTTTTTCTCTCTTTTATGTGGCAAAATTTATAATAATGTATCTGTTTGATCAGCTTTTTCTCTCTTTTATGTGACACACTTTGTAATAATAATGTAACCGAGACGCCGTATATGCATCCACTACGGGAGACGACATATGTGCCGTGTGTCAAAATTTGTGCCGTGTATAATTTATCGGGCACACGGCACAGAGACATCTATGCCGTGTGCCTTCAGGATTACACATGGCACAAATATTGCACACGGCATAAATGTCTGTGTCGTGTGCCAAGCCGAGACACACGGCACATACACCATTGTGCCGTGTGCCAAGGGGTGATCGAGTATGCAAAAGGCTGGAAACTTTGTCTAAAGTTATCCATTATCGAAAAAAGTAGCTGAACTGATCAAAGAGAGCCGCAGACCCTTGTACCCCGCGGTCCTCAACTCAATCGCGCTCGTTCCCGGCATGGCCCTCTCCTCTGATGAGAGACCCAGTTCAGATACCGAGCATGTAAACACTTTAACAAAATAAACAACTTCCGAGTCATCAGCTGTGTTCTGTTGCCTTTCACATGGTGTGGTATACTTTTCTTAGTGGCATGGACGCGCTTTTGTTTTAACAAGTGTTGTGAATCCTTGTGCGGTAACTAAAGGGGACAATATTGTTTTTTAGCTAGTTGCATAAATTACTAATTCTTCTATGCATGAATTTGACTTGGTTAAAAAAAGTAATCGGGCTTATAAATTCAATAGTGACAATCTGCAAGACACACTCAATTTTCATAACGAAGAATATGCATTAACATATGTGGTATAATTTCTACCAGCATATGAAGTGTTGTAACTGCACTTGATCAAATTTAGCCTGAAGAAGAGATGGTTTGCGCAGCAGCCGATTCATCTTCCTCCTTCCTGAAATGTTTTTCTGCTTTAGCCACGAGACGCCGGTAAGACTTGGGACACTTCCCTTGTTCCGTACATATGTTTTCTGCAATCTCGTCTAGTTGACGTGCAACAAGTTCGTGCTCGAGTTTTTTGCACAAAGATATCAAGGCTTCCTGCAATTTTTTTCCCTCGGGTTGCCCATCAATTTGCTGATGAGATGAAGAGGCGTTTTCCTTGGCATTGCCTTGGGTGACAGGACCGCTCTCTATGTCCTGTGATGAAAGGAGCTTGCTGCTTGGGCCTCCTGCAGTTTGCTTTACTTCTCTTGTGGACCCATAACCAAGAATGTTTTTGAGAACCTGCGTCACCAACGGTAGCTCAGTTTGAAAAAGGTAATAATAATACCTATGGGCATATATGGTTGGTAAGGAAATAAACTAAAAAGGACATTCTCAAGTTTCATACCTCTGGTATCACATCGACCATCTCATTCCTGAGTACCTCGAGATATTCAGCAAACTTGGTACGATCCATCAAAATATCCAGGACAATTGTTGTTGCTTGTAGTCGGACTAAAATGCTCTTATCCGTATTGACAAGTGCTCTAGTTAGGTCTTTTACAACAACACGAATTGATTGTGACACAATGGTGGCACATCCTTCAATCTGTAAAGGTAGCATGGCCGCCAGGTTTTCACCTGACAAAGTTCTGAGTTTCTCACTGCTCTTGGTCCGAAGAAAAATCAGTAGCAGTATCCAGATGAATGAACTGCTGTTGCTGCCTCCACTAACCATGACGGAGGGCGGTGTTTCCTCAGACAGATGTAGGAGAAAAATCTCCACGGCTTGAACTTTCACCGGTAATTCACACAAGAGGCAGTCTATAATTCTCTGGAGGGTGCGGATGACAATGTCTTTGTGGTTGCTTAAAAGTTTACTTCGGAACTTTTCTCCGGTGTCTCCAGTATCATCCATGAGCCGGGTCATGAGTTCCAATGACAGCTCTGCTATTCTTAACCATTCGTCATGACGATCTATGTGAAGCTGATCCGATATTAGAGGTGCCGAGATCTTGGATATTACACCTTCAGTGTTAATTATTATTCTGCGGTTGTAGTCATGATCGGAGAGATTCTTAATTATGCGCAGGGCTTGCACCACCAGCCAGTGGCTGCCACTTCCCGGCCACTGACAGGTTGGATCTAGTGTTTCTTGCTGCTGTCTCTCAGGCAGCCTGCCCTTCAACTTTTTAATCTGTAGCCGCCTTCTAGCTTGGGCAGGAGAGTGCTTGCCGGATAGCCCCATGTAGTCCTCAACTATGCTGAGAACGGAAGATATGAACTGACTGCCTTTGGGGAAGTACCTCAGATTGATGCAATCGGCAACGTGTGCTACTATCCTTGCGGCGTGCACCCTGATCACAATGCTATCCGGTGGGACTCCAGAGCCCATTGTCTCTATCAGTCTCCGGATCATGTGGCCAAATGAAGCCGACTTTTTCAGCTCTTCTTTTACCAGATCTGCCTGTGCACGAATAACTATCCCATCCCCAAAATCATACTTCTGGAGGATTGTGCCAAGAATCTGAACACCAGAAAGGTATCTGTCACTTGACTTGGACTCCATCATCAATTCCACAGCATACGTGACTAGGTTCCTTTGGCTAGTGAACGCGATCGGGTCCTTCGTGCACCCGATCATGGTTTCTTTTCGATAATTCGAAACCAAGGAGTGCAGAACTTGTCGGTCCTCTTTATCATTATGCATCGAAGTTGAATAGAAACTGACCACTTTTTCCACTAGACCAACACCAATCACACGAGCATACAGTGCCTTGAAACCGTGAAACCACCCTTGTGCCACAGCTAAGGAGTACAGAACCATGAGTGCCGACTTCTTGGTGCCGTCAGGACTACCATAATTGTATTTTAAACGCCATAAAGACATTCCTGTGGAGATATAGAGCCCAACCAAATACACAACTACCAGCGGGCACAATACAAAAACAAGCACCACTAGTTGCACCGACAACACAAAATACACCACCACGCATTCAAAGAAATATTTATGGATGGACGAGCTGTCCTGGATCGTTTCACTTCTTTTAGTCATTGATATAAATATATCATTTCCCATGGTCGATACAGTGGTGAGCAAAGTCTTCCAGGAATTCTTAGTGAAACTTGACTTAACATTTAAAAGGAAATCGAAGATCCTGTTATTATGTTGCGAGAGCTACATTAGAACATAATATATATCATCTAACTAAAAAAACAAGCAAACATAAATCCACATAGCTTAATTTGCACCTAAATCTAATCGCAACAGTTTCTAAAAAATTCTAGGGACACACATAATTTGCTAGACATAAACAAGACGTACTCGGCATCAAGTTAGCTGAAATATGGAGAACTGAATATTAATGTCGATCACTTGAGTAGCATTACATTATTACTACTGTCCTAATTGAACAAAACCACAATTCAGGGGTTTTCCTTTTAGAGTTTGGTTTTTAACTTGAAATGGTGAATCTCAAGAGGAGTTTTTCGGTTCAAAATACTAGCCAGTAGTTTAAGGGTATTTTTATAACTACACTTTTAAATTAATGGATATATATTTTTTCACAAAATAAAAATTTAGGAGATGAACCATAACCTTATTGCAAGAATAATATTGAACATGTCAATTAATATCTGAGATTAATTGAATTGCTTAATTAGTTTATACTATGATTAAAATAAAAAATCATTGTAAGTCCAGTAATTTTGAAAAATTACTTATCAGTATTTTGGACGGAAAAGCTCCTAAATCTCAAAATAAGTAGCAGGGGCACTATACAATCTAAGAAAAACAACTATGTAGATATATTTGCATAATAAAGGTTAAAGTAAATAAGAAAAACAACATTAGGTGCGTACTGTATTAGATTAATTGAAAAAAATCATAAATTACTTCTTATGTTTCTTTAGAAAAGAAATTTATGTACTCGGAAAGTTTAATTGTATTCAAGATGATAACAAAATGTTGTACAGGGAATGTCGGGCTGTCAGTCTAGCTAGTTGGCACAATATATCAAAGTATATGCACATGCAAAAGTCATGTTCGCCCAATACTAAGGGAATAGTAAAAGAGCCAGGAATATGGGACAAAAACTCCAGAGAAAGTGGTTTCTACATGATGAAATAATTTGATCTACAAGTGTATGGGTCGACTGATGGTTATAGTATAATATCTGCATATTAGAGTTAATTATTGAATTAGTGGTAAAAGGTTTTAGAACATTACAGTTTCCTATTACAAGCATGGGGAAGGAAGATTGAAAGGAGTATAACAATGAAAGAATGTGATAATTTAAGAAATACTAGACCATCAACCCGTGCGTCTGCACGGGCAGTAATTCTGCAAGATGCAGGAGTATCACAATTCGAACGAAAAAGTTACAACATTTGAGCAGAAGAGAATTTATATCTTATAAACAATGATGATACTTCTAATTGTTTTTTTATGAAGTGATAGATAAACCAAATTCTAGTTTACATTCCCCACAAAAAAATTAAATAACATTTTTCACATATAGTATAATATTTTACCCATCAAAAATCAAAATAAGGTCTTTCTCATCCAGTAATGTACAGTAAATGGATGCAATATTATGACCTCTATGAATATGGCAATAGAATATAAAAAACGCAAATAGAATAGACTAATTTCCAAACATTCAAGAACCTTTAAGAATTTCATATTATAAAAAACTTTCTTGATATAAGATGAATGTCGCAGCATGTTGTTTGACTGCACTTTGATATTCTTTCATTCATTTTGAAAATATTAGAGATGGCTATGTTATTCTTTTATGCAACTATAAAAATATTATTTTCATTCCTTTGTCAAAACCGTAGTGCTGTCATGCATCACTGATTTTTTGTTTCTTTTAGCCAACATAGCTGAGTTGCTTTTGTTATAACCTATAACCCTGCGCCTGCCAGTATTGGTAGCTTGCCCCCTACGTCGCTGTATTCCTGGAAAGCATACCATATGCCTGCTGAAACCACTCTTTGTAACTTCCTGAACAGAACATTGACTATTGGAGAATCATGAAAAAAAACCCTCTGGTATATAGAAACAGCAATTAGAATGCTAGTATGCAAAAATCTTGCCTGCTTCCATGTCGGAGGATGTCATCTTCTTGATGCCCAGATTCTTTACATTGACGTCTTGATTTCTACTGCCTGAGAAACTAAACATTGTAAACACAATTACCGAGTGGAAACTGTTACCTATCTAATATATACGCATTAATATTGCCCATTTTTCGTTTTTAGTTTTATTACCTTGATGTAGCAGTTTCCTTCATTGTCAGTATTCCACGCTTCGTTTTCCTTGGAAAGTTTTGCTTATTCCATACGGTGTTGCTTCTTTGATCTATCTCTATACAAACCATGAAGACCTCCTGGTCTCTTTCAATAATAGGATTCTGCTTCCCTTATGGTGTGTTCTCTCATCCAGCAAAAGATATTATAGCCTTTCTAGTTAAACCTTTGCATAATCAGCATAGGTAGTGGGTCGAGTCTGCACACCCATGACGCCATAACTTGCTACCTTTGCCTTCGACCTCTATGGTCAATGCCAAAACTGTTTTTTTTTCTTGGCCATGAACATGTTCTGCTTTCCACTGAGCCTCCTGATTGGACAGAATCTTGATCAAGGCACGGCAATTAACATGTATGGTACGCAGCCGGAGAAGGATGTGAACCACACACGTGGGAGCCTCAGTGAGGATGCTATGCCTTCCTGGCAATGTGCAGATCGATCTCGACCTCTGTAGTCTGCAATACAGTCTTGCTTGTTAATAACCTGATGATAACTGTTGCAAGTGATGCCTAAGCTGAAGAGTATAGGCTAATACATTACTCGAAGTAGAGCTTATTAAAATACTGAACTAAGA
Organism: Chloris gayana; assembly: GCA_031894775.1. Taxonomy (NCBI): domain Eukaryota; kingdom Viridiplantae; phylum Streptophyta; class Magnoliopsida; order Poales; family Poaceae; genus Chloris; species Chloris gayana. Next base: position 475,287 of record JAUNZO010004377.1, read on the forward strand.
AGTTTCACCTTCTTTGAGGCCGCATCATGTCTGCAACCTCCGAGGCAGTAACACACCTAAATGACACGTGTGAACCCGACCTAGTGTCCAAGGCCTGCTGATCTTTACACCAGTTAATTCACTGATTTGGCGTCACCGGCATCTGATTTCGTGGCAAGCGCGGCGGCGGTCATAGGTTTGGCTGCGGCGTTGAGATTTTTGGCTGCGGAGTCTAATGGCTGCTAGCCGGTCATTCCATATAACGTATAGACGTGATCCATGAGGGTCACGATCTCATTAGTTTCTATGATTATTTTGTTTCCATATTGCCGTGGTGGGTATATATTGCAGTATTGTGGGAATTATTATTATTAATGGCAATGGTGGGTAATTATTATCATGTTACATCCAACAGCTATTATCTTTCAATATGTGATTCGATGGTCGGATGTTTTGCTTTTTTGTGAGAATTTACAGGATTTTTCCTCCGATTAATGTGGAGGCCTCAAAAGGAGCCTCCAATTAGTAAATATAAGATTGAAAGAGGCAAATATATAGTAGCAAAAAGTTAATCGGTGAAGATACACTGACTGATAAGGCGAGAGAACTAACCCTGAACTAAAAATTTGGATGAAGGTAATTGCTGTGAGGCACCAAAAATCCTCCTCCTTCAAATCAGAGACAAAGCCACCGAGGAGGACCGCAGTGGCCCATGTAAACACTAGTACACTCAATCCCCTTACGCCCATCCGCAGGAATCCTATGAACATGGCATACCCATTGATAAAATTTACTTCAGGCCAGTCAGAGTATTCATTGGACTTTGGCTGAGCCATCGTTCTTCTGAACAGTGGAATGTCGATTGTAACACAATAACTCCTATATGTAGCGCTCACGCTCACTCACTTTGCTGCAACTGACCGGAGGCTGTGACTATGCCCACTGGCCAGTATTATAATGTTCAATGCTCTTTAAACACCCCCCCCCCCCCCCCAATACTATTTTCTATGCCCTTCTATGTATACGCCCATGCTTGTTTCACCTTAACAAAAGAGAGTGCCCTTACCTGATTGTGGAGAAAGAAAAGAGGAAGAGATAAGACCAATGAAAAGTAGAAGAGTGGGCAAAGTCTATAAATTTTTCTAATATATAGTTATCCACCTCAACTTTCATGCCCATTACTACGAGGCAATCCATGCTGGATGTGTGCACATGCTTATGGTGATTGATGAAATTATATATTATCCCAGTAGGCTGCCAAAAGCATTAGATTACTTAAACTGAGCATGTCGGTTTGGAAAATAAAAGGAAAAGGCAGGATTAATTAATTAGTAGCTCAGGCCAATTCAGCAGTAAGAGGGTAGCATGGTGATTGACCGTCCCAGCTTCAAAGGGAAAAGTATAAAAGGTACATTTTTCCTTGTGCTTTTATATTGGTATACTAAGATTAAATAGGGAAATTTTACACGGGATTAATTGGGATATAGAAAATAATCCTGTCTCCCTTATTAACATGAATCTGTGTCTATCTCAGTTGACTGATATTCGGGTATCATCTCAGTCAGATTTCTTGTTCATTGGATCAAGATTTAACAGACCAGATTCATGTCCCCTTCTTAATTAATCATGTTGTTTCCTGCCAGTGACTGGAATGCTAGTGAAGGTATTCCATATTTATTTGTTGAATGTGAACTAAAAAGTTTATGTCATGAATACTTTATGTTTCTTTTAATATTACTCCTCAAATTAGCATCCAGCATATTTTTTATTGGTTAGGTGGAACTGAAACTATTAAACAAGCTAATATGTAGTCGAGCTTGCACTATTAATTGGTCAATTTGATTGTCATAATAATGTTATGTACTATTAATCGATCAATTTGATTGTGCCGTAAAAATGCCTCTCGTGAGTGTTTGTAACCATTCATTAGGCTCCGCCGGGTTGGTTTTAATTGCTTGTGGCAGATGCATTGAAAGAGAAGGATTCCATGTATAGTGCAAAGCATTCAGAGTCCAAACTGTTTTTGTTCCTATGAATTTGAAAACAAAAATAAAACTACTAAAAAACCCATTTCCTGTCAGATCAGGTCTGATATAGCTGCCCAGTCTGCCTTGGAAACACACAAGAGTCTCCAAGATGCGTCAGAACCAGGTGGACCAGGTCAATGAAAAGAAAAGGAAACGAGCCGAATTGACAGTCGGATCCAAATCCAATAGAATGTATTTAATAACCTCATGTAGTAGAATTTTATAATGGTGGTGACGTGACCAATAATTGTTAAGTTGGAAAAACACCTCTATGGTCATACTACTATCATCCATCATTTTAGTTGGACTCTCAAATCCATAGCACTTAAAAAACAGTACAGTTTTCCTTCCGGGCACCATCTGACTACAATCACTGTTCATCAATTCAGGGCTACATATATCAGAGCCTGTTTCCCACGTAAAATGTTACAGCTCAAGTTTTATGCAAGCTACAAGTGATTATTCCAATTACAACCATGGGCACCAATTCACTGTAAACTTTTTATTCTCCTATCTTTGTTCTTTACATGTAGGAATCTGCCAATTCGCAGAATAGTAGCAAAAAAGGGAAAATTAAAAAAAATGGGGAGGTATAGGCCAATGACTATAGAACTCGGATCAGAACAGCAAAACATTATGTCAATCTTGACTATGAGATACTTTGTTAGGCAATCTAATTACAGGGGTGTCGGAGGCAGCTGCTTCTGATAGTTGGAGCAGAGAAAATCCCGACTGATTTGGGCAAGCCAACTAGCGAGCACACCATTAGGGTGTGTAGTATACCAACTGTACAGATAGTGATGTTTTATTTTCACCTACATGAAGTAGGATAGCTTTTCATTCTTTCTCGACCCACCTTCACCATAAAGGCTGTTCCACCGGAGAAGTTCATTCATGTTTCTCGAGTCAGATGAAAAGCTAGCACAGACCTATAGCAAAATTATTCAACTTGTTATCATGTGCTCAACAGACAATTAGGGGAAAAATATTCCAGATTCATAGGGTTAATTTATTAGCATGATCGATATAAATAACGCATGTTCACTAACCTGGTCATGTGCATATTTAAAATCATCCATTCTAAGAGAACGAATAGCCTCACTTCCATACAACTGCGGTTCAGGCCTACCTTCAACTATCGCCAAACTCTTCTCCTGCATACAAAGGTGAGACATTAACACCAATTAGCACCCAAGGGAGGAATTAGATGGGCTTAAATATTGATGTTGTTCATACCTCTTTTTCCTTCTCAAGGACCTCACGAACCGGGCGTAGTGCCGCAGTCATACAGAGATTCTGCAGGAAGGAGAAACAACAGATAAGCAAGCTATTCCTTCTCACTGCCAAATAGTACAAGGAAGGCACAACAATTTCAACATACTTTCAAGTCACTCCCTGAATATCCATCAGTCATATTGGCAAGCGACTCAAGGTCCACATCTGATGCCAACACTTCTTTGGATAGTATTACTCTTAAAATCTTCTCTCTATTTGACGCATCCGGGAGGCCCACCATCAATCTGTCAATAAGAATCAATGCCAGAGTTAAGGAGAGGAACTAAACCTATTTAGTGGCCTTGGGTCGGGGGAACCTAGAACCTACCTGCGGGGAAACCTTCGAATAACAGCTTCATCAAGATCAAATGGTCTATTTGTGGCTCCAAGAACCAATACACGTTCTTGTTCTTTAGTACGCAAACCATCCCAATTTACCATAAGTTCATTTTTCATTTTGCGCATGGCTTCATGCTCTCCTGAGCTCTCTCTTTTCCTAGCAAACTATCAACCTATAAAAAATGGTACTGAAGTTAAGGGAAAATGCAGAAGCATTAAAAATAATAAAACAATGAATAAACCATTTGTTCACAAACCTCATCAATGAATATCACTGCAGGAGATAATTTACTTGCCAAAGAGAAAATGGCCTTCACATATTTTTCTCCTTCTCCAAGCCACTGAAACAGAATCAAAATGGCATCAGACTCACCATTGGCAATGAAAAATTAGCACACAAAACTATCAGTTGTTTTTGTTGTGTACCTTTGATGTAATGCTTGACATTGATACATTGATAAAGTTCGCTCCTGCTTCAGTAGCTACTGCTTTTGCAAGCATAGTTTTACCCGTTCCAGGAGGTCCAAAGAGCAGTATTCCCTTCAAAGGCTGACGCAAAGAAAAACGAGTTGGTATGCTTCAAAGTGTAACCGATAGCTTCAACATAGTAAATAGGATAGAAACCTTTTTGTGTTAGTACTTAAATGTATGTCCCTTTTGAGAATTAGATGAACACACCTTTCTTAGTTGCCCTTTACAGAACAATTCAGGTCTTTGTAGAGGGACCATCACCAACTCTTTCAGTATGTCTTTTACATTGTCAAGGGCCCCAATGTCCTCAAAGGTGACTCCAATGTCTTTAGATGGGATAACATTTGACAGAAGGTTTTTCTCAAACTCATTATCTGTGACCACATCCTGCAAAAGTAGTAAATGTCAGTGTTGAATCAGCATGTACTTCTGAAGTATCAGGGTATTTAATCAGCTAGAAAGCTAGGAGGGATCACTTTTAGTGCAGTCTTTGAGCTCTTGTTTCCACTCTGTGCGTCCTGTACTACTTTGATTCCATGCTTGAGGCTGAATCCAAAAGGCTAATCAGCATTCCACATAAGGGACAATTGAAATTTGAATCAAGGTGGATACAACACGAGCACCATTATTTTACCATTCAACTGGAAGTACCAATTTGGCATCCTTGGATACACTTCCTTCATTTTGCTTAAGGTGATAACTAAGAGCATATCCAACAACCTTATCCACGCCTGGAATAAAATGTTAGTGGTCATATTATTAAAAGGGGGAAATAATAGAATTGTCTATAAGCAGTAACTGAAGGAACAATTTACTTTTGCTAGTCAGTAACTGATCTCTGATGGATAACTCGTCAAGATTGTTGCATTCAATTCCTCTCCGGGTTAGAAACTACAACAATAAGCCAATGTCAGTGTCGTATCAGCACTGTACTTCTGAAATTCAGTGTCAAAACTTCTGAAGTTTATCAAGAATGTAAATCGATAGCAGAAGACATGTTCATAAAATCTATCAGAGCTTAACATTCTAGCAATTATTGCCTTGAAGTTTGAAGTTATTCCTTGAATGTTAATCAAATAAAGTACCACAAAGTTTTATTTCAGAACTACCATGTGATGGTCACACAGCACACATAGTTTACACTCCACTTTGGTCATATATGAATATAGTAAACAGTGAAACAGTACTATGGAACATACTTAACTTCCCAAGAAAATGGTACCATCCAAATGTTAAAAGGAAAAGCCTTAATTGCAACTTACCTTATGAATGTTAAGAACATTGGCTTTAGCTTTGAGAGTCTGAGTGTCGTGTTCTAATTGTTTCTTCAAAACAGATAGTTGTGCTTCATTCTACCCAAAGAAAAAGGTAATATTGTTACACTAAGTAGTATATATAAGCTAAATATCAATTGGTAATAAACATACTTAGGGATGACATTACCTGTGGAAGTTCAATGGAAATTTTGTTAGGGAAAGTCTTAGTTAGGTGTTCTGTTGACTTTGCAGCACATCTGTTTCTATCATGTGAATAACTTCCACTGCTATCCTGCATTTTAAGCATTGTTACAAAAATTGATCAAACAGCAAGACAACATTGATAGTACTATTGGACCATAAGATTTACAACAGGCCGAAAAGCCTTAACTGCCGTACTTCACGAACACTTATAGACCAACAAAAAGTAATGCAGTAAAAATAATAAAATTTACCGCAAAAATGTTAAGTATTGCCTGGTTGCCACTAGAAAGCTTTGGAGAAAGAAAGCTTCCAGATCCAGGGCGTGTCTACAAAACAATACAGAGAACGCTATTAACATATTTTGACAGGAGGTAAAGCATGGGAATATAACTTTACGATCAGTGATGAGTTCAACAATCAGTTTCAATATGTTGCATTACAAATGTTGTCTTAACAGATCATGTTCAATACCATGTTTCCTAAAAGGTGCGCAAGTGTACCTGATCCTTGCGGATCTCTGCCTCAGTGTGAGAACCAATTATTAGAACTCCGGGTGGAAGTTCACTTCTCAGCGGTGCATGTGATTCTGTGTACTCAGTGAATGATTTATCTACATCTTTAAGTAACACGATCAAATTGCTGCTTTTTACTTCTTCTGAAATGACCTGAAACACAATTAAGGTAGAAAGCCATATTATTGCAGGCATTATGAATACACGCAGCAACGCTAATCACCAATAACAGCCATTACCTCTATTAACGTGCCTAAAGAAAGGCTATCAACTTCACAAACAGAAGAGTCTAGTCGAAGGTCACCAGCTGCAGAAATGTCACAGTAAATCACATCAATTAAAAAGAGAATGATAAGTATCCATCAAGATCACATAAGATTAAGAAGTTCAGGCTAACCATGACAAAAGAATCCATGTTTTTGTTCGCACAAACCTCCAAGATCATTACCATTAGGTATCTGATTATTAAATCTAACTCCAACTTTGGATAACTTATTTTTCTCAAAGGCAAGTACAACTTTGCCTCGAGAACCACAAGATGGGGCCCTACAAATCAACCAAATTATTCATCAGAATGCGAATGAAAAGTATGTCAGTACCAGTAAAAAATAAAGTAAATATCATAGCTAGATAAATCATTGTTAATGATCTAAGTATATGATTTAAATATGGATCATATACTCTGGAAGGCATTTAATCAGGAGAAGCTCGATTTCTGATGTCATATTTTATAGCTCTATTATCCATTAATCGATAAGTCCTGACCAAAAGCTCAAGAACACAAGAGCGTTCAACATTTATTTTTGAGGTGATATAAATTAACCAAATGGAAAAATATAATGACACGAAATCTGCAGAAATCCAAGATCCATTAATCAAAGTTAAAATGAAATAGGAATACATATAGCTCTAAGAAAAAAATGCATCTGTATCAACCTTAGGGAGCCCAAAGCAATATATTCCACTCTATCCCCTGCACAAAGGAACAAGATGTTACAAAATAAAAAATCTGAGTAAAATTTGGACAGAACAAAATTAAAAGATGCGCTGAAACCTTCTCTGAAAGTGTTTTTGTTTGATTTTGCTTTTGTAGAATGCTGTTTTGGCAATGTTAATGGACGTAGTAAGGATGTCCCAACAATATGAGCTCTTGAATTAGAAGTCGAGGTATCACTCCTCCTGACATTCTTTAGGGACTCTTGAGACTTGGGAGACCTCTGTACAAATTATCTTTCAGAACTCAGTAAATACTACAAAGATTTCTGTTTACATATTGAGAAATAAAAATGTATAGTAAATATTTTGACTATATAAGTAGGTAAACTGATGCAGAACTTACATCACACAACATAAGAGAATCGACCACAAGAAGTCTAGCACCAAAATGCTTTGCAAGGGCCTTTATCAACGTTTCCTGATAAATTTCAGACCCTAGAAGCAAATTGAAAAAAATAGTAAGACAAGAAAATATAACGTCGAGAAATCACCATGAAGGCATAACAGTTTGACACAACTGCAGGTCTTTAGTTACTACAGTAGACAAAATACATCAAATTATGGAAATTACCTGACGGGCCAGACAATAGAATTCTCTGATTTACAGATGAAATTTCTGGAAAACGGTTTGAGAACTCCTTCTGTTCCATGTGTATGAATGCAGATGACAAAAGTACATTTTTTGTGTTCTCACTGCAAAAAGTGTGCTCAGATTAATAATAATAATAATAAATGAGCAGACTAATAGAAAAAGGTGCCAAAGAAACACAACACAAGCTAAATCAATTCAGAATTACTACTATAAGAAAATATCCATTCAATATTTGGAGAAAGATCAAGATTTGACCAGCAGCACACAACTAAATAAAAAAATCAGCTTTATAAAATGAGGAAAAGACTTGTAGACTGTTAAAGAAAGCCCATGAAAAACGAATATGCATACCTGAGATAATATGGGAAATTGTCAAGGGTTACTTCAATATCATTTGGGCTAAGAATTCCTTGCTTCAGCAGATCACTAAAGGTTTGACATCCACTCGGAGATGAAGTGGCTGATGGATTTAAAAATCTGATGCAATCGCTCTGATTTTCAAGAGCTTTCAAGATTCACAAATCAAGTCAATCTCTGATAAAGTTGTCTACAATATCCAAACTGATCTGATCTTATTAGTAGAAACATACCGGATTCCACAACTCTCTGGTTATTCTCTCCAGCTGATGCAGAAGGGACTGCTATTTGGTCCCCCAAGTGGTTAGGCACAGATGCCAATATAGTGGCTTCAGCATCAGCTGAACTGTCACCTGCTCTGTTTTCTAAGTCAATACTCTTCATGTTAGTCATAGGAGTTTCTAAAAGGGCCAAAGTAGAGATCGGCACTGCTTTAGTAACTTTATCACTAAGTGGATGCTGGAAAATCTGATCGAAAGTTAAGGATCACTATAAAGCTAGAACATTTTATCACTAGACAATTACATATTAACATACAAAATATATGGATGAAGGACAGATGAAAGAAATGCACATATCGCGCTGAATGAGCATGATATCTTAATAAGGATACATAAGCATGCTTGTCACATTCGCCGAAAACAACTTCATCGCCTCCAACAAGGGCAACTTTGGTGCCTTTACTGATCCATCCTCCATTTACATGGACTCGGCCATTTTTGCCAGTGACTTCTAACTCACATGGGCCTCCTTGCTGGCATGAGAGACAAACAATGTTGATACAGGGAGCCAGTAAACATAACAGCATAACTTCTTCAACAACAAAGAAGCATGAAATACCTCAAGATAGCGCAATATGCATAGAATTCTGCTGACCGTATGGTCATCCAAAGAGATATCACAGGTTTCATCTCTGCCAACAAAAATTTGATTGGCAATGATAGGAACATGAGGAGTCTGCAAATGAAGATTGATACTCGTCATCAGTTACAATCAGTTGGGAAATTATTACTGATAAGTTTGTATGCACCAACCAGTTGAACCCAAAAGCCCAAGCTGATGGGAAAGGTTGGGCAATACATTTATACTTCAACAATTACTACATGACAATAGAGAACAAATACCAGTCACCATATGGATTTTTTTCAAGGAAACATATTTCAGATAATTAACTAGAAGAATGATAATACAAAACTCATAGGTTCATCAAAAATCTGAATCTGAAATAAAGCACATCATTTTTAAAGAGAAGCAGTAGACTGCATTCACAATTCACATCAAGAAATTTGTACCATGACTTGAGCAGCATTTGATTTGTTATGGTTGATTTACTACGAATCAATAAAAAACAATATTGTTCATAATTAAATTAGACAGTAATTTGGACCAAGTGAACAGACAACTGAAAACATAGAAACTTTCAGTATATTACAAGTTACAAGTCCTTAAACGATGCACATGAACAAGATATCAATAAACGCTTGCAAACTAAACTGCACTCACGCAAATAGATGAAAGAAACCTGTAGCCAGGCCGACATTGTAACTACATTGTTCTATCCGAGCGCACTAATACAACATTGTCCAGCCTAATTTGCACGAAGACCAAGAGATTGTCCATAACAGAGTGCCAAGAACATTTTGGCACTGCACAGAACGCTAGACTGTTCCGCACGGCATCAAGAACATTGTTGTGCGTAGAACTAAAAATAGCCTAAACCCCCAAGAACCATCAAGAAGAAACAACCCAAGAAAGCCCTGGAACCGATCGCAAAGGGAAAACCGATCGCCCGCACCCAAAGAACCGTCAAGAACCCCAAAAGAAGAAGAGCAGCCGAGAAGTCCCCGCGAGCGCAATACCAAATCTTGCATCCAGATGAAGCCGAGAGCAATGGCGAGAAGAGCGGAAGTCAAACAGCCACGCACCTGCGAGCACTGCGCCAGTAGCTTCGCCCACGGCCCCTGCCGCCGCCACTCCCCCTTCGCCTCCGCCTCCGCGGGGCCCGAACTCGGGTCCCCCACCGCCTTCACATCCGCTGCCGCGGGCCCCGAACTCGGCCCCGCCGCCGCCTCCGCCGCGCACGGCTCTGCGACGCCCACCTCCGCCTGCGAATCCAATCCACATCAGTCCCGGCCGGAACCCGATTCCTGCCACGGCGGGGGAGCCCGCCCGAACTCACTCACCTTGCTGCGCTTGGCCGGCGAGTCGGCGTCGGCGTCGGCGTCGGCGGGCGGTGCGGCCAGCGGGGACGCCGACGCGGCGCGCTTCCCGCCGCGCCTCCGCCCCTCCCTCGCCCTCTCCCCGGCCGCCGCCGCCTCCGCCTCCGCCGGCGGCGGGCGAGGCCGAGGACGCGCGAGTATTCACCATGGCCGCCGCCGGCCGGTCGGTCGCCGGCGACGAGGATTTCGCTTTCCGGAAAAGGAAAGGAAATGGAAGCCGAAGCCTCGGTGGATTCCCCTTTTCCGCCGCTGCGCGATATTTTTCTTTTCTTTTCTTTTCTCTTTTTTTCCTTCGAGAGGAAAAATGGAGGAGCCAAGTAGGCGGTGGGACGTGGGGGAGGGGAAGGGAGCGGTTTTATTTACCTGGGCGTGCGGTGGGGCCCACGCGTCAGGCGTCGCCCTCAAGCGCCCGCGCTCGCTTTCTCAAAGTGTATACTCGCTGGATTCTCGGCCGCGTGCCTTTTCTGGACCTTTCTGAGGTTTATCATTTCCCGTTTTGACGTCGTAGTTTTGGAAACTGGATGGGGTCAATCGATAAAGAAAACGTTTTCTTTTAGAAAGCGCGATATTTTCATGCGTGCGTGGAGTTTGAATTTCGTGGGTATGTATTGAGACGTGTTCTCGTGCTACGTTAAGTTCTTTTTTTTTTTAGGACCAATCACAAGAGCTTCATTCAATCTCAACAGGATTACAATCTTTGGAAGAGACCGCACACAACCAGTCTGGTAGGTCATCATTCCATACACACATTTTATTTTGCAACGAGCTCATTCGTGCACAACAATGTGCAGCCGAATTAACTTCTCTTCTAACAAAGGAAACTTTAAAATCTAAAAACATCCTGCCTAGCTCTTGGATCATGCCAAAGGCCAACAATGTGCGAGCGACCACCTGAGTTAGATTTTAAATAGTTGACTAATGTGCTACGTTAAGTTCTGGGAATTGGGATGGGCTCTCGTTGATTGATTCAGTATATACGAGTATACTCCCATGCATACTACCAGATACGTGTCATATTTTAATTGGATTCAGTTGCCCAATACAACGGAGCGCCGTCTGTACCTAATATGTTCTGTTTATATGCCGCGTATCCCCTGTTTTCTACGTCCCCCCCCCGAAGAGAAAGGTCTGCACTCTAGTCTCATCTCTCTCATCAAGACTAGAAATAAAAGTGAAAAGCTCTCATCTCTTTCATTTGGGACTTTGATCCAACAGCTACAACTGTAAATCTGGGTGAGGGTATCCTTAATTTGGTGTTGCCACAGGTTCAATCAGAGATTGAAATAGTTGATTTGAGACGAGTAGCTTGATAGGACTTGTTCACATTGTTCAAGGAGTCGAAGATTTGCACCGGCGCATGTTGATTTAATAGTGTTGCTTGAGTTTTCTCACAGGACTGAAGGGAGCAAATTTAGGGATGACAAATCGAGACATCCAAGGCAAGAGAGATTGTGATTCAAGGGCAGGGAAAAATAAGAATGCTAGGGAGAGCGATGCTCGTGACGAGCAACACGGCAGTGTACTGTTTATGGGACTTTTGGTAGAGATTATTGTATTCAGATTTAAAAAGTCAAAATAAATTAATCATGTCTTGACTAGCGACTACCAATTTTTTTCTTTTCGAACAAAGGGACTAACAAATAGTCAAATGTGGCAAGGAAAATCTACACTTTCTAAAGCAATAGGTAGCACAGTATAGTACTTACAGCATCTCATAACAGTTCCCAATCCACACTTTCGAAAGCCATATTTACATAATATATCATAAAACTGATCCTCCAACGGTTTCCGATATTTACTCTTAAATTTTCAAGCTCCTCAAAAACTTATTTTGGTTGCTATATTTGGCACATGTTTAGTAACTCTCGATCCAAAAATCTTTCTATAAAATACTGCTAGGGTCTACAAAATAAGTTGATATAGATATATTAAGTAGCAACCATATATTTGGAATTGTTGGAAGAAGCAATTATTTTTACTCCCTATAGGTTTTTTAGAAACTCTACAAACCATTTATTTAGGAGTAATTTTTTCATAGCTATTGGAGATTCTCTTATAAATTTTAGTTTTTTCCGAAACCGTCATTAAAACTATAGAATCTTTGTAGGCTTTAAAATTAGGTAGATATTCAAATGTTGGCTTGAATTCAAAATACTCAGTTCATATCCACATCCACATAAATGGATATTTGAATCTATATTTTTTTGGGAGTTGCTATTTTTTAGTTGATTGAAAATAGCTATCCTTTCAATCGAAGGGTTTGAATTCTTTATTCTATCTTTGGCCAACAAGCTTGTCTTCAATCTCTCTCCCCGGACCAACTTATGTCTTATGGTCTGGTGTTCTAATTCCTGAGTGAAACTGAAATCTGATTTGAGTCGACTGAAATGAAGGAAATTCAATAATTTTATTTTCTTTCCATGACTCCTATTTATGAATCTGAACCTTTTCCATGATATAAAAATACGATACATGGCAAGCAACACAACAATGCCCACACACCCATTGGTTTGGGCTCTTTGTGGGGTTTCTTTTACCTCTTTTTTGTTTTCCCTTTTGCACATAGTTGGCCCAATAACAATCCGTGACAGTCCATATCAAACCTCACAATTGAAAAGCCTATAGAGCAGTCAGGTGTGTGTCAACAGCTTAATTAATTGTGCCTTTTTTACTTTGATGGACTATCAACAACCTTATCCAACTGACATAGTGATGGAGCGGTGGTTGATGACGTCACCGACTAGAGAAGCTCCATGAGTTTAGAGTTCGTATGTTGCGAGCGTGGTTTGGGCTACTCTATTCGACAACTGGATCTAAATAGTGACATGATAAATTTCCAAAAAATAAGGTTTCTCAACCATAATAAACGGATAAAATTTGGACAGGCTAAATATTTGCAATCAGGAATAATGAATCTTGTTTTGCTCTGAAAAAAAAAACGAATAATGACTCTTTCAGCACCTGTAAACAGACACAAACGTCATCTCTTCACCGTTTCCCCTTTTCCATGGCGGCATGGCGTAGAACAACCATATTGAAGGGATAAATTAAAAATTTGCCACTGCCATGATGCGAGTGGTAGCAGATTGGCCATATGCCCACATTCTTGCCCTGTGTGGCATGGTGGCCCTGTCTAAAGAAGTACTTCCTCCTTTACTAAATTGTTGTCGCCATTGACTTTTTCAGTGACGTTTGACCATTCGTCTTATTTAAAAAATTTCTTCAAATCAAAAAGTAATATGCTACATTTGAAGTTTCTTTAGTGATAAAACATATTCCAACAAAATATATAACATTTGTTAAACTTTATTTGAATAAGACTGAATGATCAAACTTAAAAAAAAGTCAACGGCGACAATAATTTAGTAAGAGAGTAGTATTCTACGCGGACCCTAGCTTAGGTAGAGTGAGAATCAGAAATGTCCCAATTGACCAATTATAGCAGTGTAGTGCACTTCGCGAACGTGTGCACCACCTAATCCCACTTCACGTCACAGGCTCGTTTCGACTCCATTTGGAGCTCCCTTTCTTGGAGCGAATCGTTCTTGTCGAGGAAAGTTCAGGGATTGTTTCAGGAAAGTTCAGGGATGACCTCACTGAACATTGGGCCCGTGCAGTTGGCCTTTTTATTTTAACCGACATCGTCGTTTGTTCCCAGAAATCTCCTTCACTCGAGAGCTCCTGGGGCTTGCAGTTGCAGCTGATGAGCCTGAGCAGGGCTCACCGGCCACTGCCATGCTTCTGCAGCGCTAGTCAGCCGTGGATTCTTCCACGAAGCAGCAGTTGGCTCGCAGAGATTCTTGTCAGTTTCTACAGTTGGGAACTTGGGACAGACACCTTCGATTCTTCCCAGAAATGTCCGGTTCGATCTGAAACAGCCCAGCGGATGAGCTCGCCGAGCCGAGCCAACAGCTGGTTTACCGTTAGTCCGTCCTGGATTATTTTCTACTCCTTGTTCCTATATGTAAGCATTTTTAGAATTTTGAGGTAGAAATAATTAAGAAAGAAAATGTCATATATACTCCTCTTTTACACTACCTTATAAATTCTTCACCCACCCACCAACTCATCATTTTTTGTTTTATTCGTAAGAATGCTTACATTACTGAAACAAAATTTGAATCCTTAAATATTTATATAATGGAACGGAGGAAGTAGTGATATCTGAAGAAAAAAATCAATCTTGGATGATGTGCTTGGATCCTTGTGATCGATGTCAGTCACTTGCTGCTTCGCGTTTGGATCCTTGTCATGCCGGACCGTTTGGCCAAACGTTTTGTCCAACTTTGGCCAAAACCGTATAACAAAGTTTTTTAATCTTTGGACTTTTTTTCAAACCGTTTGACAAAAGTTGGAGCAAAATAACACTGTCTGGCTGCCACGAAGCTAGGCGCGACGAGAATATTCCGTGAAAGTACCCTTCACTTTAGCAGATCTCATGGCATCGGGCTACTACCTTAATTCTTTCTGTTAGAGAGTAGGAGGTGGCTCGAAGAGATCTCAAGCTAACTGTCTTACCGTCCTGCTACTGGTAGTTAGGACTTAGCATAGTCAGGTTCGGGCCCGTTCGTTTCCACCCTCTAAAATTTAGATACTTGTCACATCAAAGAGAATCTTACTATTTAGTAGTAATTTTATTAATTTAATAACAAAACCTATGTCGCGACCCCCTCTAATTTGCGAGACGAATCTAATGATTCTAATTAATCTATGTTTTGCTACGGTGATGCTACGAGTAAACATCTTCTAATAACACTATAATTATCCTCGTTGGATTCGTCTCGTGAATTAGATAGGGGGTCTACAATTAGTTTCGAGATTAGACTTTATTTAGTACTCTAAAATAATAAAATTCTCTTTGATTTGACCCCTCTAAAAATTAGATAGGGGAAACGAACAGTGCCCTTGTTCCGAGAAATCTCCTGTGTAGAAATAGCCTCTTACTGGTAGTTAGGACTTTCCGTCGGGAGCTGGTTCGAAGATGACAAAGCAGAACTGGGAGAAATCCTACATGATGTCAACCATACCGGTAATGGACATGCCTCGGAGGGACTCCCTTGTCGAAGGTGTTGTCGAGGTTCTAGCCATCTTTGAGGCTTCATGTGCGAAAGTCCATATCCGATTTACCGGATCAGATGACATTATGACCTACTTGAAGGCGTCATTTTTTTTTGTGAGTGTGTGTTGTGCGTTTTGTTCATGTGTGATGTGTTACGTGTAATTGTGGGACCATATGAATTCTTAGCTCGTTTTTTTCTTATTACTCGTGAAGCGCAACTCTCCCGCAATTTCGAGAAAAACCAATCTAGTGATCCACTAGCTCGGCCGAGTTGATGATCCACTAGCTTACCCTGATGGTTTATGGCCTAGAAGAAAATAGCTGATTTAAATAGATGTTCATGCATATAAATTTTTAAATAATATGTGGATTTTCAACAATCTCGCTAAATTTCACCGGCGATCGATTAGTTGTACGAATGGAATTAGAAAAACGAGCAGATCAAGCTAAGTCTTAGGCCCTGTTCGTTTCTCGCCTCTAAAATTTAGCATCTGTCACATCAAAGAGAATCTTACAATTTATGAATGTTTCGATCAATTTAATGACAAAACCCTATTAACAGATTGATGCTAATTTTCGAGATGAATCTAATAAACTTAATTAATTTATGTTTTGCTAAAGTGATGCTACAGATAACTGTCTTATAATCATGACTTAATTAACCTCATTAGATTCGTCTCGTAAATTAGTCTAGGACCTGTAATTTATTTTATAATTAAACTTTATTTAATACTCTAAATAGTAAGATTCTTTTTGATGTGACAGTTATAAAATTTAGACCAGGAAACTAACACACCCTTATCCTATTATTAGAAGCGAAACGCCGCAATAATCCAACACCCATCTGCCAGCCTCGCAATCATCAAGAACGTCAGTGTCAATGTACTAGTAGCCTATCGTGGGAGTTCACGCAGTTCACGGGTCAATGAGGCAAGATCAGATAGGACCAAGAGGGCCCACGTTGCAGGGCCGGCTGAGATCTCAACCTACTCCTCCTTGTACGTACTACAAGTAGTGCTATTCTAGTACTAGCAGTTTTGTTTAATTTATGATTTGCACAGATATACGTACATGACCACAGAATTTATGTCGTCAGTTTGAGAAATTCTTTTTATGCGGTCATTCTTTTCTTGAACAATAGGATATCCATACGTCCTTGTACCATCTCTAGAACATATACCAACCTCCGTTCAAAAATAATTGATATTTTTTATTTTTACCATTCATATTTTGACTGATGATAATTCTAAAAATATGTAGTTACGTAAATTGATAATACTACTACTATATTTATCTTCAAATATACTTTACACATATATTTTACTTGTATCTATTTGCACAAATAATTCGAGTAGTCAAACGTTGTGAAGGGAGGTTGGTATTAAATTTGTGGAGCCTGAGAAGTGAGAATTGTCTGAAAGCATCATACGGCACCAATGGAGAACTTTGCGGAACTATGTTGTGACATATAGTGTCTAATAATGTATGAGAAGCCACGACCTAATTTTTCGAGTCCATAAGTAAAGGCATGATTTTTACCATTTTCCAAAGTAGGTTCGACTGAAAAAAAAAACGAAACCATCCATCCGCAAGACTCACCATAGTCCAGGTCAAGGTCAATTTGGCCTGTTCTGTTCACTGCTTCGTTTGCTGGCAGAAACTTCCGATCACCTTCCTCGCTTCAGATTGCAGAATCGAAATACATTCCGTTCTAAATGTTTACGGTAAATTCATTTCGGCATTTCCTGAAATTTTAATCGAACAAGTGGGTAACAGTTTTCTTTTCCCGAATATTGCATTATCTGAAAATTCAGTCTCTGAAACTGTACTTTGCTGTCCTCAAGAGTCAAGACACCTCCACAAGTCAACTGAAAAGGCAGTACAATACGCACACTGCTACACCAAACACAACAATGGAAGAAACAAATTCCCTTGACAATTACAGGTCCTTGGAAGATTCAATCGCTCGACAGCTGCAGCTCGAAACAGTGAGACGAAGGTGGAACTTTCCCAGCTTGTTCCTGCCGCTTTCCCGCCATCTTCCGGCCTGCTTCGTCCGGGTCCCGCTCTTCTCGTCTATATTACCCCCTTCCCTTGCACTCTCCCATTGCTTTCTTCACCTTCGTCACCAATGGCGCCTCCATCTTCCACACGGCGTCTTCCATGGTCCTCCGACGCCGGCGAGCTCTCCCCGCCTCGCAAGCGGTGGCAGTCAGTTGTCCTGTGAGTTTGGATTTGTGTTCTTGATCCAGTGTTCTTTTTTGAGTTCTGAGGTGATTAATAGGTCATGGTTCTTGGGCTTCGGTTGCAGGCAGGTTAAAGGCAGGAGGAAGACCAGCTTAGAGGGGCTGCTTGGATTCAGACAAATCAGGGGACAGGAGTTCATGGGGATGCTTCTTCCGGTCTTAGGGTCAATGGTTCAGAGAGTGGTGAGGACTTGGTCAAACAAACCTTTCTCTTTTCTTGATCATACTATTCTTCACCTGTGCGTATCTAATTTTCTGTCAGTTTGGTTAGTTGCGCGAATTTTTTTGTGAGGGATTGTGAGTCTTTGTAAATATTGAAGGATCTCTGAATATTGTTAATAGTTTTTCTTTTTTGGGGAAAAATCGTTTAAGAGCTCTTATGGGTAGTTCACTTGATTCAGAATTATTCCCCTTTCCGAAATGAGGATTTTGCATATTTTAGGTTTCGGAGGAGATGGAGAAAGCATTCAGACAATTCACCACACCGGCACCTCCAAGGTGAGCTTGAGCCACATAGTTTTCCTTTGTTAGTTAATTAAAGTGTATAATTTCATTTGTTTATGTAGACATAGTAAAATGAAAATTTCAGTACTGCTCTCACTGAACCTTTTTTTTTTTTGCACACGTTTGTAGATTACTAGTTGGCTGGAATCAGCGTCCAAGGTATCAACTCGTGTTCATGAACGGTCTAAAAACCGTTTACACAATGTCGAAGCTAGAGTCAAATCAAGGAACTGCTATTAAGCTGGCTATAGTTGAAACACTGGCAAACAACCAGACAGAAATAGTCAGGACTGGACATCTTTCGTCTGCTAGGGTAGAAGTAGTAGTTCTCCATGGCCATTTCAATGCTAAAAATGAGGAATCCTGGGCGCCTGAAGATTTTAACCAACATATAGTATCTGGTCGAGAGAAAAGCGGTCAACTTCTCACTGGTAATCTGACACTGAAGCTCAATGGAGGTGAAGCATTCCTTGAGAATGCATACTTCACTGATAACTCTAGCTTCACCAGCACTAAGATGTTCAGGCTGGGGCTGAGGCTTCTCAACGTTTCCGGGGACAGAATTCTTGAAGGAATCACTGAGCCTTTCCGTGTGAAGGAGCGCCGGGTAGAAGGTATACCTTTTTTCTAGATATTCAGATTACTTGTTTATCTTCTTCAGAAGTGTACTATCTTTCTGGTTTAGAGCTTAGAGTTAGTACTAATTATATTCATCACACCTTTTGTTGCAGGGTTTGAAAAGCACTACCCTCCAATGCTAGATGATGAAGTGTGGCGCCTGGAAAAGATTCGTAAAAATGGGCCTTACCACCAGGCTCTGTCAAATGAAGGAATCGATTCGGTGCAAAAGTTCTTACAGGCTTATATGATGGATGAACAGAAACTTATTAAGGTAAAGGCTATACGTTCCTTCTTTTCTTTTTCTTCGAATGGCTACAAGTTTCTTCTGATAACAATAAGAAGCTGATATTCCTAGACAATTGAGAGTAGCTGATGATGGACTAACACAGAATAACCTGGCTTTCTAAATCCAGATTATCAGCAAAAAGATGGCACAATCAACGTGGAAATCCATTACAGAGCATGCCATGACTTGCAAATTTGGTGATGCTCTTTATCTACATCAAGTTCAGGACCAAGATATTGGTCTCTTCTTTGATGCAATATATAAACTTGTTGGAGTGAACTTTGGTGATTGTTACAAGCCCATTGATCGACTTGACCAAGTGGAAAAGGTGCTATTTCCTCACTCTTGCACTGAAAATAAATAATTTCTCAGTCACTTTCTAATAGTTTGGTGCCCTTCATAAAACAGAATTTAACAGACATCCTGAAACAAGCGGCCTATCGTAATATGGGTGATCTTCAACACAACTACAAGATGGTGAATAACCAACCGGTACTCCAGAGGTTCCCTGCTCATCAGAGTACTTCCATATTTCCTGTTCTTCCAAATCAGCAGATATCGGACTATGGTAACATCTTGTTCCTTCACTTTCACTCATAGTTTCACTTTAACTGGCAACTTTCAGTCACTTATTTCCATTTTGACAGCTCAACACAATTCATATCTAGGAGACACTTCAAATGCCCTAGGATTTATATCAAGACATTCAATGGAGAACTTTGCCACTTCTTCAGGAACCAGCAATGTAAGTACACATGCTTTAAATTTGATAGCAGTACTATATAGGGTTAGTCCAAGTTGGTAACATTGATTTGGAAGCAGGTTGAAATCGATATGACAGGATTAGTTCAGGGAAAGACATCCCATCATGTGGAATTGAGGCATGAGCCAATAACAGACAGAGTTCTACATCACAATTCAAACCACGGAGCTTCGTTACCTGGACCAAGGATTACACAACTTCAGATACCACAGACGGAAGCTACATATTTTGGTCGAGATGATAGTTCCACTGCCACTCCTTGCAATTTTTTGGTCAGTCAGGCTGGTGAATTATACAATGTAAGACATCCTTTAAGGCATAAAACATTTTGTTTCAAACTGAAGAATAATTAATACACTACCTATTCTTTACTGAACGAAATTGATTTTTGGCCTGCAGTGTCACTCTAACAATACTTTATCATCTGCCAATGATGTCATATCTTTGACACAATCTCAGTTTCCACCTCCAAGAAACAGTAAGTCCTCTGAAAGTTTAAGTTACAGCTAATTTGGCTCATCTCTGACCTCACATGCTTTGGATGGCCTCCACAGGTGACAGTTTTAGCAACCACTTAGTCCAGCAACAATCTGTTACTGGGTTTCAGCCATCAAGAACAAACAGCTTTGACTTGAGCTGCGATGAAGTCTTACAGAGCTTCATGTCTAAGTTTACTAACAGTGAAGGGGCATCAATGAGCTTCATGTCTAAGTTTACTAATAACAGTGAAGGGGCATCAATGCCACTTTCTCCACGCAAGTGGGTCAAGGTCAGGGCAGCATTGAAGCTGGCATTTGTGGGGAGGCTCTCCAAGGGATTGAAGAGGGGTCTGTATTGCGCTCCACCAAGGCCAAGGCTTGTACCAACAATATGAACTTCCAAAGAAATGTGAATAGAGGTAGTAAAAGAACCAACTTTGGATCAAAAATCGATCCGGATGTTGTACTTCATGATATTTTTGAACTAGATGCTCTAGAGAAAGCTGCTAAACTGGTTTCGGTAAACTATGTATCTGTACTTTGTACATAAACGAGTTCTTTATTTGCGGCGCTAAAGCTTTCATGTTTTTTTTGTTTCTCTGTGAATTCAGCAAAAGGTGAACATAATGCATCTGGTTTCTCCATATATTGCAAAGCTCATCTGTAAAAAATGGGGGCATTTGAGCTGACACTTTATTATGAATATAAAGCCATAGGGCAACATACATGTCATTAGAAAAATTCCAAGCTTGGCACATCTGTCACAAGCAAGTAACTATTCACATGATGCTGTAATTTCTAATGGATGCATGATACAACAGAAATTTTCTACACAGGAAACATGTATAAAAGTTTCACATTTGAATTTTCCTTTGTGTGTATCATCTTTCTTTCCTCTTTGGTGTCCCCTCCAACTGTAATGTAATGAATCAATTTACCTATAGAATTGTGAATCAATTTGCATCATTGATCCATTTAGAAGGTTAAAAAACACGCTACTTTGTGCTTCATGCTGATCGCCTCTTGGCCCAGCTGAGCATGGTCACAGTAAATCAGTCTTCATGTTAATTGATTACTTATCTTTGTTAACCTTGTCATTTGGAGTTCTCCTTCCTCCCGTGCTGCTCAAACCTAACTGGTTCCTGTTTCTGATTGGTGTTTGCAGCTTTCTCTGTGATAACGGTGATTTACACGGTGGATTTATATTCCTAAGTCAGTCACAAAATGCGGGAACAAGTTAACCATCTGCATATACTAGTTCTCATGACCAATTAAAAAACGACAACTGAATTCTCACCTAGTTGGTGTAACTTCAGGCTTCTTTATAGTTGAGGCACCTCTATTTGTAACAGCAGAAGCTTTTAGGCCAATGGTTGACACAACCACATGGTCAGAGCAGCCATTAGCAGCAGGACCAAAGTTGTGAGAGCCCTCGGATCGTACTGATTCAGTCCTGCAACTTTGCGGCAAAGGGCTGTATCTTTGATAGAAAGAAGTTGGAAGCTGTGTTGTGTCATGCTCCACCTCTAGGAAGGAATTGGAATTCTCAAGGTGGTTGTCACAACCAGCCATCTTATTGGCACAAACCCCTAACCCCACTTTCTTCTGAAGACCATTGTAATTCTCAACTGAGTCAGAAGAGTTGTTCTCAGTGAGAATGCCAGACAGATGCAATTTTGACCTCTTTTGTGTTGGAGTGAAAATGTTTTGTACCTATTACAGGAAGAAATATAATATTGATCAAATATGTGATACAGTTTTTGCACATCAAAAGGATTCAAAGCTAAAACAATTTTTTTTGTTCAGATCATCTATTAAAATGTTCCTGAACTGGATTTTCCTGTGTCCTGAAATTGTGGCCTGAAGATGTTTGACTTTGTTTAGAGTATTGTAGTTTGCCCCTAATAATGACGTTTTGGAATCACAAGCAGATCATGTAAAGGCTTATAAATATGTAAAAGAATCATGCTTTTTTACCAAAAAAAGAGCTAAATAGCTTTAAAATGAGTTACCTCTAGGTTTCCAACTTCTTCCATTGGCTGCCTGTTTTTAGGTAGTGGAGGTGTTGCATTGCCATTTCTGCTTCTGTATACGCTTGGGGTTGACTGTGTGCTTAGAATGTTTTCTGACTCTCCTTCCTTCTTAGCCAAAACAGCCTTGAGGTAAACAATCTGAAACATCAAAAAATAACGTAACTTTCTCGTAAATCTCGGTATCGGCGTCATCTATCTTTCCACATTCCACTGAAATAGTTAATAAAGAATAAGTGAGCACCTGTTCTTTGAGCTCTATAAGCTCGCTTCCTTCTTTATTTGCTTTTGCTGCACCAAGCTCAACAGAGGCCACTCGTTCAGCAAATTTCAAGGTGCTTAGTGTCTCACCAACAGAATCTGGTTCTGGGCTTATGTGAACAAACATCAGAGTTTTTGCTTGTCCTCCTGAAAATTGCAACAATGTATTCATGATATAGATTCCATCACTAATAACAAATTATAAGTCAGGAACTAAGGTTCTGTGCAGTACCTAGTGAATCTTGCAAAAGCTGGGTAAGCTTGCTGTTCCGGTAAGGAACATGTGAGTTCTTTTGGGCAAGGGATGCAATCACATCCCCCAGTGCTGAAAGTGACTTGTTTATGTACTGTGCCTCCTTCAGTCTATCTCCTACAACCTCAGACTTGTCAACTCTTTCACTGCCAGCTAGATCCACAAGATGCATGCAACCTCTTAGGGCTGCCCCAGATGTCAAATCTCGCCCTTGGACATGAACAGTCAGGCAACTGCATGCAGATTCCTCAATCATAAGTACATTTCTAAATTAAGTCAAGAATTTCTCTAATGATGGAGTTATGAGAAGGCAAACCTATGGGATCGGCTACTTCGGTCATTTATGGCTGTTGAACCCACCACACGATTCTTCTGGCCTTGATTCATCAACTCAACAACGTCAGCTGTAGATGTTACAGGAATTATGCTTGCATCCGGAACTGCAAGCCCTCTCTGTGAAGTGTTTCTAATTTCTAATGTATATCGGTGTTAAGTATCCAAAATGTACCTCAAACAAACAAAGATGGAAGTAAGAAAAAGAGATTTTTCTATGAAATTCCTCCATAAGGAATGTAAATGCTATTGCTTATGATCAGGAGCAGCATGTATAAAAAAAGGATATCTTCTGTTTCCACTGTCCTGAAGAAGATCTCGCACTTGCTCGTTGTATATCTCAATCATCTGCACAGAAATATCGTAATTGATTGTCCCTTTCCTCTGTGCTTGAAGATTGAATAAGTCATTCAGTGCTCTATAGTTTACACCTAGGCTTTCCTCCGTTAGTACTTTAGGCCCACTCTGCACATCATCCGTTAACAATCAGAATATTTGAAAAAGATTAACACAAATCCATCACGAACAGAATGGACCTACAGTTCCTTACCATTGTATAGGTCTTCCCAGATCCAGTTTGGCCATATGCAAATATGCAGACGTTGAAACCATCAAGAACTGAACGGATCAATGGTTGCATATCTGAAAAAACCTCATCTGCATTATAAAGAAACAACCATGAAGTCCGGTCATCAAGTCTGATCAAGATCAGTGTAACATGCACGATAGAGCAATTTTTACCTTGAGTAGAGGTTGGGCCAAAGCACTTGTTGAAAGTAAAAGATTTGGTTCCATACTTTCCATATTTGGTGGGAGTGATTATTGTGATGGTTCTTTCTTCCATTCCAGCAATAGTACTTGAGGAACTAACTTGACCAGGTAGAAATGGCCTCACTCGGCAATATACTCTAATATTACCTGGATATATATATAAGAAACCAACTTTATAATATGATATATACTTTGGTCCTGTGCATCTGGCTCCTTTCAAGAACAACATGTTACCTTTAAGATCCTGTATTTGGTTGTATAACTTGCGGTTTTCCTCGAGAACTTTATGGTAGTTAGAAGCCGCATTGGATAAGGTGTACAACTTTTTCCCTATGACACGAGATAAAGTATAATCAATTGCTGTTGGTGCAAAGAATTTAGATAATGCAATAACATGAGTTGTGAGTTACCAAGTTTAGAAAACTCATCAGAGTACTGTAATCTCAATTGCTCCATGCCAGACTTGACAGAAGAAATGGAACCTCTCAATTCCTATGGGGAGCATAGACTGTCAACAAAATGTTGATGGGCATATATCTTAGGCTTGATCTCATAAGACAGGAACATACAAAATACCTGGATACATTTCTGCTGTAGATCCAATTTTGTTTCTGCCTCTAGTTGACACTGTTGAGCTACATTACCACCATTTTGAACTGCAATTATGCTCCCTTCATTCATATTCATGATATCTTGCTTCTCATCATCCATCTGTAATTCATTCATAAGCAGTGACTATTATTAGTATACTAAATATCTTCTGCTGAACAAAACAGTATTGTTAAAAAAACTAATTTTAACCAAAACTAACTAAAAAGATTAATACTCATTGTGTGCATATCTGGCTCCACAACCTAGTTTCAAACAGCATGTCTGGTCCCGAGAAAATCAGTTCCTTTAAGTTTGCATGTGCATACTGTCTACAATTCATTCATAGGCAGTGACTATTATTAGTATACTAAATATCTTCTGCTGAACAGAACAGTTTTCTTAAAAAACTAATTTTAACCAAAGTAACTAAAAAGATTAATATTCATTATGTGCATATCTGGCTCCACATTGATTAATAACAATATACTTGTGGCTGGGAAATTTGCATGTGTATACTCCCATTTATCCAAATTAGTGCATTGGAAGTCCCTATAGTTAGTATATCCTGACCTTAGAGCATCTCCAACCGTATCCTAATAATTCATTCCCAATATGATAGTATTGGGAGGCTCCAAATACTGTTTTTAGAATATTGGGAGTGAGTGCTTCAGCAGTCTCCCAATACCTCACTCCTAATAATTTCACCAATTCTATTTTTCTCTTTCTATTTTAAAGTATGAATTTCATTTCATTATTTTTATATGAATTTTTATAATTGTTAAAAACATCACTTTTGTGTGGGACCTAGCTATTGAGAGGATGAGAGAGACTCCCAATCTATTGGGAGGAGAGGGGTGAATATTGGGAGCCTCCTAATAAAAGTTTGGTATTGCGAGGTGTATTGGGAGACTGTTGGAGCATCTCACTCCCAATATGCCAGTTTTTAAGTATTGGGAGGCATTGGAAGACTGTTGGAGGTGCTCTTAACGACCAATATGATACATATAAAACATTCAGTTGAACTGCTTTTCAAAACTGGGTAATTTAGTAACTAAAAAAAACTGGGTAAAAGATTGATTTTCTCATGTACAATCAAAGAGCATTTTCTTAAAAGTAAGACAATAACCAAAAGCATTTTCATGCCAATACAATCAAGGAGCATTTTTCCGAAGGAAAGAACGTACTGTTTTCTGGTTTGCAATGCGATGCTCGTATTCCTGAATAACTTTGCCTAGAAGTGATTCAACAATCTGGAAACAAACAAAGTATTACGTTTCATTCTTAATGTCCATCAATCATAATACAAAATGATCAATTTTTTATTCAAGCATAGTAGGCTCACCAACGGAATTTCTTCTGGTTTCTTGTCTAGGAGGGTTGAATGCACAAGCCTGCTAAGGGAGTCTGAAGAAGTCTACAAAAGAACGCAAGCCATGACTAAGTGCATGATGAGAACTAAATTGAAAACTAAGAGCTAAGTCTATATTACAAAAATTGCAATACTTACCACCTGATCGGGTTCTAGAGAACAATCGGTAGATATATTTTGCTCCTCTGAGAAAGCATTCCGAAATGTCCCTAAGGGGTTTCTCATACTCTTATTCATAAAAGCATCAGAATTGTTGAGTATAAAATACTTTTTGGAAGTCGAAGGCTTCAAAATACCACCATATTTACTTGAAGCATGTTTCCCGGTTTTATTACTTTCACTGAGTAACTTCAGAGCAAGAACACAATCCACAACTCGAACACTATTTCCACCCTGTAGCAAAAAATTGGCAGATAAAATATATTGATGTTTCTCACAGAATGTACACCACATATGCAGCATTCGTTTCATGTTCACTATAATACTCCAGTTAAACATATTTAGTGACAATTTCAGAAGCAAGAAATGAACTCTCTTAGACCAGCACGAAAAAGTACCTTCTCCAAATCAGACACCTCAAATGTTGGAAGGCCTAAATCTTGTACAACAACAAGGAAGTTCCGCAGATTTTCAAAGTACTGATATGCGCACAAAGCTGAACCATCTGCAGGTACAGTAGTATCTGACAAGACTCCGACAACCTAAAGTGTATAAGATTGCAAAAACAGAAAAACAATTAGCCTCAAATATTATCATGCACTGTTGCTAGTCATATAAACTGAAACATTGAAAGTGAAGTTCTTCAACCTTAGGTATGGCGCCTGGCTGGATCTTATTTAGTGCATTGCAAAGAACAATGCCATTTCTTAGCCCAAGCTGGAATTCCTCTTCAGTGGGCTCATCTGGTAAGTCTCTTGCACACACCACCCCAACTGTCCTTCTCAACCAATTGGCTGCATCATGCCTTCTTGTTTCTGCATCATTAGACAGCACATAATTTAGTTTCATTTTTCTTAGATCGGTTGTGATTTTGATGAAATACAACGATGGTTTTAGGAGCTTGAACATTTTCAGCGCATTAATGAAACACTCTAATGGCATTTGTGGAGTAAAATGGAGATCCAACTAATAAAAGGAATAGCACTTAAATTCTGACTGAGTTGGGAAAATAATCATTCAATACTCTATTTGGTATATTTAGGTGCAATTGTTTACCAAATGAAGCTAGCACGACGTCTCCAAGAATTATGACAAACATGCATCATCAACAATAATAGCAGTAAATTCCTAAAATAGAAAGAGATGACTTTAACAGGAACAGGACAGCTGGTATCTCTTACTTATAAAACCAAAACTAACGAAGGGGAAAAATTAAACAGCCTTAAATTTCGCCATAAAGATGCACAGAGCATGGATCACATGAACTCGACACTGCCGTGAGCTCAAGGCCAACTAATATGCAAACAATGAAGCTCCTAGATTAACTGTCTAAATCACTTCGACTCACTACCCAGAACCCACACATAACCACCAAATTTGAAAAGACGAGTCAGTCCTAAGCCCATTCTGATAACTGAACCAGACGTCAGTATCAGACCACTATAACACCAAGATATGACTACCCCTGTCCGATCACCCGATCTTTCACCACGGACCACCCAGTTCTGTGGCGAAAGCAGGGCAGCCAAGAACAGGCGAAATAAGCACTGAACAATCCCCACCCCGCGTTCACCGAGAAGATCCGGCCCAACAATTGATACGATCCAACTCACCGGCCTCCTCCGCCCTGCGCGCAGCCACATCGTCATCCCCCACTGCCCCATTGTTCCACCGCAGGACCACCTCCTCTGCCATTCAATTCAAACTCCAACGGATCCAAGAACAGCACCGGAACCGGCACCAATTCCGACGCTGCGATATGGGAGGCGAGATCTGGCTGGGGAGAGGATAGGAGACGGGAGGTTGGAGTGAGCTGCTGGACTCGTCTGCTGCTGTTGGGAAGTGAGAGAGAGAGAGAGTCCGCTTTTCTTGGGATCGGGCGCTGGGTTTCGAACGGCGATGGCGGTCGCGTGGGGAAGAGAGCGGTTGGGGGCGATGTGGACGTTGGAGGTGGGGGGACAGGGGACTGGGAATTGAATAGCTAGATTCCCAGAGGGTGATATGCATAATTCTGTACCTTTTGCTTTGTCATTTCTTTTTTCAGCTTTTGTTATTATGGATTGTCGTTTGTTGTTGCATACTTGGATCCCGTTTCAAAGAGAGTTTTCTTTTCGTTACCCGTGATACGTGTCAAATGTAACGGTTAACTATCGCGGATGCATTATAATTGTTCGGTACATCGCGCGTAACTAAGCTAAGTTGTTTTCGTTCGTGTAGCACTAGTGGGACAAAATGGGTTTTTTTCCTAGTAAAATATGTTTTCATTGACTTTACTAAATGGTTTTTAGTAAAATTAATGTACTATAATGAAGATTTCTTCATTGTGTTTGTATTTCTCCATTTCCCTAAGATTAACCAAAAGCATTAATTATGCTCATATACCAAAAGATCATGCCATTTATCACATCATAGCTCCCTGCCTATTCTTAATACAAAAAACTTCTGCCTGATTTATTTTGTCGTCTTGATAATTACAATTTAAGGTCAAATTCCTGTATAGCAATGTGCCAGTTATTTCAATGCTGATAGCATAAGCAAAAGAATAGTAGGCTTGAATAGACGTCCAAAGGTGAGAGGTGGCACGTCAACAAATACAACATTATCTTTTTTTCTCACGTGTCATTTCTCAATAATGGGATTGAAATAACTGTACTTTTCACCTGAGTTGTGTCCTTTTCGCAGTGAGTTGTGAGCCAACCTTTGAACTTTCTTTCCAATATAAAAACTTATTACTATATGATAGTAGAAAAATAGAAAAAAAAACTGGTTCGATTGCCGTTTGATTTTAAATGACCTTTTCTGTAAACATTTTAAATTTTAAACACGATAGCCATGAATTTACAGCCTTTTTTTCACTGCAAACTGAAAGGAGCACCATCGGGAAAGGAAAAACACTCTCAAGCAGCCAGTTATCGGGTCAAATATAGCTAGATCCGTTAAGGAAGGGCGGAAAGCCGAGCAAGAAGCATCACGAGTTCCGGACCACCAGTCCAACGGTCCTGGAGTTGGAAAGTTGACTTTGGCAACAACTTGCCAACAAGCCCCTGCAAATTTGAATAATGCTTAAACCCAAGTGTTTCCGTTACCGTCGACATAGAAACAGGCAAACATCAGCAGGTCAATCGAAGCAGCCCATTTATCTCCTCCTCGTTCTTGATTTGCAGCAGATGCCGTCTTGAAAAGAAATCTGCCAAAAACAAAACATATCATATAGTGCAGCGTGAAGGAAATACTTGTTATTCAAGTTACTGTATCATCAAATAAAAAAAGGAAAATATATCGATTTGGTCACTTGTGAGTACTTATTCCTCTAACAGGGGAAGGAATTGCTACATCCTTAGCGATTTCACTAACATAGATGCCTTTCGGTGGTAACACGCACATTTTTACCAACGTGTTTTACTCCTTCATCGACACGTCCGCGAATTTGGCCAATGCACAACCATCTTTGGGCCGTCTGTGATCGTTTGGGCCGGAGCTACTTTGAGCCACTACTACATCATCCGCAACCGCAACTCCAGTCGAATTGGCCCATAGATGACCTTCTTTGGGTCGTGTTGTGGTCGTCTGTGCTGGGGCTACTTTGGCCCACTACTGTGTCTAGTTTTCTTATTAGGCCATAAATAGCTAGTGTCCGATCATCATTTTCATGACCTCCGGTTCATAGGCCTATTCATCTTTCAGGACTATGATCTTTATCCGTCCAGTCATTCCGGCCCATGCGACAAGTAGTAATACAAAAGTACTCTAATTATCTACACTCTCTTTTAAAAAACAAGGGGAAAACATTTTTTTCTTAGCTGGCGCAATGGTAGCGCGCCTGCTTCATTAGTTATCCCATATGGCGCAATTTAGTGTAAGGCTAATGGCAAGCAAACATGCCACAGGAGTAGGCCACCTTATGGCTTTCATATATATAAATGATATTTTGGATACTCGAAAAAATCCCTTGCAACCGATTAGTTGACCCCGCTATTCAAACAAACTTAACCTTACAGCAGTCTAAAAATCCTTATTTTGAGTTTCAGATATCAGTCTATAATCCGGTGAAGACAGGTGTATTATGGCCTTACCGCAGGGAAAAGGAGGAAGTATTAGGGCTGTTGTTTTCGCAAAAAACAAAACAAAAAGTTTGTTGAGTATGCGAAATGGGCTTGGCAAATGGCCTCTAAACCTGGACTCGGCCGCATGAGAGCCCACTGCAGCAACATGCATGATGGGCTTTATTACTGCCAGGTTTATAGGCTGTGATCGGCCTTATGAAGAAAGCATATAAGGCTATCTCCAACCCATGCTCTATTTGATGACTCAAATCCAAAATAGGTTAAAAAAAAACACAAAAACATGCCTCCAACCGGTGTCTCATATCAGAGACCTATTTTGGGAGTCCTCAAGGTCGCCACCAACATTTGAAGCACCACCGGTAGCTACCCAAACGATGTCGTACGAGAAGAAAAGAAAAATCAGAGACGAGCGGAGGCAGCGGTGGCCTGGGCGAGCGGTGGCCAGCCTGCACACGCGGAGGCAGCAGCGGGCAGCGTGAGCATGTGCGGTGGCCGTCGGCGTAAGGCGCGGTCGTGGGCGGCGGCCTAGGCGAACGGAGGCAGCGGCGGCCGGTCTGTGCGGGCGTGGGCGGTGGCCGTCGGTGCGGGTGTGGGCGGTGGTATTGTAACATCCTGGCCCGGGGCTTAATAGGATTGATAGAATACTCATGTCAACAAGTTGCAACTTCTTTCCCGGAAGCTCTAAAGAACTCTAAGGTTAAGCGTGCTTGACCTGGAGCAATTTAGGGATGGGTGACCGACCGGGAAGTATTTCCGGGTGTGCATGAGTGAGGACAAAGTGTGCGAAAAGAATAGTGTTGGTCCGTGGGGAAATCTTGAGGTCCTATTAAGCTCGTCGGGTGTAAGCGGGTCCGGCCCGGAGTGGCGGGACGTTACGGATGGTATCGAGCCGACTCTCGCGGTTTCACGGGCGCATGTGTTGCACGTGTGCGGGCATGGTGTGCATGGCTGGTGTGGGCCGGAGTGGTCACACGAGCATGGCACATGCGCCGGCGAGTGGACACATAGACGTGGCCAAGAGAGGAAGTTCCTGGCTTGGAGTTGACCGACGAGGACGTCGGCCTTCTAAGGGGGTGAATGTGTAACATCCTGGCCTAGGGCTTAATAGGATTGATAGAATACTCATGTCAACAAGTTGCAACTTTTTTTCCGGAAGCTCATCTCTAAAGAACTCTAAGGTTAAGCGTGCTTGGCCTGGAGCAATTTAGGGATGGGTGACCGACCAGGAAGTATTTCCGAGTGTGCATGAGTAAGGACAAAGTGTGCGAGAAAAGAATAGTGTTGGTCCGTGGGGAAATCTTGAGATCCTATTAAGCCGTCGGGTGTAAGCGGGCCCGGCCTAGAGTGGCGGGACGTTACGGGTATCGAGCGCCCACTTCCGGTGAGCTTCTTGTCCACGGTGGCCCATCCGCCGCTCCTCCTCCACCGCCCCCACCGTGCGGTCCACCTCCTCCTACGGGGCCTGATCCGATTTTTAGTCTTGGATTGGAGATCGACATCTTTAGATTGTCCCCTTCCAGCATTGTAGGGACCCATTGAATCATTTAGGTCTTCAAAATAGGTGGTGTGGGTTGGAGATAGCCTACGGCCTGCTGGTGCGAGGAGTTTTTGAAGGATAAAATCCACACCTTAGAGCATCTCCAAGAGTTCTTCTATATGGTTTTCTATTTGTATTATCTAGAGATTTTGATCAAAAAACATCATCTAACATGTCATGTATACAACTCTCTATTTTTTCTAAATAGCTAAAATAATCCTCCGTCCAGCTATTTCTAGCGAAGCAACATGCCTCGCCATGTGCCCGCAATTTGCGTGTTCAGGGAGCAACCAAGCAAAAATCTCATGCATGCACAAGAGAAAAGAACAAAGGTTCTGACAAATTTGATTTCAAACATAAAAAATATAATAACTCATAAATGAAAAGTCTGAGTTGAAAACTGATTTCACCGTTATATTCATAGCAATGAAAGCTTCGAAATAAGACCTCACTTATCTATATTTAACAATCTTTTTAAATTTTTTAAAAATATAAATACAATATAAATGAATATTTAAGCACATTAAGCTTTTTCCACTAAGAGATGAAGATTTCACCACTAGTCTTGGCGTGTGCATTATGAAAAATAAGGATCAAGTGACTATGAGATATTATAGATATTGAAACGTTTTAGAAAGTCTGTTGGGTTACTCATATTTTTCTAGAGCATATTTTGTTTTATAGAATAGCTAAAATCATGATCTAGCTATCATTTTATTACTATCCTCCTGGAGATGCTCTTATATGCTTTATTACTGCCACGTTCAGAGGCCTGCTGGTCGGCCTTACTATAAGCTTGTTCGCAGCAGCATACACTCTCATTTTTCAAGGTGTTGCAAATGTATCTTTCTTAGGGAGGGACCCTCTAGCCAGCGGAAGAAAATTCTCTGTAGGAAACCCCAACCTATTTTTTTAATTTTTTTCTTTTATTCGAGTCTGATTATTCGTACTCACAAGGAATTAAACCCAAGTCCGCTAGATGCTAGTCATATGCTCTAACCATGTGGCTCTAGGCCTCGTGTACCACTCGTGCTCCCTCCATCGTCTTCACCCTCACGCCTCCAACCGCCTCCTTCGCCGTTCCAACAGACCATTTGTCCTCCTTTCACATGTCCCCGCAAATAAAAGTGGAGTAGCAACTCCTCAATCGTCACTCCGTTTGATTCAATCGTCACTCCCGTTTGATTCAATCGTCGTCAAGGCTAAATGGGTACGTAGTGCATCAATTTGCTACAAAATTGATATGTAGTTCCTACATGAGGAAAACCACGCATCAAATCGCCGGGAGACGGCAGCGCTGTTAAAAGCAAAGGGGAGCACACACCTGCAGGGTAGGGAAGTGCGGGGTGGGCGTGGCCTGCTCAAGGAGAGCTTGGTGGAGGAGTGAAGGAGCCCCGTCCAACAGCTCATCTCCGTGTCCCTGCCGCCACCGCAGCTCATCTCCGTGTCCCCGCCGCCACCGCCGATGCCAGCCATTGCCGTCGGAGTCGGTGGAGCGTTCATCGGGCGCGGCGCTCGACCTAGAGTCTGAAGAGAGGTTTTTGGGAAAAAAAAAGAAAAAAGAGGCGCCTAATTTTTGTTCCCGGGAGGAACAGGCACGCCGCGCATGTCGTATTCATCCTCCTCATGTCCATAAATAAATCATGGCCTCGCATCCCTGTGTTCATTCGTGGACTTACGATCTACACCCGCATGCCTCCTACCATCTCGTCTCCCATCTCCCGCAGATCCTTCAATGCCCTCATCAAACTCATCTCGTCCTTATCCAGCGCAGGCACCAGCAATTCCATCATCGACTATCAGCACGTCCCTATCCAACGCGGGCACCGATGACATTGCAATGTCCACTGCCGACGTGGTTTCATCTGCCGCCGCTGACGCCAACAAAGATGAGGTCATCGTGGTGTCATCCAGAGCACCAAGAGCCACCAAGAAGACCACCAAAACGTCGTGGTTTCATCTACGGACGTCCACGGCTGACACCAGCTAGGGTGAGGTCGTTTCATCTGCCGCCGCCGACGCCAACAAGGATGAGGTAATCTTGGTGTCATCCAGAGATGAGGCCACCAAGAAGACCTCCAGCGACGTGGTTTGATCTGTGGCATTCACGGCTGACACCATCCGAGGATGAGGTCACGAGCACGCTACGCAAGATAAGGTATCCGTACAACACCTAGAATCGCAAATGACCGACACAAAATTCTCAACGCTTTGGTCAACCTCTACACGGAAAACTCGGGAAAAATTCAATAGGCTCGATATGATTGTTGAGAGTCTTAACAAGGGGAATGCGCTAGCGAGCACCGACGACACTAAAGCAAGGCTAACCAAGAAGATACACAATATGAAAAACAAATTCTGCTGATCCGTTTTTTATTTGTGCATTGAATTTCTTCATTACATATATATTTCTTTCCCTTTCGTGGAAGGAATTCTGACCTCCTGGTTAATTTGACATTTTCAACCGTATGATTGTTTTATTCTATGCATGTTTGACTGTTCAATGATTTTATTAACTTTCGTGTCGGGCTGACGCTGAGGCTCTTGGTTGTGTTCGACCAACGCGGTAGGCTGCCGCACGCGTGGTGCGGGGCCTATGGGCTGGCTCCATCAAGACGAAAAAATACTGGCTGTCCGTGAGTGGCCAGCCTTACCACCGGACGAAATCCCCATCATCTCATTCCTCGTCCTCATTTGCACAACCGCACCATCCTCTCCGCTCCCCGACTCTTCCTCCCTTCGCGAGCATCGCAATATCGTTACTCTTACTCAAACTCTTCCCTTGCTAGAGCCGCCGCCTCCCAACACAAGCGTGCCCGCGCCTCGCCTGGGCCAATTGCAAGATGTAGCGGATCAAGAGGTGAGTCTTGCTGCGGGAGAGCGCTAATACCGAACCGGTGACCCCAAGACATGGCTCTAGGCCTCGGGTACCGGTCGTGCTCCATCCACTGTCGCCGTCCTCATGCCTCCAACCTCCTTCGCCGTTCCAACAGATGATTTGTCCCCCTTTCACAAGTCCTTGCATGTAAAAGTGGAGCCGCAACTCCTAAGTCCTCACTTCCGATTAATTCAATCGCCGTCAAGGCTGAACTGGGTACGTAGTGCATCAGTTTGCTACATAATTGATCTGTAGTTCTTGGATGCGGAAGACTACGCGTCGAATCACCGGGAGGCGGCACTGCGGTCGAAAGCACGGGGAGCACACACCTGGAGGGTACAGAAGTGCGGGGTGAGTGCGGCCTGCTCGAGGAGCTTGCTGGAGGAGTGAAGGAGCCCCGTCCAACCGCTCATCTCCGTGTTCCCGCCGCCGCTGCCGCCCATGCCGGTGATTGCCACCGGAGTTGGTGCAGCGTTTCGTCCGCCGCGGCGCTCGACCTAGAGTATGGAGAGAGATTTTTCGAGGAAAAGTAGAGAGGCGCCTAATTTTTATTCCTAGGAGAAATAGGCGCGCCACGCGCGTCGAATTCATCAACCACTGCCAATAAATCCGGGCATGGCATCCCTATGTTCATCCGTGGCCTTACGATCTACACCGCCTTGCCTCCTACCATCTTGTCTCCCATCTCCCGCACCTCAATGCAATCATCGAACTCAGCTCGTCCTTATCTAGCCCTGGCACCAACTATTTCGTCATCGATACGAGCTCGTCCTTATCCAACGCGGGCACAGGTGACATTTCACTATCCGCTGCCAATGCAGTTTCATCTGCCGCCGCTAACGCCAACAAGGATGAAGTCATTGTGGTGTCATCCGGAGAAGAGGTGACCAAGAAGACCTCCAACGAGGTTTCATCTGTGGCATTCGCGGCTGACACCACCCAGGATGAGGTCACGAGCACGCTATGTAAGATAAGATGTTCGTACAACACCTTGAATCCCAATGACCCGAACAAAATTCTCAACGCCTTGGTCTGCCTCTACAAGGAAAATTTGGAAAAAATTCAAAAGCCGGATGTGTTGTTGAGAGTCTTAACAAGAGGAATGCGCTTGCAAGCACCGACGTCACTAAAGCTAGGCTAACCAAGAAGATCAAGAATATGAAAACCAAATTCAAGACGGGTGCTAAAAAGAACTTCGTCCCTAGCTTCTATTTGAGGCGACCGGGTACCACATGCAACAACATTTTCATCGAGCTCGACAAGGAGATATGGCCCGAACTCCTACCAAAGAACTGAAACATCGGGGGCATCGACGACGATGAGGACGACGACGACAATGACGACCTGTGATATAAACACGGGGACATTCTGTTAGAGCAAATAATACTTGTACCATGACCTGCAAATAAACCTTCTTTTATTTGTGCATTGAATTTATTCATTACGTATTTCTTTCCCTATCGTGGAAGGAATTTCGACCTCCTTGTTAATTTGACATTTTCATCCGTACGATTGTTTGTTCTATGCATGTTTGATCGTTCAATGATTTTATTAACTTTTGTGTCCGGCTGACGCTTAGTCTCTTGGTTGCGTTCGACCAACGCGATAGGCTGTCGCGCGCGTGGTGCGGGGCCTATGGGCTGGCTCCATCAGGACAAAAAATACTAACTGTCCGTGAGTGGGCCAGCCTCAATACTGGACGAAATCCCCATCATCTCATTCGTTGTCCCCATTTGCACAACTGCACCATCCTCTCCGCTCCCCGAGCCTTCCTCCCCTCGCGAGCATTGCAACATCGTTACTCTTACTCGGACTCTTCCCTTGCTATAGCCACCGCCTCCGAGGCACAAGTGCCCGCGCCTGGCCTGGCCCTATTGCAAGATGTAGCTGATTAAGCGGTGAGCCTTGCCACGAGAGAGCGCCAATACTGGACCGGGGCATCCCAAGACATGGCTCTAGGCCTCGGGTACCACTCGTGCTCCCTCCAGTGTTGCTACCCTCACGCCTCCAACCTCCTTTGCCGTTCAAACAGATGATTTGTCCTCCTTTCACAAGTCCGCACAAGTAAAAGTTGAGCAGCAACTCCTGACCTCACTTCCGTTTGATTCAATCGTCGTTAAGGCTGAACTGGGTACGTGTTGCATCAATTTGCTACAGAATTGATATGTAGTTCCTGGATGAGGAAGATTACGCGTCGAATCACTAGGAGGCGGCGGTGCCGCCGAAAACACAGGGGAGCACACACCTACAGGGTACGAAAGTGTAGGGTGGGCGCGGCCTGCTCGAGAAGCTTGGTGGAGGAGTGAAGGAGCCCCGTCCA
This sequence comes from Chloris gayana, assembly GCA_031894775.1. Taxonomy (NCBI): domain Eukaryota; kingdom Viridiplantae; phylum Streptophyta; class Magnoliopsida; order Poales; family Poaceae; genus Chloris; species Chloris gayana. The sequence continues at coordinate 512,038 of JAUNZO010004377.1, forward strand.
ACCGTTCATCTTCGTGTCCTTGCCTCCGCTGCCAGCCATTGCCACCGGAGTTGGTGGAGCATTTCGTCTCGGCGTGGCGCTCGACCTAGAGTCCGGAGAGATGTTTTTGGGGGAATAAGGAAAGAGGTGCCTAGTTTTTGTTCTCGAAAGAAATAGGCGCGCCGTGTGCGTGGAATTCATCGTCCCTTGTCCAATAAATCCTAGCATCGCATCCCTGTGTTCATCCATGGCCTTACGATCTACACCGCCATGCCTCCTACCATCTCGTCTCCCACCTCCCGCCCCTCAATGACCTCATCGAACTCAGCTCGTCCTTATCTAGCGCAGGCACCAACAATTCTGTCATTGATACCAGCTCGTCCTTACCCAATGCGGGCACCAACAACATTGCATTGTCCGCTGCCGATGCGGTTTCATCTGCCGCCGCTGACGCCAACAAGGATGAGGTGATCGTGGTGTCATCCGAGCACGAGGCCACCAAGAAGACCACCAACGTCGTGATTTCATCTACGGCGTCCACGGCTGATACCAGCCAGGGTGAGGTCATTTCATCTACTGCCGCTGATGCCAACAAGGATGAGGTAATCTTGGTGCCATTCGAAGATGAGGTCATTAAGAAGACCTCCGGTGATGTGGTTTATCTATGGCATTCGCGGCTGACACCACCCAGGATGAGGTCACGAGCATGCTACGCAAGATAAGATGTTCGTACAACATGTGGAATCCCAATGACTCGAACAAAATTCTCAACACCTTGGTCAACCTTTGTAGGGAAAACTAGGGAAAAATTCAATAGCCCAATGAGTTGTTGAGAGTCTTAACAAGGGGAATGTGCTTGCGAGCACCGGCGCCACTAAAGCAAGGTTAACCAAGAAGATCTGCAATATGAGAAACAAATACAAGACAACTCCCGAAAAGAACTTTGTCCCTCGCCGCCATTTGAGGTGATCGTGTACCACATGCAACAACATTTTCATCAAGCTCGGCAAGGAGATATGGCCCGAACTCCTGCCAACGAACTGAAACATGGGGAAATCAACGACGACGAGGATGATGACGTGTGATATAAACACAGGGGCATTATGTTAGAGCGAATAATACTTGTACCATGACCTGTGAATAAACCATTTTTTCATTTGTTCATTGAATTTCTTCATTACATATTTCTTACCCTTTCGTGGAAGGAATTCTGACCTCCTGGTTAATTTGATGTTTTCAATCGTACGATTGTTTTGTTCTGTGCATGGTTGACCGTTCAATGATTTTATTAACTTTCGTGTCTGGCTGACGCTGAGGCTCTTGGTTGTGTTCATTCAACGCGGTAGGCTGCCGCGCGCGTGGTGTGGGGCCTCCGGGCTAGCTCCCTCAGGATGAAAAAATAATGGCTCTCTATTAGTGGGCCAGCCGTAGCACTGGCCGAAATCCCCATCATCTCATTCGTCGTCCCCATTTGCACAACCGCACCATCCTCTGCGCTCCCTAACTCTTCCTCACTTCGCGAGCATCGCAACATTGTTACTCTTACTTAGACTCTTCCCTTGCTAGAGCCGCTGCCTCCCAGCACAAGCGTGCCCGCGCCTCGCCTGGACCCAGTTGCAAGATGTAGCGGATCAAGAGGTGAGTCTTGCTGCGAGAGAGCGCTAATACCAGACCGGGGGCACCCCAAGACATGGCTCTAGGCCTCCGGTACCACTCGTGCTTCCTCCACAATCGCCGTCCTCACGCCTCCAACCTCCTTCGCCGTTCCAACAGATGATTTGTCCTCCTTTCACAAGTCCCCGCATGTAAAAATGGAGCGGCAACTCCTGAGTCCTCACTTCCATTTAATTCAATCGTAGTCAAGGCTCAATTTGCTACATAATTGATCTGTAGTTCTTGGATGTGGAAGACTACGCGTTGAATCACCAGGAGGTGGCGCTACCGTCGAAAGCACAAGGGAGCACACACCTGGAGGGTACGGAAGTGCGGGGTGAGCACGGCCTGCTCGAGGAGCTTGGTGGAGGAGTGAAGGAGCCCAGTCCAACCGCTCATCTCCGTGTTCCAATCGCTGCTCAGCAAGGACTCCTGCCAAAGAACCAAAACACAGGGGGCATCCACAAGGATGAGGACGACGGCGACGTGTGATATAAACGCAGGGGCATTATGTTAGAGCAAAGAATATTTGTACCATGACCTGCGAATAAACCTTTTTTTTATTTGTGCACATAATTTCTTCACTACATATTTCTTTCCCTATCGCGGAAGGAATTCCGACCTCCTGGATAATTTGACATTTTCAACCGTATGAATTTTTTGTTCATGCATGTTTGACCGTTCGATGATTTTATTTACTTTCGTGTCCGACTGACGCTGTCTCTTGGTTGTGTTCGACCAACAGGTTGCCGCGTGCGTGGTGCGGGGCCTGTGGGCTAGCTTCATTTGGACGAAAAAAATACTAGCTATCCGCGAGTGGGCTAGCCTTAGAATGGGCTGAAATCCCCATCCTCACATTCGTCATCGCCATTTGCACCGTGTTGTCCGCTTCCAGACTGTTCCTCCCTCGCAGGCACCGCAACATCGTCAGCTGCTACTCTTACTCAGACTCTTCCCTCTCCAGAGTCGCCGCCTCCCAGCACAAGCGTGCCCGCACCTCGACTGGGCGCTGTTGCAAGATGCAGCTGATCCGGAGGTCAGTCATGCCATGAGAGATCGCTAATGCCAAACCGGTGCATGCCAAGACATGGCTCTAGGCCTCGGGTACCACTCCTGCTACCTCTACCATCGTCGCCCTCACACATCCAACCTCCTTCGCCGTTCCAACAGACGGTTTGTCCTCCTTTCACATGTCCCCACAAGCAAAAGTGGAGCAGCAACTCCTCGGTCCTCACTCCCGTTTGATTCAATCGTCATCAAGGCTGAACAAGGTACGTAGTGCATCAATTTGCTACAGAACTGATCTATAGTTCTTGCAAGAGGAAGACCACACGTCAAATCGTTGGGAGGTGGCGAAGCCATCGAAAGCAAAGGGGAGCACACACCTGTAGGGTAGGGAAGTGTGGGGCGGGCGCGGCCTGCTCGAGGAGCTTGGTGAAGGAGTGAAGGAGCCTCGTCCAACCGCTCATCTCTGTGTCCTCGCCGCCGCTACCGTGGACGACAGCCATCACTATCGGAGTTGGTGGAGCTTTCGTCCGGTGTGGCACTCGAGATGGAGTCCGGAGATAGGTTTTTCGGGAGGGAGGGGGGGGAAAGAAAAAACAGGTGCATAATTTATGTTCACGAGAGAAACAGGCACGCCACGCGCTGAATTCATTCTCCTCTCTCCATAAATAAAACATGGCCTCACATCCCTGTGTTCATCCGTGGACTTATGATCTACACCCGCATGACTTCTATCATCTCGTCTCCCATCTCCCGCAGATCCTTCAATGCCCTCATCAAACTCAGCCCGTCCTTATCCAGCACAGGCACCGGTTATTCCGTCATCACTATCAACTCGTCCCTATCCAGCGCGGGCACCGACGACGTTGCAATGTCCGCTTCTGGCATGGTTTCATCTGCTGCCATTGACACCAACAAGGATGAGGTCATTGTGGTGTCATCCAGAGATCAGGACACCAAGAAGACCACCAAGAAGACCATGAACAACGTGTTTGATCTGTGGACACCGTGGCTGACACTACCGAGGATGAGGTCGTTTCATCTGCCGCCGCCGATGCCAACAAGGATGATGTCATCTTGGTGTCATCCAGAGATCAGGACACCAAGAAGACCACCAACGACGTGGTTTCATCTATGGCGTTGGCAGCTGTCACCACCGAGGATGAGGTGATGAGACGCTACGCAAGATAAGGTGTTTGTACAACACCTAGATTCCAAATGACCCGAACAAAATTCTCAACGCCTTGTCAGCCTCTACAGGGAAAACTCGGGAAAACTCCGGAGTTCGATATGATTTTTGAGAGACTTAACAAGGGGAATTCGCTAGCGAGTACCGACGTCACTTAAGCTAGGCTAACCAAGAAGATGAGCAATATGAAAAACTAAGTCAAAATGGCTACTGAAAAAACTTTGTCCTTGGCCGCTGTTTGAGGAGACGGGGTACCACAAGCAACCACATTTCTGTATGCGTGCCGAGAAACAAGTTTTCACGCACACAGGACAATTAATGTGATAAAAGAACAATGTCTTTAAATAAAGTGATTACTTACAGCAATATTGTCGAAAAGGCTAAATAAATTACACGCTAGCGGAAGACTCCATAACACCACAGGCAATTGATTAGGGGATCCACACGCCAAGACCTTCTCATCGGTGGTGTAGTCCAAACCTTCTCCATCTTCTTAGCAAGAGTTTATTGTACCATAAAAAGGAAAATAGCAAGGATGAGTACATGTCGTACTCAAACAAGTGTGGGAATAAATGACATGCAAGCTTCAATATAGGAAGGCTAACTTCATGGTTGAAGCAGAAAGCTCTGTGGAACTTATAACTCACCTTAAGCAACCTATATTACTAAGAGAGTTGAACTATCAAACCCAATTAATTTTAAATAAATAAATCCACGTAGGATAATACCACAAAGGTATAAAGTGAACTAGAACTAACACCAAACCATCCAAACCCCCGATTGAGTGAGGATCGAGGCCGCTCGTAATCGGGAGTACAACTCTCATGACAGTTCTAGTCTGCAGAGGTTGCACCACTATATCACACAAGTCATGAATTCTTCCCCTGTTGCCGGGTGGACTAAAACGTCCATTCTACCAACATCACAATGCCTTAGTTGTGAGGCCAGGAGATCTCTACAAGCCTTTACCTAGGTTCAATCTAGAATTGTAGTTTGCACGTGGAGGACTATAGCCAACGAATGACTATCCCTTATCAAAGGAGTCACCCCATATGGTACACCCCAATGAATAACCATGTACCACACCTCCTCACGAACACAATAACTAGAGCAACCCTAGTTAGTTAGCAAGCTGTTCCATAGTAGCCTCGTGGTTGGCACTGTAGTCCTGGGTTGTTGCTCCAAGAACCATACACGGAGTACCCGCCATACAGACCTCTTGCTCAAACTCTAGTTTCCATGTTGTTAAACGGATTAGCAAATTATCATATGACTGAAGTAATAAGCCACTAGTCAAGATTAACAAACACCGACTCTTGTGTGGCAGCAAAACTAAGCACAATCGTAACCATGACCAAACCACAACTATGGCGACAAGAAAATGATAAGCAATAGGCTAATGAAGATATGGGATTCAATATTAAACAACATGCATGAAACTAAATTACATAAAGTAAGAAGATGGGTTCATGATGCATAAAAACGTTTTCGGAATAAAATAAATTACTTAAATAGGTTTTATAAAACAGAAACCAAATATAGATAATTGTAGCTCTACTAGGTATGAATGATGTATCGTTTATTTCACAATCTAAACATAGAAGAATTGATTTTATTAAAACAAACAAGTATTTTACATATGACATGTGATACAGTCACCTCCAGGAAATACTATCCAGCTTCACCACTGAGCTTAATTTCATAGTTGTATGTAAGAGATTCATGAAGTACTGACATATGAAAACTGTTCTACCGTGCAATTGCTATCTATGGGTGTAGGTCCCGAGTTGCTTGGCCTCCTGCTACGCATCAAATGACTGGATCCTACACACCAAAATCATATCTGTATAGAGGCCAATGTGGGCCGTGCCTCATCTTAGCCCAACCATTAAACGTACCGCTGAACGTGATAGCATGATGGTTAGTTCTTAGAACATGCCACACGTTGCTGTTTTACTTTGCATATATAGTCTGGGAAATTCTACCACCTCGGGCCAACAGATACAATGGAAGCAACAGAGCAATCGTAATATTGGATATTTACTCGCCTCACGCACGAAAATGCAACAGCTGCCTCCACTACGGGAAACAACACGAATGCTGACTATTGACACTTGGCAAAGCCCAAGAAACACTCGACAAAATGTTTGCCGAGTGCCACCCACCACATTTCGTACTCGGCTTCGATTCTGATAGCAAACAACTCTTTGCCGAGTGCCTTTTGTTGGGCACCTTGGCAAGAAAAAAAGTGTCATCAAGGCGATATGACAGTGACAACGTCTTTACCGAGTGCCTTTCATCCCAACATATGAACTGTTTCAAGAAATGTTCAGTACTTTCTTGATTTAATCTGGTAAGTTGCAAAGTTGACTTATGAAAAACCATTATTTGATTATCTGTTGATACATGCAGTATATTAAAAGACGGTTATATCATAAAAAATCCATACACATCACTTATTTCTGCAACACAACGTACCAGTTGATTTAAACATGGTGATTCTTATGAAATTAGAATTGCAAATGCAGTGTACCCCTCAAGTTAAGTTGCATAGAAAAGAAGAAGCATATTCTAATAAAAGTATATGGAAATACTATAGAACAGTTTCATTCTTCAGTATCATAAAGATAAATTAGTTATCTGGAAACAAAATGTTACGTCATGTAAAATCACCATGTTTAAATCAACTGGTTACGTCATGTAAAATAACTTACAGAAGTTATATTGAAACATGCAAAGGCACACAAAAAATAGCAAAATAAAAATTGAAAATAATAGGCGAAACACTCACTCATCCAAATACACATCCATATGTGCAGGTGGTCAGGATATATGCACCCGAACATCGATCCACTCTGAAAACTGTACAAAAAAATAGGCACAAAAGCACAAAAACACAAAGTCAGCTAACCAAGAGAAGCAATAAGATGCATCATAGGTGTTACATCTCATCTGTGTTATAAAGGATATAACTGACTCTGGCCATGGACAGTGCAAGAGCATTTTTTGGCAGCTATCCAGTCCTTTGAAAGCTTCATATTGGAACTTTCGCAAGATTTTCTGGGTTTTGAAAATTTAATAGTTTCACATTTTCTACTACGTAGATGATTCTCCCAAATTTGCATAGAAAAATAGGTTACACTTAATATTTCAGCAATGAAATTTCTTAATTATTTCATAGAAAAGATCACATGAGCTGTCAAATATCACTCCAGTAGGAAGGAGCCTGCAAAATATCTTCTTTGCCAACTGGATGCCCCTCCTCTTCAACCTGCAAACGCAACCTCTTACAATTGCATACTGACATTACGTTTCTATTCTAGCCAATGAGAAAGTCAAACTAATCAAATCACTATTAGCGTTGCTAAAGAAAAAATCTATGAGAAGAAGCCAATCCAGCAGCGGACATAAAAAATGAAAAACCAAGGTAAAAATATGAAGGACATGAACTCATGTTTCAACGCCATCATCAGGAACAACAAAATCTAGTATTTTTCCATCTGGAATAAAAATAGCAAGATCATCCTACGTACCCATTGTCTCACCAGGTGGTAGCACAAATTGAAGAATGGAAGATGATGAGAAGCCACCTTGCCGATGCTTCTGCAGGAGATCTGGCCTTTGAGCCAGCCATGGGAGCCAACCCACTGTGCGTACTGACCATTGATTCAAATTGAGCGTTTAAATTTTTTGACAGACGGACATGAAGAAATCGAGTGTAGCTAAGAACATGGGTACTAGTAGCCGAATAGAGAGTCAAACTTAAAATATATTACCGTGCCATGCTACATCTCGGTGAGAAACTTTGGGATGACATATAGATTTGTGGGTACATTTCCACACAGAAGTTGATCATAAAGATGTTCCCAAAGAGATGCTATTAATTTCATGTCGTCATCAATATATAGACACATGAACTCAAACACCAGTTGACAGAAACATGGATCCGAGTGTATATCCTTGTCTGGATCACAGGAATACATTTTTTTGTGTCCTTGTAGCATTAATTCATAATAAACAAGAAAGTAAATAAGCATGTCCAAGAAGAAAGTGAAATTCAAAATCTATTTTCGTGCCATCCTACATCAACGAGAGAAACTTTGGGATGGCCTATAGATTTGTGGATGCATATTTCCTGATGTTCCCAAGAGATGCTATTCAGCTATTGCATGCTGTCATCAATGGATAAACACATGAACTCAAACACCAGTTGACAGAAACATGGATTGGAGCGTATCCTTGTCCGGCACAGGAATTGATAGTGTTCCCAGTAATAGAAACCATTTCCTTTTTTGTGTGTCCTTATAGCATTCATAATAAACAATAAAGTAAAGCATGTCCAAGAACATTACATGAAGCAATCATACAATTCTTACATCTCAAGAGACAGATAATTGCCTCAATTACCAAAATCATTAGATAACACTAGCGGGCACATGTTTCAGAAATATAAACCATAACAGGGTTCAGAAAATTAAATGAATTGACAACCATTAGAAACATTACTCATGACTTACAGTCATACTGAATTATCAAATGTAATATCCACGAAGCAGTTTCTTGATGTGACGCTTCTCCAAGAAAGGCAAACTAATCAAATCACTATTAACATTTCTAAAGAATAAATTCTAGGAAGAAATTAATCAAGTAGCGGACAAAAAAAAAGACAAACCAAGGAAAAAATGTGAGACACATGAAATCCTATTTTCACGCCATCAGTAAGACAATCTAGATAACTCCATCTAGAATAAAAACAGCAAGAATATCCTACTCCATTGTCTCACCAGGTGGTAGCACAAATTGAAGAATGAAGATGACAAGAAGCCGCCTTGTTGCCAATGCTTCTCCAGGAGATCTGGCCTTTGAGGCGGCCATATGCAAGCGAAACGGTCGTGTGGAGCTGTTATTCGGTGCAGCTTTTATTAAGAAAATAACCAACAAAGACATGAGGTTAGGGAAAGGAAATTCTTCCCAAGGAATCCCATCCACAAACAAGGACATATCAAGGGTGTCAACAAACCAAGAGATTGATAGCCTCCCAGATCAAAAAATAAATGGAAAAAAGCAAAGACTAGCATAAGAACCACGAGAAAACTATTAAAATTGTCACACAACATTGGATGAGCCTCCTCCATCGTGGTACCTTCACAACAGAGTGGGTGCCACCTCCCTGCCTGCTCACCGGAGGATGGCCGCTACCGCCTAGCCTGCACGTCAGATGGGATATGGAGATGAGGACGAATAAAAGGAGCAGGCAAAGAACAACCAGAAAAGTGGAGCAGGCGATGAGATAAAAAAATTTGGGAGTTGGAGAGCAACCAAACTAAGAAAGTGCAGTGTCGAGAAGCCATGACGTGAATGGACCAGGCAGGGTCAATGTCAGTTGACGCGTTGACGTGCGGTACACTGCTAGTTTTCTCACCACGAAGAGTTAGAAACCCATCATGCACACTTGCCAGCGATTAAAATCGATAGGTGAAATTTGGTTTCACAGACGTTGTGTACCTAAGAACGCAGGTACTGGCAGCCAATGAGAAAGGGAAAATCAAAATCTATTTTCGTGCCAACCTACATCACAGACCTATAGATTTGTGGATGCATATTTCCTGATGTTCCCAAGAGATGCTATTGCATGATGTCATCAATGGATAAACACACGAACTCAAACACCAGTTGACAGAAACATGGATCGGAGCGTATCCTTGCCAGACAAAGGAATTGATAGTGTTCCCAGTAATTAGAAACCATTTTTGCTTGTTGTGTCCTTGTAGCATTCATAATAAACAAGAAAAGTAAAGCATGTCCAAGAACATTACATGAAGCAATCATACAATTCCTACATCTCAAGAGACAGATAATATGCCTCAATGACCAAAATCATTAGATAACAACAGCGGGCACATGTTTCAGAAGTATAAAGCATAACAGGGTTCAGAAAATAAATTGACAACCACTAGAAACATTACACATGCCTTGCAGTCATAGTGAATTATCAAATGTAATATCCACGAAGCAATTTCTTGATGTAACGCTTCTTCAAGAGGACTGCATTCTTCACCGGTAATAAGGGAAATGGAGAACAGCGGAGAGTGACCGAAGGCAGGAACACAGTGATGTCACTCAGCTTCTTCATCGAAATTCTTCCATTGCGGAGGTCCACCGCAAACTCTGTGCAGCCTAGATTTCCGTTAGATCGAAGGGCTCGCACAAGGATCATTCCACTATCGGTGTCATCCAGGGATGGCACAAGGTACGAGCTCTCGTATTCGGTGTCGCTGCATACCAGGTCCGCTGTCATCCGAGCCACATAGATGAGGCGTGGATAGGGCTCGAGCACCACCGTGAGCACATCGCCGGAGAATGTCGGGACGTAGAAGCGGCCTCGCACGCAAATTCCACCGCCCTGGACGGACGGCATGTCATCCATGAGGAAGTGACAACCACAGTCCATGTGCTCCACAGCCGTCCAGGAATTTTCCCCATATTTAACAGACACTATAGCCGTGCAGGTCCCTGCAGTGAGGCTGAGCACAATTGTTGGCGAGGAGAGCGCCCGTCCCTTGTCGTCCACGTCCATGATAATACCGGCCGCCGTGATGCTATCAGCGTAGAACATCTCGTCCTGGTCGTCGTCATCACATGGTCGCGCAACGTCGTACACGGCGACCATGGTCGGGAGGTCGGCGAACAGCATGGTCAAGGGGTTGAGGAGACATACCGTGTCAGTGAAGGTGTGGTGGAGAATGAGAAGGCCCTCCGTGTTGCCATGGTAGGTGTACTCACGGGGATCTGGGAGGCGGATGCGGAGGATTTCTCCGGTGCGCACGTTCACGAAGAGCTCGGGCTTGCCGTCGTCGTGGAGGACTTCTTGGGCGAGCAGGAGCCAGTTCCGGGGAAAATACCGGGGCTGGAAGAGCTTCGGGTGTTCCGTGCAGCTCCGCCAGGGCTTGCAGACTGCCCTCATGCGGATGTAATCAGCCAAGTCGTTGAGAACAACATGGTCGCTGATCTTGGAGACGAGCTCCGGCAGGAGCCCCGCCCAATCTCTCGTCTCACAAGGCCTGAACGAGAAATACCAGATCTATTTTTACCACATCGGAGACGGGAGAATTGAGTTACAAACTGGAACGATCAGGGAGAAATTCTTTTACCTGTTGACGACGACCGCGGTTCCCGTTCGCCCGGCGGCAGCGGCGGCGTGCCTTGGTCGCTTAGTGATGGGAGTCATGGCGGACTAGGGTTTGTGGAGGCGCTGGTGAAGAGGAAGCTTAATTTCAAAGTCGCGTGCCTTGGTTGCCAGCTGGTGACGGGGTAATGGAAGGCTGGTGGGAGTGGGAGAAAACAAGGAATTTCGATTTTTTTGTCTGGCTCCTCCGCGTGTGAACCAGTGGCGAGATATAAACAGGGCAACATCCGTTTACTTGTTCTTTTTCCGGCAAGGAATTTTAACGTTGGCTCTTGGAGGCAATAAACAAAAAAATGGTATTTCAATTAGCTGAAAATAGGAAAAACTATTGACATAATTAATTGCTAAGGTTTTGTATCCTGATTTCTTAACATTCATCAGATATATCTAACAAACTAGAATATTCTTCTACGATGTTAAAAGTAGTATAAATGGAAAATGAAGGAAAACGATTGACATAATTAATTATTAGGTTTTCTATCGTGTTGTTTCTTAACATTTGTCACATATATCTAACAAACATGAAAATTCTTCTACCATGTTAAAAGTTGTCTCAGCCATGTCTCTACTGTCAAAGTCCATGCCTGATCCACCTGAAATCATTCTAATGAACCCCTTAGCAGGTAATGGCTGAGCCCGACTGTCTAGCTTGCTTAGGTCTTCGATTTTGGGTGGTGGCAGTGTTAGCGGCTCTGAGTAGGCCATTCTGTTGTTCTGCCTTGGTTGGTGCGAGGTGCCCATATTCCTTGGTACTATGGTGGAGGCTGCAGGTGATGGCTGGAGCCGAAGTAAGGAGTCGGGTAGCAAGGCTGGGGTGGGCAGTAGTGGTTTTGAACACTTGGTTGCTGTGATTGCTGCGGGGGCCAGGTGCTCGTTGTTGTGTGGTTTATCTCCATTGTCCGCTAGGGCTACTTCTTGTCGAGATCTAGCATTCGCATTATCTCCTTTGTTTCAGGCAATCTAGTGTTTTGTGCCCTACATGGCCTTCGCAGTAGATGCAGTAAGTCTTTTTGCGCTGATGCGTGTTGTTGCGGCTGTTATAGTTGCTTCCCTTGTTGTCGTTTTGTGTTTTTTCCTTGTGCTGATTGTATTGACCTTGCCCGTCATTGCCTTGGTTATCTTTGCTATGTATGTTGTTGATTGTCTGCATTTGGACGCTGTCTTGAGGCTTCGCTTTCTTGTTGTTCCTGTCATAACCGTTTTGGGCTTTGCGAGATTGCTTCTGGTTTGAAGTGCGCCTTTTGTAGTCTGTCTCCGACCGACAGTATTCCTCAAACTTGCTACACATGTACTGCAAGGTTAGCGGCCTTTTCTTTGCGAACTTCGAGCTCGGGGGCTCACGCGAAGCCCCTAAATGGCGTACTCGATTACCAGCTCTTCGGGTACTATGGGGCACTGGGACTTGAGCGTTAGGAAACTCTTGTAATAATCTGCGAGCAGCTTGTTTGGTTGTTGTGTGATGTTTTTGAGATTCTCGAGTGCTTCCGAGGCTCCCTGAACCCTCTAAAGTTTGAGATCACCTTGTCCCTTAGATTCTCACAGTTGTAGATTGACTTCGGCTGCAGGCTGAAATACCATGTTGAATCCGACCCTCGAGTACTCAAGCGAAATCTTGGCCAGCGCTACTTCGTCTCCTACTGCCGAAGTGACTGCTGCTTCGTAGTTAATGAGGAACTGCTTCGGATCCGTATCTCCTTTGTATTTTGGGATTTCTCCCATCCTGAAGTTTTCTGGGTAGCTAGCTCTCTGTAGCACCACCGAGAGGGGAAGTCTTTGTCTATGATGATGAGCCCTGGCCTTCTCATAGGCGGCACTTCACATCTGGTGTTTGTGTTTTCTTCGCCGTTGCTTGTGACGGTTTCGGTCTCCGAGTCGCTTGGTATTGTTGGCTTTGGGTGTCTGTTTTTCCTTGCTCTTGCCCGAATTTTCCTGACTTCTCTCGCAAGCTCTGCATGCTTGCACTTTTCTTCAAGCATGGCTTCTTTTTTCTTGCAGTAGTTTTTCCCTGAGCTCTACTTCCTGCATGAGCTCGCTTCTTGCTTCTTCGAGCGTTTGGTTGTGCCTTTGAAGCTTCTCTACTTCGTTGGCCAGCACTTTGCTGTCGCCCGAGGTGTAGCTGTACTTGAGATCGTCTTCCTCTTCGATTGCTGGCATTTTGCCTGTATTCTGATTGTCTTGTCTTCTGCTAGTGCCTTCACCGCTTGCTGAGGCCGGCGATTGCTCGAGTCGGAGTGGCTGCTGTCTTTCGCTTTGATGTGATGGCCTTTTGTTTGCCTCTCGAGTGCGTCGAAGTGGTTCCAGATGTTCTCGTTGGCAACTCTTGTAGTGGTTGGGCCGCTGCGACGGTTCTTGTGGATCTGGTCATCATGGGCTTGCGCTTCGAGCTCACGCACGGTGGACGCCAATCTTGGTGGACTAAGCAGCGATGGTAACACTCACTTAGCATACCGAACACAGAGATGAGATATACGAGGTAGTAAAGAACAGGACGACAAGATTACAACAGTAGTATAGGCGAAGTAAACCTGTAGATGACAAGTGTGTTTATAGATGACCCTTGGGCTCCCTTTATATTCCTTGGGAGCCACAACTTTACAAGACTGCTTTACCCCTAGCCGTCATCCTCGATTCCACTAGAAGGTGGTAACTCTCGAGGGCATTACGAGAAGGCCAGCTACACATGCGTGATTCGCGGCTTAGCTGGCTGCTGGCTGGAAAGCAACGCAACCCGACGCTTCGCTTGGGCGCTTGATTCCCACAAGGTCGTCGCTTCGCTCGTCCCGCAGTGACCTCGCCAAGTGTGAGCTTCGCTCGAGCGGCCCGTCGCCTTCGCTCTCCACGCTCCGCCTCGCCTGTCCACCAGCGGGTTTACTTGGGGGTCAAGAGTTAGTCACAGGAAACAGGTGCAGGGTAATCAGCGTTTGCTCCGCGCGGGCTGTACTCCAGGCCAGGCCCCCAATACCGGTGTCACTAAAGCCAGGCTAACCAAGAAGATCAGCAATATGAAAAAAAAATTCAAGACGACTGCTGAAAAGAACTTCGTCCCTAGCCTCCATTTGAGGCGACCGGGTACCGCATATAACAACATTTTCATCACGCTCGGCAAGGAGATATGGCCCGAACTCTTGCCCAGGAACCAAAACACAGGGGTTATCGACGAGGATGAGGACGATGACGACGTGCGATATAAACGCAGGGGCATTATGTTAGAGCGAATAATACTTGTACTATGAGCTGCGAATAAACCTTTTTTTGATTTGTGCACTGAATTTCTTCGGTACATATTTCTTTCCCTATCGCAGGAGGAATTCAGACCTCCTGGATAATTTGACGTTTTCAACCGTACGATTTTTTTGTTCTATGCGTGTTTGTCCGTTCGATGATTTTATTTACTTTCATGTCCGAGTGACGCTGAGTCTCTTGATTGTGTTCGTCCAACGTGGTAGGCTGCCGCGCGTGGTGCAGGGCCCGTGGGCTAGCTTCATTTGGATGAAAAAAATACTAGCTATCTGCGAGTGTGCTAGCATTAGCAGTGGCTGAAATCCCCATCATCTCATTCGTTGTCGCCATTTGCACTGTGTTGTCTGTTTCCAGACTCTTCCTCCCTCGCAGGCACCGCAACATCGTCAGCTGCTACTCTTACTCAGACCCTTCCCTCGCCAAAGTCACCACCTCACAGCACAGGCGTGCCCGTACCTCAGCTAGGCGCTGTTGTAAAATGTAGTTGATCGGGAGGTCGGTCGTGCCATGAGAGAGCGTTAATGCCAAACTGGTGCATGCTGTAACAACCCTAAAATAATAAACATGCATTTCATGTCATTCATAAGCCTGTCATCATGTGCATTTGTGAAAATATTAAATTTTGTGTTAAGAAATACACATGAAATGTCAAATAACCTAAGTTAAATTAAGATCTTAAAAAGACTTTTAAATAAAAGTAAATTATTGTGTTTAACAATTTCTGGTGGTCAAACATAATGATAAAGGATTTATGAAATTGCTCTGCTGGTATTTTATTTTGTAAAAATGTCTACAAGAAATAATGAAACATTCTCTTTTTAATTTCCACTTGAATTTTTTAATCCGAAAAAAGAATTGGAATTGGAACTTGGACCTAAAAAGAAAAGTGTTTAAAATGTTTTCAACTCCATCCCTGATTTTTCGCAAAATTTTTCGAGTGCCGGAAGTATGTTTTTTAATTAAAGTAAAGCCGAGGGGTTTTTTTTGTAAAACAACCACATCAGACCCACGAGCCAGTCTCTCTTTCTTCTCTATCTCCCTCAGAACCGCCTCCCACCGCCGTTCGGGGAGCTTCTCCCTGCCGCGCGCCTCCTCCAGCCTGTGCCACGCAGGCACTCCCGGCCACGCACCTGCTTGCCGCCTCCAACCACCGCAGGATAAAGCCCAACACACGCTGCCTTCTCTCTCCCTCTCAGTCTTTTCGCACCAGAGGACACCCGCCATAGCTGCCACTCTGTGAGCTCCATTGCGCCGCTGCTACACTCCATCCTAGCTCAGACCAAGGCTGCAGATCGATGCGCATCAACCTACCAAAGCTATGGGAAGAAACCTCAATCAATTTGGTTGAGTTTTCAGAGAGTATTTCGAAGATTCCCGGGAGGACGTCACCGGCGACTACCATCCACGTTCCTGCGAAATACTCCACACACGGTGAGCCTCCTCGCTTCGTTCTTCCTCTAATTTGTGCGTGGTCTTCATGAGCATCTATTTGACCCATCTCTCACTCTTCTCAACGAAGGATTTGGCCAGCAAATCGATTTTTCCTCGGCCCTGTATTCCGGCCACCACTGCTCCAGTGTCGACAGCTTGTACCGGAGCTCACCACACCTTGTAGCACCCTTGCCGCTCTTGCCCATACTCCGTGGATGCTTGCAGGTCCGTTTTCCCCAATTTTTGGGCACTACGGTGAGCTCTATCCGCCGCCGTGGCTAGGTGCTTGCGGCCTCTCGCCGTCATCGGATTTTCCGGCCGTCCCTGCCGCCGGTGACTCCACTGTCGGACTCGTCGTGTCACGCTGAAGCTGTGGAGTAGGTTACCGGCCAGGTTTCGATCGCCGACGCCGCTCCGGCGCTCGCGCCGCCGCCTCTGGCCGTCGTGTGCCATGGCTGCCGTGTTCAGCTCCAGGCTGGGCCGCGTGCAGCTGGGCCACCTTGCTGCTGGGCCAGCCCATTGCTCTCAGCCGCAGGCCTTTAATCCTGTTGCGATTTTATCCATTTCTAGATTTATTCAAACTTTAAATATTCGTAGAAAATTCCACAAAAATCAGAAAAATGCCAAACAAAGTTCATTAGATTCATAAAATTATTTCCTACTTGATTATGTATTCAAATGTCTATTTTGAGAAATTATAATTTCATAGTTTAATTAATTACCTTTCTTTAATGAAAATGAGCTATTATGTTATGCTAATTATTAAGTGTTTTTGAAAAATAAATTTCTTTAAAAATTAGAGATACTGCAGACGAAAGTGTTTGTGAAAAACTATTTTCCAAAATTCAACATAAACACCGTCATTTCATGTGATCCCAATTTAAGTACCCTATGTATCATTGATTAAGGATTAATCATGAATTATTAATTAATGAACATGATTAATTGTTAATTAATGAACATGAGTACTTGTTAATTAATAAACAAGATTAATTGTTAATTAATGACTAGGATTAAGTATTAATTAACGAGCAAGATTAATCGTTAATTGTTAGTGTTAATTACTTGAACAATTTGAACATAATGAATCAATAATTGTTGGTTAATGAACATAGTTAAGGAAACCCTTGCATGATCATCTCATGTACATTCATGCATGCATGGTTGTAAGTCGCAACGTATTGTTGGTCGACCTAGGTTCCGGCGTGATCGAGGTTCCGTCCGAGGTCGAGAAAGGAGACGGAAGCTTCGAAGTCAACCAGACACGTCGAGGAAGCTAACTCCGCCTCGAATCCAGGCAAGCCCCGGTGCATCCCACCTATGTTTTTAAAGTCTTTTCTTTTATCACAGTAATGAGTCGTGATTGTGCATTAAGTTATAGGAGTTGCTTGATACCCTAGATGTATGAGATAGGTTTCCATTTGTTTATGCTATACTTGGTACAGGTAGCTCAATAGAGTTCGATAACTGCTAAGCTTATGTTATAGGGCATCGGTAGAAGACAAGTGGTGTCGTACACTACTCGCGAGATATAGGGTGATGACTGGTTTATTATTGCTAAGAAGAATGATAAGAATGGAAGTGAATATGTTAATAAGTCGAGACCGGACGGGCCCCGTAGGAGAAAGGGCAAAGACGGAGTTAAGGTCTTGCAAGGTGGTAGCCCCGTCCGTGTCGGTCAAGGACCGTACCGTTGTCGGCTTAGTTGAACAAGTTTGAACGTACCGTACTATATGCTGGTATCATGGGCCCAGCAAGCTGATGTACCCTATCGTCCCGGAGATGTAGCGTAGCCGACTCTCTTTTGCCGGCTGTTAGTGAGAGGATAGTCTCACGGGAGGGAGATGGGTCGACCACGAGGGCGATCGTGGCGTCGCCATACTCCCGGGGAGTTGGAAATGGCTAGTCTTCTGTCAGGTGCTAGCGGGAAAAGTTGTCGTATACGACCGAGTGTGGTGCGTATACGTCGTGTAGTCGGGTTTTGCCAGCTGGTATAAAATCGATTCGAATCGCTGTCCTCGCCGTAATGAGTACCGCTTGTTTAGCTCGTCACATCGTAGTAATCAACTGAAAGATGTGGATGAGAGATGAAAGAACTGTTGATCGGAAATGATCTTGGGTTGCAAACTTGATTGCAGTAGTTGTAGATCGCAAAACCTTGTTCTCTATTGAACTTAACTCGAGCTAAAACTTGAAAGTAAGGATCAACCATTAGAGCTGTTTTCGCAAGAGAGTCAACTCCACGACCGGAAAGCCTTTGCATACTAGGCGTCGGCCTTAGCGTGCTCGTTGACGGGTCGGTCTTGCTGAGTATTAGAATACTCAAGGTTTGTTCGTTATGTTTTTCAGGACCGAGTCGTTCTTCCACGACTCGTCACGGTAGTTGTCCGGAAGAGGTGCCGTGTTCCGAGGGTGGTTCCCTCAAGTAGGAACAGATCCCGACGTCCTGAGCGAGGAGTATCGTGATGTACGACGGGCTCGGTGCATCACGCTAGTGGTCTTTGTTGTAAAGTGCAAATTTCCGCAGCAAGACTCGTAGGTTGTTAAACTTCATTAATGTATTATGCTTCCGCTGTACAATGCTTGTATTTCGAAAACCTGGTTGTATTATACCATGATATATATATTTTGGCTTGTATGAGATGATGAACTATTGTAACTCGCTGCGTCGAGTGTCCCCCTGTACCGAGTCCCGGGTATCCCGGAGGGATGTCACACATGCCAAGGCGTGGCTCTAGGCCTCGGGTACCACTCTTGCTCCCTCTACAATAGTCGCCCTCATGCCTCCAACCTCCTTTGTCGTTCCAACGGACGATTTATCCTCCTCTCACATGTTCCCACAAGTAAAAGTGGACCAGCAACTCCTCGGTCCTCACCCCCGTTTGATTCAATCGTCATCAAGGGTGAACTAGGTACGTAGTGCATCAATTTGCTACGAGAATTGATCTATAGTTCTTGCATGAGGAAGACCACGTGTCAAATCGTCGGGAGGCGGCAACACCATCGAAAGCAAAGGAGAGAACACACCTGCAGGGCAAGGAAGTGTGGGGTGGGTGCAGCCTGCTCGAGAAGCTTGGTGGAGGAGTGAAGGAGCCCCGTCCAACCGCTCATCTCCGTGTCCCCGCCGCCACCATTTCGTCTCCCATCTCTTGTAGATCCCTTAATGCCCTCATTGAACTCAGCTCATCCTTATCCAAGACCGGCACCGGCGATTCCGTCATCGCTATCAACTCGTCCCTATCCGAACACGAGGACCAATGACGTCGTAGTGTCCGCTTGTGACGTGGTTTCATCTGCCGCCGCCGATGCCAACAAGGATGAGGTCACTTGGTGCCATCCGGAGATGACGCCACCAAGTAGACCACCAGCGACGTTGTTTCATATATGGCGTTTGCGGCTGACACCACCGAGGATGAGGTGACAAGAACGCTATGCAAGATAAGGTGTTTGCACAACACCTGGATTCCAAATGACCCGAACAAAATTCTCAACGCCTTGGTCAGCCTCTATAGAGAAAACTTGGGAAAAATTCCAGAGCTGGATATGACTTTTGAGAGACTTAACAATGGGAATTCGCTACGAGCACCGGCATCACTTAAGATAGGCTAACCAAGAAGATCAGCAATATGGAAAACTAATACAAAATGGCCACTGAAAAACTTTGTCTCTCGGCCGCTGTTTGAGGCGAACGGGTACCACACGAAACACCATTTCGTATGCGTGCCCGGGAACAAGTTTTCATGCACATAGGGCAATTAATGTGATAAAAGAACAATATCTTTAAATAAAACGATTACTTACATCAATATTGTCTCAAAAGACTAAATAAGTTACATGCTAGCGGGAGACTTCATAACACCACAGGCAATTGATCCGGGAATTCGCACGCCAAGGCCTTCTCATCGGTGGTGTAGTCCGAACCTTCTCCATCTTCTTAGTAGCAGTAACTAGAGCAACCCTAGTTAGTTAGCATGTCGTTTCATAGCAGCCTCGTGGTGGGTACTCGTAGTCCTGGGTTGTTGCTCCAAGAACCGGTCTTTAACTGTTCGAGGAAGAACTAACACAAAACCCAACCGTACACGGAGTACCCGCCATACAAACCTCTTTCTCAAACCCTTGTTTTCATGTTGTTAAATGGATTAGCAAATTATCATATGATTGAAGTAATCCATTAGTCAAGATTAACGAGACACCGACTCTTGTGTGAGAGCGAAACTAAGCATAATCTAACCATCA
Source organism: Chloris gayana (assembly GCA_031894775.1). NCBI lineage: Eukaryota > Viridiplantae > Streptophyta > Magnoliopsida > Poales > Poaceae > Chloris > Chloris gayana. Next base: position 531,957 of record JAUNZO010004377.1, read on the forward strand.
CCAAACCACAACTAGGACGACAAGGAAATGATAAGCAACAAGATAATAAAGACATTGGATTCAATATTAAACAACATGCATGAAACTAAATTATAGAAACTAAGAATATGAGTTCATAATGCTTCAAGGCCACTTGCCTGCTCCCCTTGGTGCTTCTGCTCGAACTCTAGGTATTGGAAGTTCTCGTTCTGCTCCTCGTCTAATAACGGTACATTAGAAAAACATACACACAACAAAATAAGAAACAGTACACCAAACAATGCCTAACTGACTATGAAGTACCAATAAATAGTACAGGTCACTCGTGATCGCGTAGGCAAGAATCACTAAAGAGAGGGCTACGAGCTAAAAGATATAAGCATTTGAGAAATGTAGGGTTTAAGTTGCATAATAACCTTTTCGGAATACAATAAATTACTTAAATAGGTTTTATAGAACAGAAACCAAATATAGATAATTTTAGCTCTATTAGGCATGAAAGATATATCGTTTATTTCACAATCTAAACATAGAAGGAGGGGGTGCTTTCTATAAAACAGAAAGCGACGATCTAATTAATCTAATCATGAGCGACCTATATACAAAATTGGAGCACCTGCCGGATTTGTTGGACGGCAGCGAGCTCCACGGTGGTTGTTCGCCGGAGTTTGGTTCAATCTCGGCCTACCAATTCTTGTCCCAATTGATAGAGACGAAGTGGATGATGGTCTCGAGCTTGCAAAGGGAGAATTCGGGCTTCGAAACGGCTCGCTGAAGGCACACGACGAGCAGTCCTTTAGCTCCGGTGGTGAGGTGGCCCGGTGGGAAACTTCGTCGGAGACAGGTTTTGCGGAGGCGGAGCGGCGTCGGGATCCTTGGAGCAGCGTGTATGACGACCGGTGCGGCTTCCTCGCGCAGTTCGATGAGCTTTGCGTAGCGGAGGCGATGCAGGGCGTCTGGCTCGGGCAGACGGGGTCAAAGGTAGCGACGCTAGGGCGGAGTGATGATGCGTGGCGACGAGTTGGGCAAAAAGGGGCTGTGGGTGGGGTTGCTCACATAAAATGATAACACGCTCCTTTTTCTTATATAAAATGATCACACCACAATAAATTCAAGATATATTTTAATCTATTTCCAATTTTTTTAAAAAAATAAAGAATTTTAGTGAAAAAAGAAAATTTTGAAATTTTTGGGGTGTTACAGGATATACTGAAATCTGATTAAATATGATTGATTAATGAATCCTTCAAATAATGAATCTAACATATGACATGCGATACAGTTACCTCCAGGAAATATTATCCAACTTCACCACTGAGCTTAATTTCATAGTTGTTTGTAAGAGATTAATGAAGTACTGACATATGAAAACTGTTCTGCAATTTTTTTTCTCAAGAAACGGGAGGGGTCATGCCCCTACAGACACTTATTGTCTCACCAGGTGGTAGCACAAATTGAAGAATGGGAGACGATGAGAAGCCACCTTCCGATGCTTTTGTAGGAGATATGGCCTTTGAGGCAGCCATGGGAGCCAACCTAGCGTGCACACTCGCCACTGATTGAAATCGAGATTTTAATTTATTTAACGGACTGACATGATGAAGAAATCGAGCGTAACTAAGAACACGGGTACTAGCAGCTGAATAGAGTCAAATTCAAAATATATTACCGTGGCATCCTACATTTCGGTGAGAAACTTTGGGATGGCATATATATTTGCGGATGCATTTCCACATAGAAGTTGATCATAATGATGTTCCCAAGAGATGCTATTAATTGCATGCCGTCATCAATGGATAGACACATGAACTCAAAAACCAGTTGACAGAAACATGAATCAGAGCGTATATCCTTGTCTCGATCACAGGAATACATTTCTTTTTTTTGTGTCCTTGTAGCATTAATTCATAATAAACAAGAAAGTAAAGCACGTCCAAGAAGAAAGTCAAATTCAAAATCTATTTTCGTGCCAACCTACATCACAGACCTATAGATTTGTGGATGCATATTTCCTGATGTTCCCAAGAGATGCTATTGCATGCTGTCATCAATGGATAAACACACGAACTCAAACACCAGTTGACAGAAACATGGATCGGAGCGTATCCTTGTCAGACAAAGGAATTGATAGTGTTCCCAGTAATTAAAAACCGTTTCTTGCTTGTTGTGTCCTTGTAGCATTCAGAACAAACAAGAAAAGTAAAGCATGTCCAAGAACATTACATATGAAGCAATCATACAATTCTTACATCTCAAGAGACAGATAATTTGCCTCAATGACCAAAATCATTAGATAACAACAGTGGGCACATGTTTCAGAAGTATAAACCATACCAGGGTATCAGAAAATGAATTGACAACCACTAGAAACATTACTCATGCCTTGCAGTCATAGTGAGTTATCAAATGTAATATCCACGAAGCAATTTCTTGATGTGACGCTTCTTCAAGAGGACTGCATCCTTCTCCGGTAATAAGGGAAATGGAGAACAGCGGAGAGTGACCGAAGGCAGGAACACAGTGATGTCACTCAGCTTCTTCATCGAAATTCTTCCATTGTGGTGGTCCACCGCAAACTCTGTGCAGCCTAGATTTCCGTCAGATCGAAGGACTCGCACAAGGATCATTCCACTATCGGTGTCATCCAGGGATGGCACAAGGTACGAGCTCTCGTATTCGGTGTCGCTGCATACCAGGTCCGCTGTCATCCGAGCCACATAGATGAGGCGTGGATAGGGCTCGAGCACCACCGTGAGCACATCGCCGGAGAATGTCGGGACGTAGAAGCGGCCTCGCACGCAAATTCCACCGCCCTGGACGGACGGCATGTCATCCATGAGGAAGTGACAACCACAGTCCATGTGCTCCACAGCCGTCCAGGAATGTTCCCCATATTTAACAGAGACTATAGCCGTGCAGGTCCCTGCAGTCAGGCTGAGCACAATTGTTGGCGAGGAGAGCGCCCGTCCCTTGTCGTCCACGTCCATGATAATACCGGCCGCCGTGATGCTATCAGCGTAGAACATCTCGTCCTGGTCGTCGTCATCACATGGTCGCGCAACGTCGTACACGGCGACCATGGTCGGGAGGTCGGCGAACAGCATGGTCAAGGGGTTGAGGAGACATACCGTGTCAGTGAAGGTGTGGTGGAGAATGAGAAGGCCCTCCGTGTTGCCATGGTAGGTGTACTCACGGGGATCTGGGAGGCGGATGCGGAGGATTTCTCCGGTGCGCACGTTCACGAAGAGCTCGGGCTTGCCGTCGTCGTGGAGGACTTCTTGGGCGAGCAGGAGCCAGTTCCTGGGAAAATACCGGGGCTGGAAGAGCTTCGGGTGTTCCGTGCAGCTCCGCCAGGGCTTGCAGACTGCCCTCATGCGGATGTAATCAGCCAAGTCGTTGAGAACAACATGGTCGCTGATCTTGGAGACGAGCTCCGGCAGGAGCGCTGCCCAATCTCTCGTCTCACAAGGCCTGAAAGAGAAATACCAGATCTATTTTTACCACATCGGAGAAGGGAGAAATTGAGTTACAAACTGGAACGATCAGGGAGAAATTCTTTTACCTGTTGACGACGACCGCGGTTCCCGTTCGCCCGGCGGCAGCGGCGGCGTGCCTTGGTCGCTTAGTGATGGGAGTCATGGTGGACTAGGGTTTGTGGAGGCGCTGGTGAAGAGGAAGCTTAATTTCAAAGTCGCGTGCCTTGGTTGCCAGCTGGTGACGGGAGTAATGGAAGGCTGGTGGGAGTGGGGGAAAACAACGAATTTCGATTATTTGTCTGGCTCCTCCGGGTGTGAACCAGTGACGAGAGTACAGACAGGGCAATATCCGATTCACTTTTTTCTTTTTCCGGCAAGGAATTTTAACGTTGACTTGGAGGCAATAAACAAAAAAAAAGGTATTTCAATTAGTGTGGAAAATAAGGGAAAAAACACTTGCCATAATTAATTGCTGAGATTTTGTATCGTGATGTTTCTTAATATTTGTCACAAACAAGAAAATTCTTCTACGATGTTAAAAGTAGTATAAATGGATAATGAAGGAAAACAATTGACATAATTAATTATTAGGTTTTCTCTCTTTTTTCAGGGTATTATTAGGTTTTCCATCGTGTTGTTTCAACCATGTCAAAAGTAGTGTAAATGTATGACACGGTCATAAAAAGTTAATAATTTTATATTTCTTTTAACATTGGAAATAACAATGTTCAAAATATATTATCTAAAAAAATGTTCGAAACATGGGTTTTCTGGGGGAAGTCCAGCCTAGGATTTTTCGTAACAGCTTTTTCCTAGTGCACTGTTTATCTGTATTTCATTTGATAATAACTTAGGTGAAAGAAGAATTATATAAACTTTGTACTGTACCTCACGCTTTTTTCTAGTGTACTGTTTATCTGTATTTTCTAGTGCACTGTTTTTCTGTCTTGCATTGCACGTTTAGATCTTGAAGTTTCTTAAATCTCTTAGATAGATACCTTGAAGTGTCTTGCGCAATTAACCTTCCAAAATGGTGGAATGGACTTTGGACTATCCTTAATGGGCCAAATCATCTCCTGCGCCGATCGGCACACGTGTGTGTCGATTCGTGCAGTGGGCCTTCTACGCCTTCTTCGTCCCTCGTCCTCCGTACAACCTTCATTTATGCCAATTTTACCTATATCTGCAATAAAGCTCCAAAACCATGCATATACAAATATATAACTATTTTCATAGGTAAATGGCATATATTAGTGTCAATTGTACTCTAATTGGGGCAATATTCACGTATAAAATGAGCACCTAGGGAGTGCCATTAGTTCCCCCACACTTAAACCTTTGCTCATCCCGAGTAAAGTAAACGAAAGAAAAAGCACGCACATCCTTCTTTCTATCATAATAAAAGTATCTCAAACCATCAAATGTTGAGCATCGTCTCTTTGTGGATTAAATTGTACTAATATTCAGAGGAGTACTAGAATATGGGCATTAACATGAAATCATACCCCAAAGCAATTCATATCCAAACAAAGATTCATAGCCTTTCCTCAAGTGTAAATCACTCAAAAAGTTATTGTGAATAAAGAATCATTTATCAAGTGATGATAGGCAACAATCGATCTTTCAAATCACTCAACCTATAATCTACATCATAACTAGATGTAAAAGAATGATCAATATTTGTGTAACGCTTATATGAGTAGCTAGGTAAGGTAATTCAAGGAATGTAGACATAAATCAATAACATATTGTAAATCTAAGAGATAATTCTTGATTGTATTTATGGAGAATTGTCAAAAATGCCATTATAAATTTAAATTTGTAGAAAGAAACTCACACCTTTTAGATAATTGGACATGTACACAACAAAAGTTGATCTTGACAAAAAAAGAAATTTTCCACTATCAGAGATTGCACATGTTTAGAATAATTCTTGGCTATATTGCAATGAATTTCTTGAGCATCTTTGAGGGTATCCTCTCCCCCACACTTAAAATTTTGCTAGTCCTCGAGAAAACCATTCATTTCAGAAGTGAACCCCTTCTTTTGATTTATTTTACATTTTTCTTGATTTTCCTGTTGGATTTTTCACTATGCACCGATCGGCACCGGACTATGCCAATCGGCGCAGAGGTCTCACACACACATGCTGCTCTAGATCTTCTTCATTCTCGCTTCATCATTTATGCAATGTGCTATATAGCTAAGAATTTGGGATGTGGTCAAGGATTGGTAAGTCTCAACAAGATTTTTGGTTCATGTCGGATACTCAGCGAAGTGTGCATAATTTCGTTGTGAAAATTAGCACTGCATGAGTAAATCAAGGCTAGAAAGCAAAGATACACAAAGGTATGCCCATGACCTGACGAATAAACCGTTTTTTATTTGTGCATTTAATTTCTTCATTACATATTTCTTTCCTTATCGTGGAAGGAATTCTGACCTCCTGATTTATTTGACATTTTCAACCGTAAGATTGTTTTGTTCTATGCATGTTTGACTGTTCAGTGATTTTATTAACTTTCGTGTTCGGCTGATGCTGAGTCTCTTGGTTGCGTTCGACCAACGCGGTAGGCTGCCGCGTGCGTGGTGCGGGGCCTATGGGCTGGCTCCATCAGGACGAAAAAATACTAACTGTCTGTGAGTGGGCCAGCCTCACCATTGGACGAAATACCCATCATCTCATTTGTCGTCCCCATTTGCACAACCGCACCATCCTCTCCGCTCCCCAACTCTTCCTCCCCTCGCGAGCATCGCAACATCGTTAGTCTTCCTCGGACTCTTCCCTTGCTAGAGCCACCGTCTCCCGGCACAAGCGTGCCCGCGCCTAGCCTGGCCCTGTTGCAAGATGTAGCTGATTACGAGGCGAACCTTGCCGCAAGAGAGCGCTAATACCGGACTGAGGCACCCCAAGACATGGCTCTAGGCCTCGGGTACCACTCATGCTCGCTCCACTGTCGCTGCCCTCACGCCTCCAACCTCGTTCGCCGTTGCAATAGATGATTTGTCCTCCTTTCACAAGTCCACGCAAGTAAAAGTGGAGCAACAACTCCTGAGTACTCACTTCTGTTTGATTCCATCGTTGTTAAGGCTGAACTGGGTACGTAGTGCATCAATTTGCTATATACTTGATATGTAGTTCCTACATGAGGAAGACTACACGTCGAATCAATAGGAGGCGGCGGCGCCGCTGAAAGCACAGGGGAGCACACACCTGGACGGTACGAAAGTGCGGGGTGGGCGCGGCCTCCTCGACAACCTTGGTGGAGGAGTGAAGGAGCCCCATCCAACCGCTCATCTTCGTGTCTTCGCCTCCGCTGCCAGCCATTGCCACCGGAGTTGGTGGAGCGTTTCGTCCGGCGTGGTGCTCGACCTATAGTCCGGAGAGATGTTTTTGGGGGAATAAGTAAAGAGGCGCCTAATTTTTGTTCCCGGGAGAAATAGGCATGCCAAGCGTGTGGAATTCATCCTCTCTTGTCCAATAAATCCTAGCATCGCATCCCTGTCTTCATCCATGGCCTTACGATCTACACCGCCATGCCTCCTACCATCGAGTGGTATGGAGACCATTCGTAGTATAGGACAATCACTTTTGGACACGATGCTAATTATTTGAGATGAGAATGGAAACTGGAGGCCGGACATGCAACTTAGGTGGAAAGTGAAGAACTGTAAGTCTTCATGGTGGTAGCCCCATCTGTGCACTCAAGGACCGCGTCGTATCCAACCCACCCATGTAAATAAGTTTGAACGTACCGTTTTGCATGCTGAAGTTTAAGGGCCCAGTAAACGGACGTAGCGACGGATCACTGTAAGGTCGGAAGATTTCCCTACTCCCTTGTTTACTAGGCGGTTTTTGGGAGGAGAGGAGGGAACACTCCACCCACGGATGACGTCCGAGATGGCATCGCCATGAATCAATTGTTTCTTTACCCTACTTACCCCCTCCGTCTCAAAATGTAAGGACCTGATGTATTCAAAATTTTTCTCACAACGAAAGCATTCCTAAGAGATAAGACAAAACCATAGTTGATTGGTGGCTGGGTGAGGAATTGATGAGGTAGTGCAACATGAGGGCTATATATGATTTATTTTGCATTTGAATCCTAGAAATGCTTACTTAAAGAAATGGAGGGAGTAATACACTAAAAACAGTAACCAACAAAAAAACTGGTGTATATAAAGTCGCTTCAAAAGAAAGGTTTCCTCCAAATTTCGCCTAACTTGATCTAGTTTCTAGTCAACAAGAAGATTATATTGGTTACTTGGTGCTTCGGATGAAGGCGATCAAACGGTGCCACCATGCCAAAAATATATGTATCCCTTCTCATGAAGATGATTAATTAACAAAAAACTAATTAAATTAATAATTTTAAATTATATTCTAAAAACTGAAAAAACATTACATGTCTGTTACTTTGACGCTATTATATCCTTAATATGGAAATAAAACAAACTTATTATATGTTATGGCTTCTCAACTTGGAGCAAACTACTGGCATGTACTTTTGGAAAACTAGTTGTCAATAGTTTAGACTGAAAATCTCTTCTAGATGGATAAGAGGAAGCTGTTATATATTCCTAGTTAGTGCCCTTTGTTCAAAAGGTAGCCTGTTTTGGCTACAACATTCGGCATTAGAAGATTATACTGTTGTAATGTAATGCTATGTGCTTCATAAATGATATGATATTTCTCCTAGCCTCATTATCACTACTAGCGTATCAACCCGTGCCGTTGCATGGGTAAGGTATCAATTGTTACGCAACATGCATGGGTAATATTCTATATATTGCTGTAATATAAAATTCAATTACAAACATGCATGCACACTTGATGTGTTAGAAAAAAATACTTATATATTTTCCTGTGACTATTCAGATGGCTATGTGTTGTGTATTTTTCCTTTATAAATATCTTTTGTGATGGTAAGATCGATGCAACTGCAATAAACTACAACAACCTGGGACCGTTTGCACACTCTATATAACACAATTATTCTTGTCAGCTCCCTGAAACGACCCTTCACTGAGTTTAAAACGTAACTAGTGAACCTACCCGCGCACTTGCGCGGTTACCCTAGGTATCTTATTTAAAAATTAATTAAGATTATTTTTATTGAATTTTGTGTCGTGTCCTATACCAATCATTACTAATCTAATTTACTAAAAACTCAATCCATCACAAAGGGCCACCCATTTTAAACTGCTCTGGCTAGATATTAAAACTCCTTTCAAGATTTTACCATGTCATGTAGTTTTAATCAGTACATGTATCTTATTTTATGAACAAGTTTGAATAAGAATTAAAAATGCTGTAGACATCTGAGAACATGCTAATTATGTTAAAAAATGCTAGGCCACTGGAGTATTAGGAATATATTTGGAGATTTGGAGCCTACTGGAGATGTACTAAAATAAGGATAAATAAAAAGAGCTGTATGATACTTCAAAGCCTACATCAATGCACGTCCAACCTAATTATAGTTAAACAGTATTGAATAAGATTGTCAACCAATGAAACAGATATTGGAGGTCCATATAGTTGCACCTTTTGTGCATTAATCGTTAGTTCTTATGCATTATATTTAATGATAATATGTCTTGCAAGACGTACATTTCACAGGATTTGAACTTGATCGCCCCAAGTGCCCTATAATAAACCAGAAATATCTAGCCAATACACCACTGCCACCAGGATATATGTTGTACCATTTCATCCTCCTGATCACAGACAAGACATCGGGCTAGATGGGGTAAAGCCTCTCTTAGACAACAGATCAGCCATCCAACATTTCTTTTGGATGGCTAACCAAAGGAACATTTTGCAGACTTCCACAAAAGATTTTCGATCCATGGAAGAACAGCCTGTAAGCAGATTTTGAAGTGAAGGAACCTGAGGCATCTTGTCTGCAGCAGGGCTTACCTTGCAGCATTGTAAGAACACATGTGCTTGATTTGTCAGAACTCTCTAAGATCATAGTTTGTCATGCCAATAATACCTATGGCTCAACCATGTACATGTCTCATACCAATAGTTTGGCATGAAGAAAATGTATCAGATCCTAGAAATAAAGATTTTAATATGTTGGTAATCAAATCTTAGTTTAGAAATGACAAAAAAATGTAAAATAAAACAAGGCATCCTGGGTGAAACTTTTAGATCAATAATTCATTCAAGACCTGGCCCAGCGGAGTAGGCGTGTTGGCCAGCATGCGGAGAAGCGGAGTCAATTGTAGGCACTCATCTCTTACTGATCAGGAAGAAACCCTTGCGTGCAGAATCTCTGAACGTGACATCCATCTGTTTCATCCATGGCGGTGCTCATATTGACGGGTTGTTTCCTTTAATGTCTGTTGCTCTAGGACCTGCCAAATTTAGATCTCAAGTAACTAATGGGAAATCTTGTTGTCCTCGCATCCACAATTTGTTAGTGTTCTGGTCAACTCATCTGAAATTGTGTCAGAGTGCGGAAAAACATCTACCATCAAGGGGTAGAAAGCTACCCCAGACATTATCAATGAGTAGACAATAGTCTGGCATAATGTAGTCGTGGTGGTCTTTATACCCTCCAAGCCTCTAAGTGATCCAATACGGAACAGAAAATGTCGTATTGGATGGATTGTGAACATTTGAACGGTGTCCTAATGATTTCTTACTTTTTCTGAGATGGTGTGTTTCATTTCCTGCGAAGGAAGGAACCACAAGTCATAGCTGAAATATATAGGACAGTAAAATTTGTGCTACTCAGGATTCAGTTCTCACAATAGATTAGTAGTGTCGGTAGTTGAAACAGACTTAGTACTGGCCCCTCTCACATAACTCTACCCATGATCTATAATGTCACGTGCTGCATGCCTAAAAACCTTCCTGCTGCAAACAAAGAATCTGTTCTATTTCAGCGCCATCATTTAGCTGGCACACTATATATGTAACATGCGGAGTTTACTACAGTGCACGCTGTAAATACATGATGCTGTTCTGTTTGCTTTAGATGTGATCGAGCAAAGGAGTACGTCCATTACGCCATCACATTAACTAGAACAGCCTGGACCAACTGCTGGTGCTAGCATGTGTCTGTCGTCAGACGATCAAAAGCAAAGCCCTTTCGTGCGGAGGTAGGAAAGGAACTATGAACTGGTAGATACAAACCAAGCTGGAGCCAAGGCCTTGTCGAGAAAATCTCGTGTTATTGTGTTGCGCACGATGATGTGATGCTGATATTTTGCAGCTGACATATGCCGCGGTAGCACTAGCCCTAATATACTTCTGCAAGCTTGACCATCGTACTTTCTTCCAAATCATGAATCCACCTAGTTTAGATATCCTACCATGTTTCTCGCCCGTGTTTTCTCCTTTTCCCCAGTTTTCTTCTTTGTTTTCTGTAGTTGCACTATTTTCCCCTGATTCGTCCTCTATCTTTCCATGTATGGTGCTTTGTTTGACACGATTCAAGATCAACAATGGTTTCATGCACTTGACATAATCCGGTTCGAGTGCCTGACTGACAATAGCAAGCTACGCACAGAGGAGCTCTTTTTATGCGCCCCATGCCAAGGATGCTCCGAAGCCTTCCTATATCCCCAAGTGCAATTAACTTTGCAGCCTGATCGAGGTGCTTGCTCGGCAACCATTTCAATTCACTGCTCCAGCAGTTAATCCTGTTCCACTGATCTATCATGCATCAGATTGTCAATGAACTGGCACAGATAATATTTCAGTGGTAGTATTAGCAATCAACAAAAATATATTTGGATCAACCAAACTATTTAGCTGAAAATACGGCACGGTTTTGCAATGTTCCATTTTTTAATATGAACTCTGATGTAACTGACAAGTAACTAACAACATCTAATAATTTCCATGATGAATTCAGCAGCACGTATTTTGCACTATAGCAAATACAGATCTCGTAACGGGGGTCAATTATAGTTATTGGCTACATAAGAAAGCAGAACGTCTTGTCTTCTAGATAAATCAGGCACACTGAAGTGGATGGCAGAGTGCAGCCGGATTGTGGGGATGCTGCCACCCTGCCGGCTACCGTGCTCACTCACGCCGCCCGGCGTGGTAGCCAGCGTCCGTTGCTCCCGCAGCCAAGCCGTCATTGGGCGTGCAGCAGAAATTGGGAAGGCTGGGAATCGAACCCGTAGGGCCACCATCACGTGTCCAGGCTATTCAAACCCTAGCCAACTTCGGGTCATGTGTTGTTGTGACGGCAGCAGGCATGAGCACCCAGAGATGTTGTGCCATTGCTGCTTCAGTTGTGCTATTCAGAGTTCTCAGGCCCGTCGACGCCATGGACATCAGAGTACTCACAGGATAGACAATCTTTAATACTGAGAAGCTCAGGTACGAAATTTATTTATTTTGAGATCCGGACTCCTATAAATTCTTATGATTTACTTGTTTTAGTTCCTATTATTTGCATAGTTTGACTGCAATAGGCTTAACTGCAGCTGTCATTCCATCCATATGTTTGAATAAGCAGGCACTTTGTCGTGAACAGAGAATGCCTTTAGTTCGTTTTATAAGTTGTTCCCATAATTTGCAGCAGCAAAGGCCGGCAGTTTTCCATACAAAAATAACAATTGTAAGGTCATTCTAATTTCAGCAATGAAACTTCCTAATATCATGTTGCATATAATGGTTGTGCGCTTTTCAGTTTATAAAAAATTCATGTTTACATATAATTATTTGATCAGTACAGGGTTTATGTTACCATCATGTTTTCTCCATGTTTTGATTCATTTTAATTTTTCACCAGTGTAGTTGAGAAGATATGAAGTGGTAATTAGGTTCTAAAAAATAGTAGGATTGATTGGTTGACTTCAAATTTTACGTCCCATATTTTCAAGTGCTTTTGATAATGTGGTTGAACCAATGCCATGTAGTTTTCTAGATTCATAGATTTGATTTTCTTCATTTAGGATCATCTACGACCTGGTGTCCACATTTTGATCCACATTTTGCTAGCAGGAGGGTAAATCAAGTGGGCATGAAAGCAACTAAAAACAGAGTTACTTTGATGTTTTGAAGTCAAAACGTCCTCTTTCATGTTTTTTAGTGTTTCAGATATTGTGGCTGAGAACCACTGCAGTTTTTGCTAGCTCCATGACTTGATTTTGCTTATGTGTTGGTTTCTGAAATACAAATATCATTATTCTTGTGTCATGCTTTAAACTTTGCTTAGTGTTGGAAGGGGAACATGTCTTATAATAATTTCCTCTGATTGGCTCAGTTTTTTTTATAAGGGAAATTATATTAACATAGGAAATAACCGTACAACAACACTCATAGATAGAGTGCAGAAAGTTGGTGCCTAACACCCAGCATATGAACTACATGCCTCTGGATACAATAACTAAGTGAAATACACAAAAGGCACACAGGTATTAGTAGGCTCAGTAAAGAACGATGACTTGCCATACACGGAAGTCGACGGGCTGCCCACCGAGAGGTTGCCAGAGAGGCCTCGCTGCAATAGCTCAAGTGCGTTGAGGTCGCCTTTATGAATGACCATCGCTGATGAAACATGATTTGTTTGAACTTCATCAAGGTGCATGTGGAAGACGAGTTCTCAACCTTTGGGCGGCAGAACTCATGGAAGCAGACTTGTTGTTCTTTAGTGTCACAGAACAGAGGACCCGTAGCGGTGACCACATTTCTATAGATGGCGAGTACGGCATGTCGTTGTGGACGACCAGAGAACATGTACCATGGACACGCTGGAGGGTTGCTGTCGTTGACGATGAAGATTAAATCCTCAGTGAACCAATAGTTGCTGGTGGTAGGACTTGGATCCGGACGCGCAAGGTGATCCCCAAATGGGCTGGCCCAGAGGGGCGCCTGTGCGGGGAATCTGACGACAGTGGGGGAAACAACCGCTTGCCGGGCGGGGTGGCCTACCACGGCGGCGCCACGGCCACCAACATCGAGAGCGGTGCCCGGCGGTCAGGCGAGGGGCCTCCCTCGAACCTGAACCAAAAATTTGGGGTGCTCAGCAAGATGTGATCTGCAATTTTCTTGTTGGTGCCACTGCAGTCGAAGATCCTATGGCCCAGATGGGCGGCGAGCCGCTGAACTGGCTTCTTGGAGCCGACGAAGCGTGGAGGCAGTGGCTGGCGGCGATGGCTTGAAGTCGCGGCAGGCTGAGTGGTGTAGATAGTCACCGACCTGCGCGGGGCAGAGATGAAGTCGGTAGGAGGTTGCAGGGACGGTGGCTGCAGACATGATGCCTAAAGGCATAGATCTGCTCGCCGACCGAGTGGAGGCGGCCATCGCAGAGGCGGTCGCGGGACCAGGTAGAGGAGATCCAGCCAGCGGCGGCGTAGATCCGAAGAGAGCCGACGGACTAGTGGATGGGAAAGAGGGGCACCGGCCCCCGAGGACGGCGCGCTCCAACGAGGAGGAGAGGTGTAACAGCCCGGAAACATGTACTCTTATGGGGTGTAATAAAAATATTTGTTTTTGAACAAATTTGAATCAATTTGGGGAACATTTGAATTCAATTCGGTTGAATTAATTCGCAAGACGAATTGTTTGAAAATCTTCGCCATGGACCGAATCCTCGCCAGCCCAACTTCCTTCTTCTCCCCTTCGGCCCAAGTCCAGCCCGACCCGGATGCAGCGAGTGCATCTTCCACCTTTCCCTCCCACACCGCGCGCCCGTGACCCGGACGCCGAGAACACGCCACGCGTCGCGCGTAGACGCTGCCGCCGGGTGCTCTACCACTCCCTCCACCTTTTGGAGCCTTCAAAACCGCCCCCATGTGCCCCGCCGCCTCACTCCATCCTCTTCCGCGCCGCCCGGGCGCAGGCAACCCTAACCCTAGCCGCCGCCTCGCCGAGGTTTTCATCGTCGCCATTGGAGAAAGTTCGAGCAAGTAAGATTCGTGTCACTTTTCTTGTTCTTCGTGCTGCGCTGATTCGATTGGTGCTAACGGTGCTCGATTCCGTGCAAGGGAGTGGAGGATTGAGCCAAGGGAAGGTTGAAGTCGTCAAAGAAATCGCTGTCGATCCTCGCCGTCCGTGCGTCTCCGGTGAGCTCATGCTCCGTACTCCTTGTCGTTCGCCTTCCCCTTTGGAGTTAACCCATGGCTTGTATCCGCCTTGTAGCTCGGGAACGACGAGAGCGCGGTCACCGCCCGTCCGCCTCTGTTCTTCTTCGCCGCCGTCCAGGAGCTCGCCTTGTCGCCAGGCCGGTCCCGGCTCTCTCCGGTCAAGCTCGAACTCATGGTTGGACCTTGGTGAGTCGCCGCACCCGAAGCTCTTTCCTTTTTGTCGATTCCGTGCCCTCCCCTTGTTTTCCGTCGAATTCCCGCCGTCGTCCCCATGGACGTCGGTGAGGTTTTGCTTGCGCGCGGGCTCATGCCTCGTCCGAGGGGTTGGAGAGTACCGTGAGGAGTAGTGGGAGCTCGTGCGCGCTTCTTGGCAAAGTTTGAGGTGGGGTTTCCCTGCTGTCCCCGTGAGCCATGTATGCGCCGCCGCAAAGCTCACCGCCGGCGGGTCTCCGACGACCATTCATGGTCGGGACCTAGTCCAATAGCCTCGCAGGGACATGAGTCGCACCTTGGTGTCACCAATTTTGATTCTTGTGAGCCCGGGAGTATATCCCCTTGAGCGCCGCCGCGGACCGCTACTCCGGTGAGCTCGCAGTGCTCGTCGGAAGGGAGCCGGTGCTCGAGCGTGGTGTGGGCAGGAGCGCGTCGGCTTGTAGGTCGTCCGGGTGCACGCAGAGGGGCCACCGGCGAGCCGTAGCGGCCGGATGGGCCGATTCCGGCAGCTCCCGTGGAGGAGCTCGGGCGGCGCCGCCGGTTCCGGTGGCGCTGATGTGGCGGCCGACGTGTCGTGATTTTCTGCTGATGTGGCGCCACGTAGCGTAGGTTTCTACCGACGTGGCTCCGAGGTGTCGTCTCGCGTGGCAGCCGCGTGGCAACCACGTGGCAGAAGAATTGCCACGTGGTGCTGACCTGTAGGGTGTTTGATCTACGTGGCACCGTCGTGGCATCGACGTGGCGCTGACGTGGTGCCCGCGTGTCAGGGAATATTTCAGAGAATATTCCATTTCTTTTTATTGGATTTTCCTGAATTTCCATAATTCCTTTTTCTTTGGAAATTCATATCTTTTTCCTGGAGACTCGGAAAAATACGCGGTCGGTTGCGTTGGACTCGTAGCGACGTTCTCTACGCGTTAGTGTAGCTTTTGGTCATGTTCCTGTACCGTAATTTCCGTCGTTAATTCCGTACTTTTTCCTATTGCCTCGTTATGCGTGCCTAACCCTTGTTTCACGATCCGTCTATCGAGGGTGCCGAGGAGTTCCCGTCCGAGCCGCAGTTTGAGGAGTTTCCGCTAGAGCAGCCGTACGAGTACCCCGACCCGGCTCGGGAGCAGCCCTATCCGGGCAAGCCGCAATCCTTGACCACTCTTGCTCCTATTTAGTACTTGCATTAAATTGGATCATGCATGATTAATGGTCACTTGCACTTGTAGTTTAACTATGCCATACTATGCCATCCTTGCCACCGTTTACCATAGGTTGTTCTACTCGTTACTCGCATGCTTAGTGCTTAATTGAACCCCATGATGACTATACATGTTTTTGTGTAAAATAAATTGTAGGTGTTTCTTCGGTGTCGAGTTTCTGTACTAAATACCCTCGTAGGACCTTTTGCGGGGGCGAGTGTGTAGGTGGTTAGGTGCTCGGGAGACTTCGGGGAGTCTCTATTTGGAGAGTACCGTTGCGGGTACAGCTTGTGTAGGGGCCTTGGGTTTATAGGGCCCCTGTTGTGGTGACACCGTTGTTGAGACTGTTGTTTTGAGGAGAGGGATGGTGACTCGCCCCGACAGCTTAAGGACCGGTTCTTGTGCTTGCTTGCTCTTTGGTCTACTAGCATACCACGTGACTTGTATGGGCGGGCTGGATCATAATACTTAGCGGAGGAATGGGTGGCCCGCCGTGGTGTAGAGATTAGTGGTAGTGGGTGTTGGAGCGTTTGTCTCGACCCACGAGCAAAGGATATCCCACCCGGCCCGTGGTACGCCTTGTCACACCCTTCAGGACCTTCTTTTCCTATGTTGTGGTTAGAGGATCCCGGACTCGAGGGACGGGCGCCACCCATTCGATGTTTTGAGGAGTGATCTTGTGAGTGTTGCTTTGCTTGGGCCACGACGGTGGTCTTTTGTTTGAGTACCTCTTCACGTGGGTACAGCTTGCTTACTCTCTGCAGAGATATATAAATCTATACGTATAGTCTAGCCCAAAGTATGGGCACTACCTCTGAGCGACCCACTTGATTAGCATTTACTACTTCTCCCCTCCGATAGGTGTTTTACTTCCGGCCTCGAGCCGTGGTCCCGTGGAGGTGTGCGGGACATAAAACTTGACCCTTGCAGGATTGTGTTGTTTCCTGCAAGGCCACTTATAAAATTTGACTAATAATAAAATATGATTCACATAGACTTGAGGAATAATGCTTTAGGTGCTAGCCCTTGCCTTTCCTTGAACTATCCCAACATGCATACATTGTTGCTAGGTAGTTTGCGTCTTGCCGAGTACGTTATGTACTCACGGCTTTGTCACTTTGTTTTTCGGACGCCGTTGCCGAGGAGCCGGCCGAGCCGGTTGAGGGAGCCGACGGAGAGGAGTGACGGTCTCGCCTACACTCGAGTCGCTTGTGGGTATGGTCTTCACCACGGTTCTTCACCGGAGATGCTTCCGCTTTGCTTCCGCTTCGCTTCCGCTAGATTTCTATTATGATTTCGCGATGGCCCGCGTGCCACGCTCTTGTACTCTTGAGATTGAGACTTATGCATAATAATAATGTACTTGGAGATTCTGTTATCTTGCCTTGATTACTCTCTTTATTTATGGTTCTTCCGTACTAACATGTGTTGGATGTACGTGCCACACTCCCGGGAGTGGCATAGAGGTACAAAGGGTCCGGGTTTCACTTAGGTGAAATTCGGGTCCTCACAGTTGGTATCGAGCCATACTTGACTCGTAGGAACGAGACCCTTAGAAACTGGACGTAACCATAAGGACATGATCTAGATCTTTAATCTGCTAAACCCCTTTCATCAAACTTTGAAATCTTTCTTATCGTTTAAAGTTCTCAACGTAAGATATGACTGAATGGATAAGCCTTACTATGTTTGCTTTGATGAATGATCTGCATACTATTCTTTTACACATGAAGATTCTTTCAAGATTTGAAGAAAGTGTTGGATAACCCGTACTAATGGTTGGATTTGTGCCTTTGTTAACGAGATGCCGAGAGGAAGGGGTCTACACGTACGGTTTGACCAGGCAGTTATGGAGGTTGACGAGCAGGCCCCCGCAGGACGTGGCCGAGGCCGTGGCGGAGGTCGTGCAGCTCCCGCGGCCGCCGAGGGTGCCGCCGGACGAGGTCGTGGCGCCGCAGGCCGTGGCCGTGGCGGAGGAGCCGTGGGTGCTCGTGGCGGAGGACGTGGGCGTGGCCGCGGTGGAGAGGCACCACCGGGTCTCGCAGCTGGAGAGAAGAGGTCGCTGGACAGCAGGAGGCACCAGCGCAGCAGGAGGCGCCAGCCCAGCGAGAGGAGGCCGAGCAGCAGGAGATACCACCACCGCCACCACCTGCTCGGACTCTTGCCGAGGTGATGGCGATGCGGACCAACATACCGGGAGGTCCGATGCAGATGCTGCTGCAGCAGCAGCAGCACCACGAGCAGAGCTCCACAGCAGCAGCAGCGAGCACAGTACCACGCAGGCCGCAGTCGGTCCGACATGCGGAAGGAGGCCTTCCGCGGACTTCAGCCGGACACGTTCTCTCACCGCACGGACCCTCCGGACGCCGACAGCTGGCTCGGGACGGTGTCCAAGCAGCTAGTGATGATGGAGTGCACCGACGCGAGTGTGTGTCACTTGCTTCGTACTTGCTCGAGAGGCGCAGCTAGCACGTGGTGGGACACTTACGTGGCCAACCACCAGGACCCGACAAGTATCTCTTAGGATGAGTTTGAGCGGGAGTTCGAGCTCAGCACATCCCCAAGGGAGTGATGGACAGGAAGGCGGACGAGTTCCGGAACCCGAAGATGGGAGCTATGGGTGTGCTCGAGTACTACCACGAGTGGACCGAGCTGTCACGCTACTCACCTCGTGACGTTTCCACCGAGCAGGTCAAAATCTCTTTTTCAGCTTTTCGTCTCAAATAATCACCATCTACTCTTCTCAATGTTTTGCTCAACACGTTCTATGTTGCTTTCTCTTCATCTCACTTCTCTTCGTGAATTTCTATTTTTTCCACTCGAACAGGACAAGATCTACTATTTCAAGCGGGGTCTCAAGGCTGAGATTGGTCCCCACGTGGCAGGGTGCTCTACCCCGAAGGAGCTAGTGGATAAGTCTATTGAGGTTGAGGATAGCATTGAGAAGGTCAAGAGGATTGAGGCACACAAGAGGACCGGAGGGCAGCTGGACCGTTCGGAGGACAGCAGAGGCAGAGGTTTATCGGGCAGCGAGCAGCAGTTCACTCGTCCACCACAGGGACAGTTTGGCGGTTCTGCGCAGTTTGGCAGCTCAGGGTGAAACCCTAGGCGGCTTGACTTGGGAGCGGAACCAAGGGGCGGAAATTGCGAGAAGATTATTGCGGAACCCTAATTGGCTCAGTTGAAAATGTGCTTGCTGAGCCATTCATGCTTCCATTGCTTACACAATCTGATGTGAACAAGGGTGCCCTATCTTCCAAAAGGTTCTGGTAAATGATAATTTGGTGGAGACTTGACACAACTTGATCCGGCTTTTGAAAAACACGATCTGAAACACCACGTCTCCTATGGTTATCAACCGTGCAAACACGATTGACCTCGCCCGGAAGGCTAATCTCCGCCTGCGAAGCAAAGAACACAAGCAAGAACGAGAGAGAATGCAACACAATTTGCACATATGAATGATTAAGCTCACAAGTTGGGGTCTCACAAACCGATGAACGGCGAAACTGTCAAAGCAGAATAATCTAAGAAAAACCCAACCCTAACTTGGCTGGGAACTGTTGCTAATAAGGACTTGGGGACGTGCAAGACCCCCTGGACGTGCCCCTAATGGGTTCACACGAGATACACGGCCCAAAGGCAAGAAACAGTGATGCAGCACCAAGACAGAATGTAGACGACACATTCTTTCGATGATTCCCGACGACCCCGGATGAATTTAAACTATATCGGCGCCATTGGAAAGTTTATGAAATTATCTTTCCATCCATATATAGAATTCCAAATCTGACTACGTATGCGATCTGTGCGTCCGTTTTAAGATAGACTGTTCCTGGACTCCGAGACGGACTCGAAGTCGACTTGATTTGGGCCTTCACCGTGCCTTGCACGCTCTTGCTGGACCTTCACGCTTCCAAGCCCTCTTCCATGCATATCCTGGTCCTCTCCTTGGTTCCCAATCACAATATAATCATTAGGTAGCAATCTGTTCTCAAAATTATAAAAGGAAAGATTTAGGAACGAGCTCACCTCTAAATTCAATTGTCGGACGCGAGCTCTAGTGATTGGTCCTTGAATATCCAGCAGAGGAGTGTCATTTGTATCCAAAGGAGTGATGTCCTCGTCACAATCAGATATAATTTTTATTAGGTTCTATCTATACCTGAGACAATCTTTCTTGGTACGACGTTATAATTTGCAGTCCTCTTTTAACTTGATGATCAAACAAGTAACAAGGTACCATTGCATCACTCTGGTAAATGGGTAAGAAAGGGGACTGATTGTATAATTCTTTGCAATGACTCTAAAATGCTTTTTTTCTCCTTTTGATAAGGTGTCACCTGGACTGCTTTGGGAAAATGCACATGGTTAGATTGGTTTATAGATTAAGGATACAATATGCCTCCCTGCGGTCACATTTGAACCATTGTCATCTCTTTTAAGATTAGTTTAAATTCAGTTGCCCCTCTTCATGGTTACGTATATTTATATGTGACTGCTCACTGCTGACAAGAAAGAGGAAATTCTTGTTGCCTGTCTTATGGTAATCTGAATGGCTCTTGAACAAGCATTGATTTCTGTATTTTTATCATTAACCAAGAGTGCTATTTCCAGTAGACAATGGGAACTTATCTGCAAGTGATTTTGATGGAAATATACATATGGTATTTGTTTTTGTTGTGTAGGTAAATGGGGAAAGAACCCACAGTTTTTTGTCGGATGAGGATTCTTTGCATTAGTCCCACATTGACATTCTAAATGCAGAGAGTGACTTTTGTGTATTAGTGAAAATCTGGACCGTTCACCCCGAAGCGAGCAGCTACACCTCTTTCTTCCTCCTTTTCTTCTCTGAACTCCAGCAAAGGCAGCTAGCACTCCAGCCAACAATCTTTCCCCTACAGCAAGCTCACCGAGACCTAGTAAAGTGTGCTGGCCCACTGTTCTTCTTCTCACATCTTCCCCTATCTTCCCCTTGCGGTCCAGCCTCCAATCTTTCGCTTGTGCATACCACTGTTCTTCGCCCAAAATGTATGATAGCCCAAGAAGAATACAAGACTCAATGTCTTGGGATCAAATCATAGAGCAAAATAGTTGCCGGATCGGAGTTATGTCAGAAGAGGGAGCGACTCAATCATCTTCCTTGTAGCATATAAGTATTGGGAAGGTGGTCAATCCACCATGGGAGGAGCCCGTTCTATGTTTAAAGCTTGATTCAACACTGAACTATTTCGATTCAATCGTTTACATATCTCTATTCAACTATAAACAAGCCAAATCAAGCATTGAAGGAACTGGTTTGAAGTCCATATGAGAGATTTGATTCTTGGCTTACCGTGGCCAACGATTTGTGAAGGTTGACCAATGCCAGTTGTTAATCTTGCTGCAGGTCAACTGCTAAAATGCTTCCTGTGCGCTATAGATACATCTAGTTTGTGGCTTCACCGTGCTGATTCCTACTCGGTGGCCACGACGTTGAAACGCAACGGCGACTACGAGGTTGCAGGATGGATGCGCCGCCAGGTTGCAGGACGGACTCGACGTGTCCAGAAGAGACAAACAACTTGTGTGCCTCTTTGTTAATGGGACGGATGTGTGAAGCATAGCCGTTTGTTTGAATATAGATGGTCCAGACGTGAGCTAATGCCCAACAATGGTTCTCTGCATTAAAAGGAGCTAATGCAGAGAATCTTGATCTTCATTACTGTTGATGTCTTGTAACCTCGATAACACAAGTGTATGCTTACTGAATTACATTTGTATGATGCATAGTTATTATTAGCAATTTTGTGTGCCATGGCACTTGTCACTCACTTAAATATAGTTTTGTCTACTAAAAGCATCACGTCCTGAGCCTAATAATCAGCATATGTTTGACAGTGAACTGTGCCATATTAGTAGAGTCTCTGTTCCTAACCATGCATTGATTTGTGCTTCTGAATCTTCCTTTGTGTGCGTATTCTGCTTGAAAGAAATTATTCTATCTTTAGATGCATTTCAGTGCTCAAGTCCACTAGAGTGGCGTCGATGTTGCCCTGGCTTGTCTTCCCTCGATCTTGGATGTTGAGTGATAGTGTGGATGCAAAAGTGAAGATTTGCAATGCCAGTGGAACAAAATGATAATATGTTTGTCATGCTTACCCCTTATTAAGAGAAGACCATGTGGTAGCATCAAAATGGCTATGCAGGTACTTGAATGGAATGCTTCATGGTGTGATCAATGTGAGGATTTTTTTCTATTGCATTGTGTCGTCTCAAGTCATTCTTCATCCAAGTGGTCGAGGTTAAAGTTTTTGCAGCAATTCTGGTTTGGTTTTGAGCAGATTCATGTCCATCTAGTACTGACTGTTAAAGAGATATGCATGGAAGTGACTTTCTTTTTTCTATAGATGCATCTCCTTTTGTCAGAAAGCAAAAAAAAGGAAAAGGAATTATGATTTGGAGTACAATTATAGTGGGTCATGTTCTGTACTATGCATGTAAACAAAAAAAGACTGTCATAGGAAGTCCTCATGATACGTTCACTCCGAACCAACAGATATCAAGTTGTCATATTCCTCTCATATTGAGTCTTTCTTTTATTGGTAGGTCTCAAACATGATAGTTCTCCAAAATTGTTACCTTACAATTTAATGTTTTAAGGGAATGGTGGTTGTAAGGGTAATGGCTGTTACTTAATTCACTTTAATAATCCAATATCATTATTCTCATTTATGTGAAAATTACGTTGACTTTGAACTTTCGGAGAAAATTATTTTCAATCTCTTGACTGGACCAACAGAGTGGCGCGCCCCAGCTTCTAGTTTTGTCTAATTTGAGGGCCCTGAACCGTCGCATCGGCCCCACTTGGCATGGGATGGCCCTGTCACAACTGGCCATGTTGACCTCCACGGGGCAGCGCGTGGTGCAGGCTGCCGCTCTCGTCGCTGACCTCCTGAATCTCGCCGTTCTCGTGCTGCGCCCTCCTCGACCACGTCGGCGCGGACGAACGGTGCCACGGTGTTCTTTGACTCGGATGTGAGGCCTCATTACATGGACGAGTAGTGCAAAGTTGTAGTTTAGAGATACGTAGCAGTGATAAAATGTTTTAATTCACGAGAAAAAGCACTAATCATTTGGATTAACACGATTCAAATTTGTTAAGCAGAAAACAATAAAATTGGACATTTTTTATATCATGTAGTGAAGAAATTCATGAAAATTCAATGCACAAATCGATGATACAAGTATCAGGTAGTGAAGGAATGAAGTGCACAAATCCAAAAAGGTCCTGATACTAGTATTATTCGTTCTAACATAATGTTATGCGTTTATATCACGCGTCCTCCTCCTCCTCCTCGTCGTCATCATTGTCGTCGACGGTATTAATGCCCCCTGCGTCTGGCAGAAGTTCGGGCCATACCTCCTTGCCGAGCTCGAAGAAAATGTTATTGCGTGTGGTACCCTTTTTCCTCAGTCGGCGACGTGGGACGAAGTTCCTTTCAACAGCATTCTTGAATTTATCTTTCATGTTTTTTATCTTCCCACCTAGCCTGCTTTCGGTGACGCCGGTGCTCGCAAGCGTATTTTCCTCATTAAATCTGTTAAAAATCACATTGATCTCTGGGAGTATTCCCGAGTTTTCACTGCGGATCATGATCAATGCTTTGAGAATCTCGTTTGGATCCTCGAGATTCCACAACTTGTACTGACCCCTTATCTTGCGTAACTTGCTGGTGACCTCATTTTTTATGGTCTCAGCAGTAGACTCCGCAGATAAGACCACATGGCTGGTCTTGTTGGTCTCGTCCCAGATGACACCATGATGACTTCATGTTTGTTGGCGTCAGCGGCAGCAACGTCGCCCATGCCTGCAGTGAACAAGAAGGAGCTGACAGCAACGACGGAATCGCCTGTGCCTACCATGGATAAGGATGAGCTGATTTCGATGGGGGCATTGAGAGATGCGGTAGATGGAAGACGAGGTAGCAGGAGCCATGGCGGCGGTGTATATTGTAAGTCCACGATAAACTCCGGCGGCGATGCCGGTATTTATTTACGGAGAGGGAGAATGGATTTGGCGCGCACGGCGCGCGTTTCTCCCGGGAAAAGAAATTATTAGGCGCCACTATTTTTTTCTTTCTGCCCCGCCCCAAAACCTCTCTCCAGACTCAACTCGAGCGCCGCGCTGGACGGAAACGGAACCCTCCACCAACTCCGGCGGCGATGGCTGGAGTCGGCGGCAGCGGCGGCGGGGACGCGGAGAGCGGTTGGACGGGGCTCCTTCACTCCTCCACCAAGCTGAGCAGGCCGCGCCCACCCCACACTTCCCTACCTTCCAGGTCTAGGAAAAATTTCTCGGCGATAAATTTCCGAAATCTCGGGCATGCCGTGTTTACCGTTGGGGTTCGGTGAGATTCGTGAACCGGCCAAAATTTTCGGAGCCTTTTGACTTGCCGCCGCCGACCGCGCGCGTGCTGGCAGGAAAAAGCCCGCGTCGCCAAATCGAAGCCCGCCAACCCGAATTGATGAGAGAAATAAGTGCTACCTACTACTCACCTGCCTGCTCTGTTCTTATTTGGTTTTTCCCCATCCCCATTTTCCATCTCACGAGCACTCAAGCCAAGCTGCAGCAGTGGCAGCTTCCTGCGCCCCGTGGATCTCCTCTCTCAGGCCGCAGCTGTGCTGATGGCGGACGGGTCTGCTGCTGAAGATGGTGGTCGTGCACGTCCCTGGCCTTCCGCCATGGCAGGGACAGGGGCAAGGGGAAGGATGCGAGGGCGTCGTCCAGTGGCGCCGCTGGCCGGAGCACGACGACGACAAACACAAACGAGGAGGTTGTGACTCCGAGAGGTAACTAATCTGCTATATCTCTATTTTTATCTATTTTCTTTGTTGTCACTGATTGATACTAGCTCGCATGTAGCAACATTTAGCCATTTGGTTCAGGTTAAACATCTTTAGTTAATGTATTTTAGCACTTTAGCCTGATAGTAATGTTGTGTGTTTTATTTTCAGAATGAAATTACACTTATTGTCTTCACTGCTACAGTTTTTTCAATACAATGTATATACCCTTTAGCACAAATATTTAATGCTTGTTTAATTCCTTTATTCTAAATGGTAGGCATAAGGATGAAATTACATGGACCAATTGAGAATCCATGGAGCCATGGTCAGCCTTATGGGTCTGGCTTCAAGTGTGATTATTGCATTGCTACAATTAAAGGCGGAGGTGTGACTCATTTAAGGGAGCATTTGGCTGGATTACAAGGGAATGTGGCGGCATGTGCCAATGTTCCACTGAACGTTAAGGAAATAATGCAAAATGAAGCATTATTTAGGAAAACAAGGAAGAGAGTAAGTCATGAGCAACGTCTTTTCATTGAAAAGGAGATTGCTCTAGCAAAAAGGGTTTGGGGACTGTTGTAAGGGCAACAAATATTCCTCGTGATGAAGCAGGGCAGATTGAGATGGCAATAAGAGAATCACTGATGGATGTTGGTTTGCAAGGTGGAAGTTCGTCACCATTTGGTAGGCCGGGTAGTAGTGGGGCTGCAAGTTACTCAGCTAATAATCAACAAACAACACTGGAGAAGTTCTATCGGAGTCCAAGTACTTCAAGTGCTCCCTTTGATGTTGATTTGGCACGCAGTAGGGCACAATTGCAGCCCCGAGTGGACATTATGCTCCAAGGGGGTGCACGAGAAAGGCTTGGTATAGCTTGGGCAAAATGGTTCCATGCTAATGATATTCCTAGAAGGAAAGCGGACTGTCCATACTTTCAATCAGCAATTATGTTGGCTCAACAGCAAGGAGAGGGAGTGCAGATCCCACATGGGAAAGATATTGATGGGCAATATCTGGAAATGAACTATGATGATATGGAAGAGCACCTGAACGAATTCAAGGATGATTGGCGTGAATATGGTGTTACTGTTATGTGTGATTCATGGACCGGTCCTACTATGATGTGTATAATTAACTTCATGGTATTTTGTAATGGACGCATGTTCTTCCACAAATCAGTTAATGCAACTGGTCATGTTCAGAATGCAGAATTCATTTTTGATCACATTAGAGAGGTGGTAGTTGAAGAGATTGGGGCAAAGTATGTTGTTCAAGTTGTGACGGATAATGGAAGCAACTACAAGAAAGCTTGCAAGCAACTCACCGATGAGTATCCACACATTACTTGGCAACCATGTGCTGCTCATACAATCAATTTGATGCTAAAGGACATAGGGCGCTTTCCGGAGGTCAAGGATGTGGTGGATAGTGCAAAGAGGATATGCAAATTCTTATATAACCATAACAGGTATGTATACAAATTGTATAATCTTCTATATATGAATAAATGTCTATATATGACTTAATGTTTTCTCTATTTTTCAGGCTCCATGCTATGATGAGAGAAAAGATAGGTGGAGAGTTGATTCGGTGTAATGCCACTAGATTTGGCACGGTTTTCATCTTCTTACAAAGTTTTTGGGACAAACAAGACAAATTCAAGGCATGGATGGTATCTGAGGAGTGGGCCAACAGTCAATGGAAGGGTGAACCTGACCATGATTTCACATATGATTGCCTGACAAAAAGGCAATGTTGGAGTGATATGGAGTTAGTTCTGAAAGCTGTCACGCCAATATATGGTGTACTTCGCTTTGCCAATCAACAAAAGAATGGAACCATATCATGATTCATTCCAAAGATTTTACAAGCTATGGATGAAATGCGTGCCAAAATAAGTGATCATCCACTTTTTCTTGAAAGGTTAATGGCAGTAGTCAATTCAAGGGTTCTATATCTAGCAAATGAAACTCTCATGCTTGCAGGTAATGGATGAACTGATAAATTGTTACTGATATAGTATTTTTAATAGTGTTACTTCATGTACCCTGTTTAATATTCTTCTTCCTTTTTTTTAGCTACTGGACTTGACCCAGAAGCACTATACAGGTCCAAGCTTGCAAAAAAGTCAAGTGCCAAGCTTGCTGTAACACTTGCAATGAAGAAACTTGCAAGCTCATCTACGAAAGCATCTATTGCAATTTCACAGTTTGCTATGTTCAGTTCAAAGAGGGGGCTATTTGGGGGAGATGAGGCTCGAAAAGCAGCACTTAGTGGCCGTATGCGTGCTGCTGATTGGTGGGATCAATTTGGAGGACAGTGTGAAGAACTGCAAAAGATTGCACGACAGATTGTTTCACAATGCATCTCATCTAGTGGATGTGAGAGAAATTGGAGTACCTTTGCTTTGGTTCATATAAAGCTAGTGCTACAATTCAGCAGCAAGCCCTTCACCGTCCAAAATCAAAAAGGACAAAGACAGTTTCAGTGAAGGACCTCTACTCTCTTTCAAAGGTTAAACTGCTACTCCTCGATTAGGCCATCTTTACACATTGAACTGTGATTTAGTGACTAGACGTTTTAACATTTCAAATGGCAATATTTGCAGTGATGCAAGCTTCCTACGAGATGGTGCAGCCATGTTTCCATTCATGTTAAGTGATATATCCTTGCAGCTATGTAATATTTTGGACTATGGACTGTTTCCTATGCATCTGTTGTGTCACAAACACAACCTATTATGTATGTGACATTTAATGTAATGAACTAATCGAATGTATGCTATGAAGCTATGGTATTTTGTCATTTGCATGTTATTTGCTGAATTTGTGATGTCATAGTACCAGGAGGCAAGTTATATAACTATATGAGTAATCCAGATACTATAACTAAATTATTCCAATTTTTTTTTAAATATCAAACTTTTTTTGAATTTTTTCCCGATATTTCTGAAAATCGGGTTTACCAGTAACATCCGATAAATTTCTTTTACCGATAATTTTTTCCTAGGACAAGGCCATGATCCCGCCTGCTACTCCACCATGTGGTCCTGTGGTTGTGATTACCCATTATCTCTGATCAACATGCTTAGATTTTGTTGAGTTTGTCCAAACACTAGTGCCTGCGATGTTGACCTTGTCGTAGAATTGAAGTAAAAAACAGGAGTTCTGTGGAATTAAATGTTTCATTGCATCTGAAATATAAAATGGAATCAGGAATCAAGGAATGCAGAAATTGGTGGTGGTATTTCTGCAATGAAACTGAATCGTGGCCAACTTGTTTGACAACGATATTTTTTGAACGAAATTGTTTCACAATGATTAGAATTGATTTGTTTATTCGATCTACTCCTGCCTCCAAGGAGGCAACAATGAACGGAGGAGAACCAGTGCCGGATCCAATCCTAGAGGAGTCAAACAAGCATTACACCGGCACACAACCATGGGGACGAACAGATTATTTTGTTGCCTTGACAGCAAAGATGGCAGCGTGTAGGATCAACAGGGAGCCTCGCCTGCTGCGCCGCTAGCAACAGAAGTTATTAATTAATTAAAGGACTAATTACGGTATTACCCATTAAAATGAATGGTTAGATTGCATGCTTGATACCTCTTGACTGCCGGTATCATGGAGCACTGTAAAGGTGCTCCAGACCATAGGCCACTTGGTGATCACACGACAGATTAGAGAACTAGAAAAAACAAATGGATGATGACAATCGACAACATGACCACAGGGTATGAAATGGGTATTGCGACAACCCCCCCTCTCTCCCCCTCCCTCTCCCCCCCCTACATGATCCTCACTCATATGGGGACCAAACATGAGTGAGGCCATCACGCACCCAGATCAAACCACACCATGAGGAAAAAAAACTGTAAAACACTCCCTCTAGACCTATTTCTAGGCACCCTGAACATTGTTGGCAATTTATAAAATCGCCTGTTAGGCGTCAAGCAACTTGAAGCCATAGAATGACACTAGGCTCTCTGTTTTACATTCAAGATTAGATGAGAACCTGACCAATGCAGTTGGCCAGTGATGGATGAACAACGAGCGGTAGTCCTACAAATCACCGCAGTGTAAGAAATGTAGCTAGTCTGGAATCATGCCGCACTCAACAAATGAGTGTAGTCAGTACCGAGAAAGATTATGTGTTTGTCGGGGGTTGTTGCGCTTGAAGGAACCGTGAACCTTCTGGCTCCTACGGTTGCCCTGACGGTGGCCAAGTGAGCTGAGGTCATGGGGAAACAATGATCAGCCAGACCATTCCTGATGCCTGACATGCTCACTGTACTGTGCTATGTTCAAGCAACGAATTTGGCCAGATGCTCTTTTGCGAGGAACTGAAGAACGATGAGAGAACTGGGTGTATATTCTATATAAAAGTCCCTTCCCGGTAGCCAAGTTATTTTCCAACAAATTTATGAAGGTACAAAAACTTAACTTTATCCTATATATGGCCAGCTACTTATATAGAATCTCCAGACAAGAATGTAGTGAGTCCACTAGGACAACAACGAGATTACCTAAAGAATGATTTATAAATGACAACAATCACGAGCGAAATGTGCAGGCTATATGATGTGACAGCGCAATAGGAACTAGTGGAAGTCAACCTATGATACGGGCTGAGAGACCAAAGCAAATGAAAAAAATAAATAAGCAAAAATTATTGTGCTTTGTACTCTTTGAAAAGTGTACCCAGAAGACGGTTGGGATGGATGTCACTAACTAGGTCGAAGATGACCAACAAGATGACTCGTGATGTGCTCAGTTCTGGCCAACCCTCGCGCTTCCTCATATATGCTGCATTGACACCACTTCAGTTTCAACATTAAAGCATTAGGCATGGTAAGCCACCTGGAAGGGAGTTTCAGTAATCATATTTTGTTGGACCGTTTCGCAGCCACACTCGCTGCAGACACATCGAACTGCACATGTCCCACCAGAGTTCTCAAGTGTATGCTGATTCTGCTCTACCCCGTTGTATCAAACAACCAAGCACTTAAATTTCAGTAGTATGGAACATAACCTCATTGTAGTCTCATTTCAAAGTTTAGAAGTCAGTAACTAAAATAACACACGCAAACGAAACAAGTTTTTGCAACAGTACATGTAAACTTTTATAAAAAATAAGCTCGTCACTTGCACGTGAAAGTAGGCAACTGCTGTGATGCATAACTTTGTGTGGTCCAATTGCCGTAAGTGTATGATAGATGGGCATCCCATTTAGCTGGTGAATCTAAGTCAATGATGACATTTATCTGAGTCATTATTTGTCACTACCACAGAATAGAAATTTCGTGTGGGTCGTTCATTTTCGTGAGAGTTGCGAGGAACTCTCACTGTATATACCTTTTATCGTGGGGTGGTAAAAAACCGTCATGAAAATGAAATTTCACATACCGTGAGGGGGATTCAAAACCTCCATTAAAATTATATATACCGTGGCGGGATTTAACCTCCATGAAATTGTTTCCATCCCATTGACATCCCGCTCCTGAAATTCCAAATTTTCAATGTCCCGCGTGTGCAGCGTTCCTAGTTATTCATTCAAAAACGAGAACGAAAACCAGCGCTCCCAAGTCCCAACGAATCAGCTCACTGCTGCAGTTCTTTCTTTCTCCGACGAACTTGCTCTCTCCCCATCTCCATTCTCCAGATCCACTGCAGGCTGGCCTGACCCTGTTTGTCTTCCATCTTCAGCTCGCGTGCAAGCTCCAGCGCTCTAATCACCCGGCAGCCTGTGTCTAATCCGCATGCACCTCAATCTCCCTGAGCCAAGTCCCGTGTCTCCATCCCCAGATCCAGAGGGTGCGACCTCGACCTGGGCAGCGGAGGTGGCATCCTAGGGGCCACGACCTGAAGAGGAGGAGCTACTGAGCATTTTTTTTAACTTGAAGCACTTTATCACATTTATAGAAGTAGCTAAATCACGGGCTACCCAGTGCATTACATATTTAGAGGGGATCCAGGCACACCAGTGTCTATGCCGTGTCGCTACTCATGCCATACCTAGCAAGGTCGTGCACTTTGCCAATTTAGAAAAAGATCTTATTATCCGAACACACGCCATATCATTGTTTCTATATTTCACGCCTACATACATCAATCCATGTGCAGCAGCATGCCAGATCGATACAGAGTCCACGGCCATGCTCTCCTAGAGACATCATAAGGTGATGTGCTGTCCAGGACACTCTCACGACCAAATTGCTGTGAAGCGCGGGGCATGGGGGAACAACGACCAGCCAAACCTTTCCTGATGCCTGCCGTGTGTGCTTACTGTGCGTTACCATGTTCATGCAATGAAATTGACCATATGATTGCGCTTTTACAAGGAACTGAAGAAGGATGATAGAACCAGTCGTTCTATATACAAGTCCCTCCCCGTATCTAACTTATTTGCCAACCAATTTATGATGGTACAATAATGTAACTTTATACTATATGGCCAGCTTCATAAATAGAATCACCACATAAGAAGGTAGTGAGTCTACCAGCACAACGCTTCGATCACATAAAGAATGGTCTATAAATGACAACAATGACGAGCAAATGTTGCAAGCTATGATGGGACATCACAACATTAAAGAATTAGGCATGGTAGGCACCTGGAAGAGTCTCAGTATATGTATTTGTCACTCTTGTTCATGTGTTTGGTTACCAACACTACTACAAAAAAAGCTCTATAGTGACGGCTGCAGTTTTGATGTTAGTGGCGGACATTTTAAAAACTGTCATTTTGGGTCTAAAGACAAGGTCCGCTACTAAATTGCAAAAATTGTGGCGGATACCCATCTCCGCTACAAAACTGCACAGTGTCCATACTAAACTGCTAAAATAGTGACAAAATCCTTCTTTTACTAAATGTGAGCCATTCATAACCGTTACATCCAAAAATAACAGTCCAGATTCACTCTACGTCTCTACCATACATTCACCCTAACCCTATCATATAAAAGCAACACTCTTTCTTCCTCACCCACCACACCCAGCCACCTCCTACCTCCTCCTCCTGCTCTCTCTCTCTCTCTCTATCTATCTATCTATCTATCTATCTCTCTCTCTCTCTCTCTCTCTCTCTCTCTCTCTCATCCCGACCAACCCCTCCCTCCTTCTCAAGCAACCATGCTGACGCGGGCCCCTCCCTCGCCGGCGTGCATGGTGGCATGGCTGTCGTGACCCCCTCCCGACATGGCGGTGCAGCCCCTCCCTCGTCGGTGTGCGTGGTGGCGCAGCTCCTGTCGACCCCTTCACCACCGGTGCTTCTCGATGCCCCCTCACCACCAGCGTCTCCTCCTACCGGGCACGTCTCACCGCCGCGCCCCTCACTGAGTGTGGATTTGGCCGCCGGAGCATGGATCTGGCGATGATTCTTTTGTTTTCTGTAACTGATGTAGTAGCGGGCCAAACGCGTGGTACTGGCGTTCTTTAATTTGTTCGCTACTATTGTATCATTTAGTTGTGGTCTCTTGTCTGCTACTAATATTTTGCACTCGTAGTGAAAGGGACCCAGTGACGGAAATTAAGTCCGCTACTATGCCCATTTTTAGTCCATCTGTAGAGCTTTATTCTATTAATGCAAACTTGCTGGGTAGATGTTAACAACATCCTGTCCAGGCCTGAGATATCCTCCAATCACTTGTCTCCTGGACTCCTTCTCCCATGTCACCGTATCACACGGTGACCCCGTCAGATCTTTCGATGACTCCCTCTTCCAGACTCGAGAAGCACATCATAGCTGGTGTTAGATGTCAAAATTGGCAAAGGGTTTGTGTTTGCTGGAACAAGCAGGATAGAGCCAGGCGAGAAGACTTCTGGAATAATTGGCACTCATGAAGGATTGATTGATGTTGCCAGGAGATGTGTACATGCTTCATGGGAGGATTATGCACCAAGCTAAAATATATTATTTGTCAAGAATAGGATATAGATACCATTTGGAGTCGGTTTAGATTAGCTTTCGTGTTAAAGTAGGAGTCTACTCTTAGCATCTTTATATAGCAACCAGGTTCGGTTGGTGCGAACACCAGAAAAACTATCGACAAGTTTATTGTTTCTTTTCCACTCTGCTATTTCGTTTTCTTTACTACTTTGGTCCTTTGTCATGGGAAGCACCCATTGATCCTAGCGAAACTGGGGGTTCTTTGTTGATTTGCCGTGGAAATCAGTCGTTCGTCGTGTTTACGTCCGTAAACACGACAAGTTATCTTATTGTTGCTTGGGAACAGCTGGACCTCTTTGACCTCCAACCTCTTGTGAGCGTATGAACCCTCCAAATCATTCGGTGACTTCCTCGTCCAGGCTCCAGTCTTGATTTTTCACCGAGTCCTCTATGAAGCCAGTCACCATAACTTACCGTGATCTTATCTATCTTCTGGTGACCTTCTACCAAACAGAACATCTTGTCATTATCACAAACATGTTCCACACTTTAGCAACCTTGATATCTCCTTGACTTCTTCTATCTTTCTAGTGCCTAAGCATAATGTTCGCATCCATACCCTTTTCTACAAGGATGCCCCTCGATACCCTCTTGATAGTTCGGTTTTTCCTATGGACACAACCTATTTGATCTAGCTAAGTGTCTACACGCCCTTGGGCCTCCTCCGGCTCGCTCCTGTTTATATTGCTGTGCTGCAGGATGGGGGCCGCAACCATTGGGTTGGTTGTGGCTCCGATCAAGGCACGTGATTAATGTCATGATTGACATCATAATTAGGGGTAATTACCATAATTAATTAAATAACAAAGTCCCCTTTCTTATTAGCCTTAGACGTTGCCCTGACGTCACAATAATTCCAACAAACTTTACCCCGCCCTCGTCGCACCAGCCAATGCATGTTTCAAGAACATCTACATATAAGTCGCTCGTCAGCACCAAGCCAAACATAACTCATTAATGACAAGATTATGCAGTAGTTTCGTCCATATTTATGCATTCAGTTTTGTACAACACGCTCGAATTAATTTGGTCAATCATTTTCTCAATGCTTGCTTGATTATTATTTTTTTCTCAATGTATGTTTTGATCAATTACTGAATCATTCAGTAATAGCTCGCTCCTTGCCTTTTGAGAATGAGACAGGTAAAAAGTAAAAGTAAAACGAAGAAGATGAAACGAATGGACAAGATTAGGAACACTTCGAATGCATTGTCATTGTGTTCCACAACGATTCGACACACATACAGCCCTAGAGCGGTCCTCTGTAAGTATATCAAAGAGTGGCATCAGCCACATTCATATATATTTCTGTGGACCTTGACCTGCGGTTTCAAGCAGATATGGAAGAACTGTTCTGTGACTAATCCAGGAACAGATCATAAGCAGGAGGAGAGGCTGGAGGTGCCATAGAATCTGTCATCAGAGGGGCAGGTCGTAGAAGGTGATTAGTAAATGCTGGAGCAAGACAGCACTCAGTGCCCTGCCACAAAGTACCAAGGAGTTTGGCTTCCATTCCTAGTGCCTCCCATTTCTGTGTTACAGATATATAATTTATTATTGCTCATAAATCATTCTGTATGTTCTAAACTGTGGGCAAGACAGTTGCTTGTGACAAGTCACAACTGAACTGTAGAATGTCGGTACACCTCTTCAAACTGAGTTGTAATTTATAGCCATGGATTTTTATCGGTTGGCCTGAGCAAGTGATAAAGGTAAAGTTTGATTGAGCAACTTTCGTGCTCTGCTCCTCCTAGTTCTGATGTTAAAGAGCCTAGCAGTTATATTCAAAACTAATGCCTATCAACTGACGTGGTTGACTGGTGCTATGTTTTAGCTTTATAACGATTGAATTAAACTGCAATACACCAGAACAGAGTTTCCAGAGGCCACTAGTTAAATAGTTTTTAAAGTGCATATTTCACTTATCAATACAATTCATTAAAACATCAATTAATTATTCCAGCCATGCGACACTGAAACTGGTCTGTGTCTAACATTAATTTATTCATGCAATTCATTAAGTGCATATGCATCCAACGGTTTTCTGGACGTGTTCAAGTTCTGTGATAGCACCATTGTTATCGTCGTGTTCCTATACCATAAACAGTTTGACACCACGTCACCATTTGTTCGCCCGATATTTTGTATTAAACCTTGAGATTTGTATAATAATTAGCTAGGGATGCTATAATTTTTATGAAATAATAAGAAAAACAACAGCTTCATGGTGCACATCCAGGGGTTGATAGGCTACTAATGCGCAGCTACAATCTATTAAAAAGCCACTGCTCCGTCGTTGTGCTCCACTGCTTTCTCTAGTGATGGGCGCAAGGACCAGATTGTGCGAAGACGCTCTGGCCTTGTGCTTGGGCATCGTGCTCAGCACCATGATCACAGTATCATTTTTGGTACGGAAACATTTTCTGTTTCTTGACATCTGCTTTGAGTAGGCCTGTTGCCTCCCACGCCTAGACTTTTGAGCCTGATTGAGGATGACTTCGAGGATATTGACAAGCATGTATGGAAAAGCGCCATGAGCGAATGGATGTTTTGTTTTGGGAACATCCATATATAAGTCGCTAGTGAGAATAAACGAAATATCAACTACTGATTCGCCCCTTATTTGTTAATTAATGTCAGAATAGACAAGTAGTTTCGTCTATATTTCTTCATTCAATTTTGTACAGTACTCGAGTGAATTTAGTACACCTATATATATACACTGTCAACGATCCATGCATGCCTGATTAATTTTTCATTTGTCTCGACATATGTTTTTATCAATTACCGAGTCATTAACGAGATAGCTTCTCTATTTGCCTTCTTTAGATACTAATGTGAGTTAAAAAAAAGAAGACGATCAAATGAAGCTCAGAAACACTTGGATTGCATCATCGTTCTGTTCCATGATGATTCGCCAGGCATACTCTACAGGTATGACCAAAGAGTGTACGGAGCACAGGCTGAATCCTGAACCCTTGACCTTGCGGTCTGTTCCATGATGCTATAATCATAATCAAAACCTAGGAAAAATGGTAACCCAAAATTCTCCTTGATTACAAGATAATAGCAATAAAACATACATGGGATGAGTTTTCCTTACCGTGGAAATCAAAATTCTGCCAAAACAAATGAACTCAAAACCTCCCCCCTCATTTTTTAATAATTTGCCTCAAATTTCTAGCCACCACTGTTCGAGTGAGCTCCACTGCTGTCCAACTGTCTACCTGTAAGGTTTCTACAGGTATTTATATGGGTTGTACACAGAGGAGACAAAATCGCGACCCGTCGTAACAAATGAACATATTAGCGGCTGGTGACATCTTCAACCGTCGCTACAGTTAACCCCAAAAAACAAAAAAGGGCCGTTCGGCCGGAACGGGGCCCATGCCACCCGCACAGGCCCAGCCCACCCATTGATGGATCCACACAACTGCCGCCGGTAGCTGCCGGATCCCCTCCCGGGCCTGCCGCCACTAGGAGAATGGGCAAAGCTGGATCCGCCCCCTCAGGAGGCTTCGCCCCTGCTAGGAGGACAAAGCGGCCGGAACCGACCCCTCGGGAGGCGCCGCCACCGCCAAGAGGAAGACGCGGCCGGATCGGCCCCCTAGGTGTCGCCGTAGCCACCAGAGGGAGGGCGCGACCGCCATATCTGCCCATGAGGACGCATGCGGGGGCTAGGGAAGAGGACGCGAGGGGCACCGTGGGTGAGGAGGAGCCACTGTCACGTGGTCCGCCTATAGCGCGCCGGCCGCCGGGAGCCGTGGAGACGGTGGTGGCGCACGGGCAGTGGGAAGGAGGAGTGGAGCATCGGGAGAGAGAGAGAGAGAGAGAGAGAGAGAGAGAGAGATGTTGGAGGAGGCTGAGTGGGTGGGGATGGGAGAGCGAGAGAGATGACATGGGTAGTCTTATGGT
The DNA here is from genome assembly GCA_031894775.1 of Chloris gayana. Classification (NCBI taxonomy): domain Eukaryota; kingdom Viridiplantae; phylum Streptophyta; class Magnoliopsida; order Poales; family Poaceae; genus Chloris; species Chloris gayana. The sequence continues at coordinate 568,571 of JAUNZO010004377.1, forward strand.
CTTTACTTGATTGTAGTGGCGGCTCACATTGTGGCCCACCTTTAAAAACGATTTTAAAAGAAGGACCATGTTGTAATCCGTCGTTAAAAACAAACTTATTTTTAGAGACGTCCCATAACTTCACCCGCCGCTATAAATAAATTTTTAAGGGCGGTTTTTATCCTCTAAAAATTATCCAAAAACTATAGTGACGGGTCTCTTTTTCTCACGCTGTTATGTGAGTCCGTACAACACTGCTACGGGGCCTTTTTCTGGTAGTGGACATCGAGCGATGAGGACAGATGCCGAACTCACCTTATAGTCATAGTTGGTGACGTCGCTCCGATGCGGCTGCGCCAGGGTTGATCAAATGGTGAGGCGGTGATGACGTGGGGGTGCCAAGCCTCCTCCACATGACACATTCGCATGGACTCGTCACATCGCAGGCTACGTTTATCCATCACACGTGCGGCCTGCTCAGCCCAGTTGGATAGCGTGGTGGCTGTTGGTCATCAGATACGATCCGAAAGTGCATGTCAGGTGCTCCCACCAAACCCTAGCTTGCTCAGGCTGCCTCCAA